>ONZH01029988.1:0-450736 GCA_900303285.1 Rhinella marina
ATTGTATATTTCAAGGTACACACCGTGTAGTAATGAACAGACGGTGGTATTTACACCAGGTAGTGAAATAATTTAGCAAGAGAACGCACAGTACAGTGCCTATAAAAGGCCTAGATATTATATTTCAAAGTACACAGCCGTGTAGTAACTGAACAGACGGTGGTATTTACACCAGTATGTGAGATAATTTAACAAGAGAACGCCACAGTACAGTGGCCTATTAAAAGGCCTAGATATTGTATATTTCAAAGTACACAGCCGTGTAGTAACTGAACAGACGGTGGGTATTTACACCAGGTATGTGAGATAATTTAGCAAGAGAACGCACAGTACAGTGGCCTATTAAAAAGGCCTAGATATTGTATATTTCAAAGTACACAGCCGTGTAGTAACTGAACAGACGGTGGTATTTACACCAGGTATGTGAATAATTTAGCAAGAGAACGCACAGTACAGTGGCCTATTAAAAGGCCTAGATATTGTATATTTCAAAGTACACAGCCGTGTGTAGTAACTGAACAGACGGTGGGTATTTACACCAGGTATGTGAAAAAATTTAGCAAGAGAACGCACAGTACAGTGCCTATTAAAAGCCTAGATATTGTATATTTCAAAGTACACAGCCGTGTAGTAACTGAACAGACGGTGGGTATTTACACCAGGTATGTGAATAATTAGCAAGAGAACGCACAGTACAGTGGCCTAATTAAATGGCCTAGATATTGTATATTTCAAAGTACACAGCCGTGTAGTAACTGAACAGACGGTGGGTATTTACACCAGGTATGTGAAATAATTTAACAAGAGAACGCACAGTACAGTGGCCTATTAAATGCCTAGATATTGTATATTTCAAGTACACAGCCTGTACTAACTGAACAGACGGTGGTATTTACACCAGTATGTGAAAAATTTAGCAAAAGAACGCACAGTACAGTGCCTATTAAAATGGCCTAATATTGTATATTTCAAGACACAGCGTGTAAACAGAACAGACGTGGTATTTACACCGGGATGTGAATAATTTAGAAGAGAACGCACGTACAGGTGGCCAATTAAATGGCCTAGATATTGTATATTTCAAGGTACACAGCCGTGTAGTAACTGAACAGACGGTGGGTATTTACACCAGGTATGTGAAATAATTTAGCAAGAGAACGCACAGTACAGTGGCCAATTAAAAGGCCTAGATATTGTATATTTCAAGTACACAGCCGTTGTAGTAACTGAACAGACGGTGGGTATTTACACCAGGTATGTGAAATAATTTAGCAAGAGAACGCACAGTACAGTGGCCTATTAAAAGGCCTAGATATTGTATATTTCAAGGTACACAGCCGTGTAGTAACTGAACAGACGGTGGGTATTTACACCAGGTATGTAAATAATTTAGCAAGAGACGCACAGTACAGTGGCCAATTAAAAGGCCTAGATATTGTATATTTCAAGGTACACAGCCGTGTAGTAACTGAACAGACGGTGGTATTACACCAGGTATGTGAAATAATTTAGCAAGAGAACGCACAGTACAGTGGCCAATTAAAAGGCCTAGATATTGTATATTTCAAGGTACACAGCCGTGTAGTAACTGAACAGACGGTGGGTATTTACACCAGGTATGTGAAATAATTTAGCAAGAGAACGCACAGTACAGTGGCCTATTAAAAGGCCTAGATATTGTATATTTCAAGGTACACAGCCGTGTAGTAACTGAACAGACGTGGGTATTTACACCAGGTATGTGAAATAATTTAGCAAGAGAACGCACAGTACAGTGGCCAATTAAATGGCCTAGATATTGTATATTTCAAGGTACACAGCCGTGTAGTAACTGAACAGACGGTGGTATTTACACCAGGTATGTGAAATAATTTAGCAAGAGAACGCACAGTACAGTGGCCAATTAAATGGCCTAGATATTGTATATTTCAAGGTACACAGCCGTGTAGTAACTGAACAGACGGTGGGTATTTACACCAGGTATGTGAAATAATTTAGCAAGAGAACGCACAGTACAGTGGCCAATTAAATGGCCTAGATATTGTATATTCAAGGTACACAGCCGTGTAGTAACTGAACAGACGGTGGGTATTTACACCAGTATGTGAAATAATTTAGCAAGAGAACGCACAGTACAGTGGCCAATTAAATGGCCTAGATATTGTATATTTCAAGGTACACAGCCGTGTAGTAACTGAACAGACGGTGGGTATTTACACCAGGTATGTGAAATAATTTAGCAAGAGAACGCACAGTACAGTGGCCAATTAAAAGGCCTAGATATTGTATATTCAAGGTACACAGCCGTGTAGTACTGAACAGACGGTGGTATTTACACCAGGTATGTGAAATAATTTAGCAAGAGAACGCACAGTACAGTGGCCTATTAAAAGGGCCTAGATATTGTATATTTCAAGGTACACAGCCGTGTAGTAACTGAACAGACGGTGGGTATTTACACCAGGTATGTGAAATAATTTAGCAAGAGAACGCACAGTACAGTGGCCTATTAAAAGGCCTAGATATTGTATATTTCAAGGTACACAGCCGTGTAGTAACTGACAGACGGTGGGTATTTACACCAGGTATGTGAATATTTAGCAGAGAACGCACAGTACAGTGGCCAATTAAAAGGCCTAGATATTGTATATTTCAAGGTACACAGCCGTGTAGTAACTGAACAGACGGTGGGTATTTACACCAGGTATGTGAAAAAATTTAGCAAGAGAACGCACAGTACAGTGGCCTATTAAAAGGCCTAGATATTGTATATTTCAAGGTACACAGCGTGTAGTAACTGAACAGACGGTGGGTATTTACACCAGTATGTGAAATAATTTAGCAAGAGAACGCACAGTACAGTGGCCAATTAAATGGCCTAGATATTGTATATTTCAAGGTACACAGCCGTTGTAGTAACTGAACAGACGGTGGGTATTTACACCAGGTATGTGAAATAATTAGCAAGAGAACGCACAGTACAGTGGCCTATTAAAAGGCTAGATATTGTATATTTCAAGGTACACAGCCGTGTACTAACTGAACAGACGGTGGGTATTTACACCAGGTATGTGAAATAATTTAGCAAGAGAACGCACAGTACAGTGGCCAATTAAATGGCCTAGATATTGTATATTTCAAGGTACACAGCCGTGTACTAACTGAACAGACGGTGGGTATTTACACCTGGTATACAAAAAGGGTATTGCAGGCACACAGAACCCAGAACACTAGAGCCAAATAAACTGTATTTAAAAAAATAAAATAAAATTCACAAGCCGTATACTGCCAGATCAGATGGTGCATATACACACTAGTTATATAACAGGGTTTTTTCAGCCAAAAAGAACGCTGAAACAGTAGTGCCAAATATAGTTTGGTATGTAGAAGAGCACCTAATACACCACTAATGCCTCTCTCTGTCCCTACTCCAGCAGCTATCCCTGAATACGGCAGCCGTTCTCTGTAAAGTGTATCTTGTAGTAAAGCTATCACTGTAGTGCACTATAGTAGCCCTGATAAGGGCTTTTAATCACGCTCCTGCCTGTCCAACTGCTAAAACCTGTCTGTCCCTTCTCCAGCCTCTGTCCCTGACTAAGTTCACGCAGCATATGCGTACGAGCAGGAAGAGCTGAGTTTTTAATATTCGAGGTCACATGGTTTTTCCAGCCAATCCATGTAGACGCTGTTTTCGCGCTGCCAGCGTGCTCAGCGTGCCTGTCATACCCCCCCTGCATGTTGATTGGTGGAAAAAGAGCGCCAGGGAAGGTGGGAGGGGAAACGAATTCTAAGTGCGCCATCGCCGTTATACTCGATTGAAATCGAGTATGCCGAATAGCGTAGTATTCGATCGAATACCGGCTCGATCGAACACTACTCGCTCATCTCTAATCCTTAACCCATATTTACTGTAATATATGGTATATAGTATGGCATACAGTATTCCTGTGAGCCTGACTGGGTGATATTTTAGTGGGATGTGAACCCAATTTAGCAACAGTCTTACCAGGAGCTTTATATATGGTGGCACGCTCCTCACAAATATTTGTGATGTGTTGTTACCTTGTATCTCTTTCAAGGCCGGCTCCAGGCTCATCCAGGTGGTTCCGTGTACAGTGGTCTATTTTCACTCCTGCTTAAAAGTTCCCAGAGAAAGGATCCGTGGACGAATGCTCCACTCTTCTAAGTTTGTTTCACTAGACGGACAACAGAAGGAGCAGCCCCGGCCAGTGGCGCGTTCCAAAATACTTTACGGTATCTCTAGGTCGGTACAATTACTGCGATAATAAATACATATAGGGGGAGATTCAACCTTTCATTTTGTAGAGCTCCTTTGGAAAATGAAAGGTGGAATCTGATTGGTTTCTATGGGAGACTAGGCCAGTTTTCCTTTACACCAGTTTAATAAATCTCCCCCATAGTTTTTTTAACAGTTACAATAAAAACCACTTTAGATAGATATATATATATATACAGTACAGACCAAAAGTTTGGACACACCTTCTCATTCAAAGAGTTTTCTGTATTTTCATGACTATGAAAATTGTAGATTCACACTGAAGGCATCAAAACTATGAATTAACACATGTGGAATTATATAACTAACAAAAAAGTGTGAAATAACTGTAAATATGTCTTATATTCTAGGTTCTTCAAAATAGCCACCTTTTGCTTTGATTACTGCTGTACTGTTGTACAGAACCAAAATACAGCCTTGTGCATAAACCCTTAGGCTAGGGCTACACGGCGACAGTTGTCGCGCGTCACCCGTCGCAGCCAGGATGCCTGAGTAGCGGGGATCCCATAGAGATGAATGGGATCGCCGCGGCAGTCGCAAGAAATCCAACCGTGTTGGATTTCTTGCGACTGCCGTGGCGATCCCATTCATCTCTATGGGATCCCCGCTACTCAGGGATCCTGGCTGCGACAACTGTCGCCGTGTAGCCCTAGCCTTAGGGTGCCTTCACACGTAGACATAGAAACATAGAAGATTGACGGCAGAAAAAGACCACCTGGTCCATCTAGTCTGCCCTTTTATTATCCTTTTATTTTTATCTTAGGATAGATACATGTTTATCCCAGGCATGTTTAAATTCAGTTACTGTGGATTTATCAACCACCTCTGCTGGAAGTTTGTTCCAAGCTTCTACTACTCTTTCAGTGAAATAATATTTTCTAATGTTGTTCTTGATTTTTCCCCCAACTAACCTCAGATTGTGCCCCCTTGTTCTTGTGTTCTGTTTCTTATTAATAACACTTCCCTCCTGAACTTTATTCAGTCCTTTAACATATTTAAAGGTTTCAATCATGTCCCCCCTTTCTCTTCTTTCCTCCAGACTATACATATTAAGAACTCGGAGTCTTTCTTGATAAGTTCTATGTTTTAGACCTTCCACCATTTTTGTAGCTCTTCTTTGGACCCGTTCTATTTTAGCAATATCCTTTTGCAGGTGAGGTCTCCAGAATTGAACACAGTATTCCAGATGTGGTCTCACTAGAGCTCTATACAGAGGGTTCATTATCTCCCTCTTTCTGCTCGTTATACCTCTAGCTATGCAGCCAAGCATACGATTTGCTTTCCCCACCGCCTGGCTCCATTGGTTACTCATTTTGAGGCTGTCAGAGATGACTACCCCCAAATCCTTCCCTTCTGAGGTCTTTGTTAGCACAGAACTGCCAATACGATACTCAGATAGAGGATTTCTTCTCCCCAAGTGCATTATTTTACATTTGGAAACATTGAACTGAAGTTTCCATTGTTTTGACCACTTATCTAATGAAGATAAATCATTCTCCATATTACCGACACCTCCTGGAACATCAACCCTATTACACACTTTTGTGTCATCAGCAAACAAGCAAACCTTCCCTACCAAGCCGTCCCTTATGTCACTTACAAACATGTTAAACAGAACAGGACCCAGAACAGATCCCTGTGGCACCCCACTTGTAACCAGCCTCTCCTCAGAATACACTCCATTAACAACAACCCTCTGGTATCTGTCCTTCAGCCAACTGCAGATCCACTGAACTATCCAGGGGTTAAGTCCAATTTTTGATAACTTCTCTATCAGCTCTTTATGGGGAACCGTATCGAAAGCTTTACTGAAATCCAGGTAGGCGATATCCACAGCACCACCTTCATCCAGCACTTTAGTTACATAGTCAAAGAAATCAATGAGATTAGTCTGACATGATCGGCCCTCAGTAAAGCCATGCTGGTTTGGGTCCATCAAGTTGTTTATTGTTAGATGGTCAATTATCTTCTTTTTAGTAGAGTCTCCATCATTTTTACCACTACAGATGTCAAGCTGACTGGCCTATAGTTACTAGCTTCTTCTCTACTACCCTTCTTGTGAATGGGTACAACATTAGCCATTCTCCAATCATCAGGAACATCTCCTGTAAGAAGGGACTGATTATATAGATCAGTCAGGGGGCCAACAATCACAGATCGGAGTTCTTTAAGAACTCTGGGGTGGATGCCATCTGGACCCATTGCCTTATTTAACTTTAGCCGGACAAGTTCCTGTAGAACATCGGCCTCTGAAAACACTGGGGCTAAGACTTTACAACTAGGGGCAATGCTATGTCCAGCCATGTTCTGATTATGAAAGTCGCCATCTGAAAAAACTGAGCAGAAGTAGTTATTCAGATGGTCAGCGACCGTCTTATTCCCATCTATATACAGATATACGTGGTGGAAATCTGTAGGTCTGTGTTCTGCTGTAGAAAATTCGATGTGTTGCAGATTTTGTGAAGGATAATTTTTCTATACATTTTAATGGGAAATCATAATCGGCATCGAAATGCACACCAAAAATGCATGAACCTAAAACATGCAGATTTCAGTGTGGATTTTTCCGCCATATGAAGGCACCTGGAATCGCACATGCAGATTCTGTGGTAGTTTTGGAGAAGTTTTGGGTGCATTTTTTGAGCCAAAGCCAGGAGTGCATTCTAAAGGAATGGGAAATATGTAGGAAGACTTATATTTATTGTTCATACTGCATGAAACGCGATACAAACTGCACTTCATACAGCATCAATAACTGCAGGGGTGTTTCTAGTCTAAACACGATCACCTTTGTCTTCTCACTGTCACTGTTCTGTATCTGGCTGTAAGAAAACTGGCTGGAGCAGGAACCTCCATGCTGTGCTCTGCCTGCTGTAGAACAAAAAAATCATCATTTCACTCCTTCGCCATGCCCACCCCCCTCATCTGGAAGAGATCAGTAGGACATTAAGACTGTTTGAGTCAGTATCAAGCAGGAAAAACTGCAGAAAATGAAAACGCCTCTTGTCTGATGAACGTCCTTGATTACAATGGGTCCGTTGGGTTTCCGTTCAAGAAGCCTGGCATTTGACAAAATAGGGCAGCATGCTGTGCTACTTTGTACTTGCTTTATGACTGAATCTGTAACAGAGGACTGTAATGGAGACACTGACATACAGTGCCTTGGAAAGTATTCGGTCCCCTGGAACTTTTCAACCTTTTGCCACATTTCAGGCTTCAAACAAAAAGATATAACATTTTAAATTTTTGGTGAAGAATCAACAACAAGTGGGTCACAATTGTGAAGTGGAACGAAATTTATTAAACATTTTTTGTAATAATAAAACTGAAAAGTGGGGCGTGCAAAATTATTCGGCCCCCTTGCATTAATACTTTGTTGCGCCACCTTTTGCTGCGATTACAGCTACAAGTCACTTGGGGTATGTCTCTATCAGTTTTGCACATCTAGAGACTGAAATTCTTGCCCATTCTTCCTTGCAAAACAGCTCGAGCTCTTTGAGGTTGGATGGAGAGCGTTTGTGAACAGCAGTTTTCAGCTCTTTCCACATATTCTCAATTGGATTCAGGTCTGGACTTTGACTTGGCAATTGTGACCCACTTGTTGTTGATTCTTCACCAAAAAATTAAAATGTTATATCTTTTTGTTTGAAGCCTGAAATGTGGCATAAGGTTGTAAAGTTCCAGGGAGACAAATACTGTCGCAAGGCACTGTATATGTGAACCTAGCCTAAGGTGAATGGCCTACTTTAATGGGGTTGTCTGGCCTTGGAACTGACAACCTCTATATTACGGACCCTGTGATCTTGAACATGACAAAGAAGACTCACCTGTCTGCACTCCTGCCGCTAATCAGTTCCCAATTGCTTCTGATCCCCGAAGAAAGAGGAAGCAGCTGGGTCCAGTGACCACTACAGCCATTCACAGTTCTCAGTGGTCACAGAGGCTTGAATGGTACATTACTTCTGTGACATAGCATTCAAGCCACTGTGACTGGCCACAGCAATAATGGGACCCAGAAGACTCAAGGTACCTTGGGGACCAGAAAAGGCTCAGAACAGAGTAGCAGCAGGACTTCTAACATGAGTCTTCTCTTTATGTCCAGAGGGACAGGTCCGTAGCATAGGGGTTGTCGGCATCAAGATCAGACAACTCATTTAACTGGAGTCCATTCATTTATGAATACTGCACACTAAGAGTAGAGTCAAGCTTTTCCTCTTGGCCCTTACAGATGGTTAGAATGGGACAGTTAAAATGGATTCATATTATTTTTAATAAAAGTGATATTTTATATTCTTTAACTTGTGTTTTGTGCATTGCTATAAGTTATATTAATAAAATGATAAAACTAAATAACTATTACTGAAAAAAAAAATAATGACTATGCAGAGTAATCCAGAGGGAAACAGAGAAAAATTATCTCCCCTTAATGAGCCCCAAAAGTAGCAGTAAATAATTGCTGATATATGCACTAGGGAGATTCATTTACTACATAGTCTAAGTGGCATTCTCATGAGTACCAATGTTCCCAGGGCATTGATATGTTTTTCTACAGAATAAATCTTTAATTCATGTTGTTACAGAGTACCTACACTTTCCAAAAACTTTTGATAAGTCATAGTCTCATATCAAAAGTTTTGATTAGTGGGAGACTGAATGTTGCAATATTGGTGATCCTATTAGAGTTATTACAGTTGATCCTATTGGAGTTGTCCATTGTGAACCATTGTGCTCACAGAAAAACACACGACCATTGTGTGGTCCCCAATGCACAGCGACATCCATGCGGCAGCTGGGACGGATCCAGAATGGGTCCGTGATCCATCTGCACTGTAAAAAAAAATAGAACAAGTTCTATTTTTTTGCAGTGCGGAGGCACAAACAGAAACACCACCACTCCATAGTGCTTCCGTGGGGTTTCCATGCCTCCGTTCTGCACTGCAGCTCTGGATTGCGGACCAATTCAAGTGAATGGGTCTGCATCTGTGATGGGTGGAGCACACAGCCGGTGCCCGCATTGGGCGGACCCGCTGTATGTTGGACGCAATACAGGCCACAGGCGGCAACAGCCGTGTGCATGAGGCCTAATACAGTGCCAGCAAAGTCTAAGAGATTAGACAAATCTCATGTATACTTTGCCTTTTTTAAATTAGCATGGATTAAGCAATGTGGATTAAGAAATCCGCAGCATGTCAATTGTTTATGTGATATCTGTGGAAAATCCACATCAAATCAACACCAAAAACTGTAAGAAACACATGCAGTTTTCAGTGTGGATTTAGTGCAGAAAAGCACAGAAAAACACACACAAAAACTTCTGCAGGTAGCCTAAAGCTGGGTTTCCATGTTAAGGTGTATAGATTTTTTGAAGCCAATGCCAGGAATGGATAACAAAGAGAGAATATGTATAAAATAAATATATTGTGCGGCCTGGGAACGTATCAAGCCCCCTTCAACAGAGAAGTGGCACCAGTAAGTTGCACATTGCTGTTTTACACAGTTCGCCACATTCTTAAAAAGCGTATGGGGCGCGGATGGAAGTGTGAACAACAATGTTAGTAGGTTTCAGTTTCCACCACATAGGCCACCAAAATGCACTAAAATTATTAAGAGGCTTGCACCTCCTAATAAATTTGGCAAATCTTACACCAGCACATTTTTATTAAGACTAGAGTAAGACATGGTCAGAATTTTGCATCACTATTTGTAAGACAAAGCCAGGGGTAGAACCTACAGATAAAAGATGTGATGGAAATATTTGTACCTCTTCCATGTTTTGGATCCACTCCTGGTTCTGGTATACAAATTCTGATGGAAAATACTGATTAAATACTGATCACGTGAGAATGACCTAAAGGTTTATTGTGTCATGGTTCTGTGTAACTGTTTTTAACTAAGTTTTTATTTAATGCAAGAACAAAACACCACAAAATCAGCCCATGTTAATAGTGATTAATAAGACCATCGATCCGACCTCAACTCAGACCCACAATGTTAATAAGACCTCAGGTCAAACCCCCAGTGTGAATAAGACCTCAGGTCAGACTTCCAATGTGAAAAAGACCTCCATTCAGACCTCATATCAGACCCCACAATGTGAATAAGACCCTCATTCAGGCTTCAGATCAGACCCCCATGTTCAGACTTCAGAGCAGACAAAAAAACTAAAAAGTCTATTTACACCTCCTGCTCCAGACACTGCTTCTGAGATTCAGCGTTCTTCCTGGTGTTCTTGCCTCACTCTGTTGTAACCCGATGTCACACACAATGTGAGGTCACAGAGCGCACTGACATCCTCACGCTGTGCGCAGGTGATAGCATACTGTGCTGAGCCCTGCAGGATAAGTCCATGAAGCGGTAGGTACAGAGCCTGCATGGTGATCACTGCATTCACCGCTCTCCTCCTGTACTAATGAGTGCTTCCATAATGGAAGCACTCATTAGTATTCGCCCCATGCGATGAACTGACATCTGGGGAGAAAAAGTGCATCTTGTAGGGTGAAAATTACTGTACTTTTTTGCAATAGTTTCAACCGTGAGTCATGATCTCTTCTTTAGATTTTTGATCTCACACATTGCATACTCTGTATTCTTTTTTTGCAATATTGGAGGGAGATTGATGTCATTATAGACCATTAAAAACCTGTTATCTACCATGCTGTCTACCATCTACCAGCCACAGGTGTCTGCCTGTAGCTTCTAGTTACTAACTTTGTTTGGGCAGTAAGAAGTGGAAGTGGGGTACCACAGGGGTCTGTATTGGGTCCTATTCTCTTCAATATATTTATTAATGATATTGTAGAAGGTTTGCATAGTAAAATATCAATTTTTGTAGATGACACTAAACTGTGTAAAGTAGTTAACACAGAGGAAGGACAGTACACTGCTACAGATGGATCTGGATAGACTGGAGGCTTGGGCAGAAAAGTGGCAGATGAGGTTTAACACTGACAAATGTAAGGTTATGCATATGGGAAGGAATAATGCATGTCACCAGTACATACTAAATGGTAAAGCACTGGGTAACTCTGACATGGAAAAGGACCTAGGAATTTTAGTGAACAGCAAACTAAAGAAGTCAGTGCCAAACAGCTGCTGCCAAGGCCAATAAGATAATGGGTTGCATCAAAAGGGGCATAGATGCCCGTGATGAGAACATAGTCCTGCCACTTTACAAATCACTAGTCAGACCACACATGGAGTACTGTGTACAGTTCTGGGCTCCTATGAACAAGGCAGACATAGCAGAGCTGGATAGGGTTCAGAGGAGGGCAACTAAATTAATAACTGGAATGGGTGGACTACAGTACCCAGAACGATTATCAAAATTAGGGTTATTCACTTTAGAAAAAAGACGACTGAGGGGAGATCTAATAACTATGTATAAATATATCAGGGGTCAGTACAGAGATCTCTCCCATCATCTATTTATCCCCAGGACTGTGACTGTGACGAGGGGACATCCTCTGCGTCTGGAGGAAAGAAGGTTTGTACATAAACATAGAAAGAGGATTCTTTACGGTAAGAGCAGTGAGACTATGGAACTCTCTGCCTGAGGAGGTGGTGATGGTAAGTTCACTAAAAGAGTTCAAGAAGGGCCTGGATGTATTTCTGGAGGGTATTACAGGTTATAGTTACTAGAGAGGGGTCGTTGATCCAGGGAGTTATTCTGATTGCCTGATTGGAGTCGGGAAGGAATTTTTTCCCTAAAGTGAGGAAAATTGGCTTCTACCTCACAGGTTTTTTTTGCCTTCCTCTGGATCAACTTGTAGGAAAACAGGCTGAACTGGATGGACAGATGTCTTTTTTCGGCCTTACAAACTATGTTACTATGTTACACAACCAGTTTGCTTGATCTGGCTTTGGTTGTTATGTAGCTTGTCTGGTTGATTAGGCTGGAGTGCTGATTGGGAGTCTATTTATATTCAAGTCTCACTTTACTTTGGTTGCTTAATATATGCCATGAAGGAAGCCACTGGTGTCCCATAAAAATATAGTGCCCCATCTCAAATTTGCCAAAGACCACTTGGATGTTCCACAGTGTTTCTAGGAAAATATCATATGGACAGATGAGACAAAAATGGAGCAGTGATATGTTTGCATGAAAATCAACACTGCACCAACACCAAAATCTCATCACAACTGTACAGCATGGTGGAGGGATGTGGTTTGGGCTGCTTTGCTGCCTCAGGGCCTGGACACCTTACAGTCATTGAGGAAACAATTAATTCCAAAATGTAAATCAACTAACGAATGGTTGAAAAAGTAGATTTGTGTTTTAGAGTGGCGAAGTTGCTGTGATACACACTCTTTTTTAATTTAAAGACCAGAGAACATGTAGGGCTGTATTATCTCTTATTTATTTTCAGTTAGCTCATAGCTACTAGTGCCCATATTTAACATGTGCTCTTATTAAAACATAACTTTTAATACTTATATCATTTCTAATACTGTTCAACCTAATTTAACCATTTTAAAACTGTCAGTGCACTGTGGATCCTATTAGCTTCACTGTAGCTGATATTCGCCTACCTGGCTTCTTATTAACTCACAGGGCTCTACCTAATAGCTCCTTATCAAGGACACATATTAATGTTACTGGTACTGCGCGCTCGTATCCAGCAACTGTTAGATCTATTGTTTAGCTAATAGGCCCTACTCTCTGATCCTACAGTGACTGTGTTAAAACGTGTTCCCACAACTGCCCCCCGACATGTTTCGCCTAACTCTAGGCGTCCTCAGGGGTTTTGGGCAGTAGCGTGGGGAAGGGGTGTGGCCCAGCGTATTTAAAGTCTCCGTTCCAGGTGATGCATAAACCGGTGTCCAATGGCTTCCACCGACACCAGGTAGTGCTAGCTTCAGGTAACATTCGCGGCAGATATTGGATCTTACCTCGATCCTATGCCGCTCCCTCTTATCTCCGTGCGCAGGTCTTGAGACTTAGTCTCCATAGCGCAGTTTCTATTCTCTGCGCATGCCCAGGGACTTTAGATTCTTCTCCATTATTTACATTTTCTGCGCATGCGCTGGGACTTTGCTTTTCTTCCAAGCGATTCTTTTATGAACTCAGTCTTCGCAACGGAGTCTTTGCTCACTGCGCATGCCCAGGGACTTCAATTTTTTTCTATTGCTTTCTCTATTGCGCATGCGCTGGGACTTTGCCATCAATATTCAGTAATTCTATTAAAGGCATTACCTGGATTTAGACTAGATATCCATTACATAAAATATAGGTTTCCCAATTTCTATTATCACTGTTAACCTTCCGTTAATATTTACAATAGGACTGGACAGATATCGATTTTATGGGGTTTATCATCATCCCTTTAATAGAATTACTGAATATTGATGGCAAAGTCCCAGCGCATGCGCAATAGAAGAAAGCAATAGAAAAAATTGAAGTCCCTGGGCATGCGCAGTGAGCAAAGACTCCGTTGCGAAGACTGAGTTCATAAAAAGAATCGCTTGGAAGAAAAGCAAAGTCCCAGCGCATGCGCAGAAAATGTAAAATAATGGAGAAGAATCTAAAGTCCCTGGGCATGCGCAGAGAATAGAAACTGCGCTATGGAGACTAAGTCTCAAGACCTGCGCACGGAGATAAGAGGGAGCGGCATAGGATCGAGGTAAGATCCAATATCTGCCGCGAATGTTACCTGAAGCTAGCACTACCTGGTGTCGGTGGAAGCCATTGGACACCGGTTTATGCATCACCTGGAACGGAGACTTTAAATACGCTGGGCCACACCCTTCCCCACGCTACTGCCCAAAACCCCTGAGGACGCCTAGAGTTAGGCGAAACATGTCGGGGGGCAGTTGTGGGAACACGTTTTAACACAGTCACTGTAGGATCAGAGAGTAGGGCCTATTAGCTAAACAATAGATCTAACAGTTGCTGGATACGAGCGCGCAGTACCAGTAACATTAATATGTGTCCTTGATAAGGAGCTATTAGGTAGAGCCCTGTGAGTTAATAAGAAGCCAGGTAGGCGAATATCAGCTACAGTGAAGCTAATAGGATCCACAGTGCACTGACAGTTTTAAAATGGTTAAATTAGGTTGAACAGTATTAGAAATGATATAAGTATTAAAAGTTATGTTTTAATAAGAGCACATGTTAAATATGGGCACTAGTAGCTATGAGCTAACTGAAAATAAATAAGAGATAATACAGCCCTACATGTTCTCTGGTCTTTAAATTAAAAAAGAGTGTGTTTAACAATTTAGGGGGTAAACCCCATTATAGAGACCAACTGAGTGAAAACTATAGATTCATATTGTAAATGATCGACTATGGCAAGCTTTCTATCAAATCAGATAAATACCCAAACTTTTTTGGCAGAAGCAAATCAGGTTTTTTCTACTGGAAATTTACCAATAAATGTGTTGGATATTAACCTTGCGTTTAAGGAACTAAACAAAATATATAAGAGCTATATAAGATCGATCTGGGAAGTGACTAGTTTAGAGACCTATATACAACAAAATATTGTCTACAGAGGTATGCGGATTAATATAACCCCTAATTCACACCAACAGGATGTTGAATTTATCAAAGGGTGGGAAGCAATATTAACACAAAACTCGCTACGCATGCAAACTTATTTGCTAGAATACGAAAAAAAGCTGGTTGGAGAATTATCTCAGAAATTAGAAAAACAAATTAATGAAATTCAAACATTTCGATCACAACAGGAATTTACTTTACTGGAAAATAGATTACAAAAGAACATAGAATTATTACAAAGTGAAATAATAGAAAGAAAACACAGGAAATACATCAGAGATAAAAGGGACTTTGAGACAGGCCAGATCTATCTTAAGAGTAATCAAAGAAATTACAGCAATACACAATATAATAAGAGATCATATTACTCGGATATCTCAGAATCTGAAATCTCTGAATCAGAGATTGGAGGAAGATCAGGAATAAAACGTAAAGCTAAAAATAGATCTGGCCCCTATCAGAGAACTAGAAAAACAAACTATAATTCTGACGGTAATATAAAATGTGGCCAAGGAAATATAGAAACAACAATACCAAACCAGCAAGGGGGCAACAAACAATTAGTGCCATCCTCTGTGCCTCCCTCCTTCTCTGCTCCATTACAACCTCACAATGTTACTGCCAACACTATCAGTGGAGTTTCTTCGGTGCCTTTTTTGGCCCCAGGTATACAGTTGCGGGATCGGGACAGATGGGGCTACCAGCAAGCAAGGACATAGCTGGGAGCATTCCTAGTGATACATTGCAAATAGTGAATCTGTCTTCCTTTGAATTATCCTTAGAACATGAAAATTTGATAAGGAAAGGTTTATCTTTTATACCTACAACCTACATATGATTGTTTTACTTGGGTAAAAGATATAAATTTGTTTGCTCGAAAACTAGCTTTACATAAAGAGTTTAAGATAAAGGAAAGAGACCCTTTGGAGATTAGTAAGAAAGAGGTTAAAGCAATTGAAATTTTGGAAGAATTACAGGCAGAGAGTACAGGAATGCCACAAAAAGTATCAGCTCCATTCAGTTCGTTAACACCGAAGTCTAAATACACTCCACCCTTCACAAAATATGCAACTATAAATATATTTGTAAATCTTGTAACTGAGGAATTGGAAAAAATAAAAAAGTTTAGAGGTAGTCAGAGGAAAAATCTCACTAAAGAAGAAGATCAGGCATTGCAATCCTTATTGGGAATAATGAATTGGAGATTAAAATAGCCGATAAAGGGGGGAATGTAGTAATAATGAGTAAAGAAGTATACAAAAAAATGGTGATGGAGCTATTAAAAGACGAAAATACTTACCGGAGACTAGGCGAAGATCCCACAGAGAAGTATGTGGGAGAACTGAAGGCGATTTTGATGGCTGCAAAGGAAGAGAAATTGATCACACAGGATGAATATAAAATACTGTAATAATCACAAGCCAACAATGGCTACTTTTTATGCCATCCCAAAAATACACAAAAAAAGAGATCCAATACCGGGGAGACCCATAGTCTCGGGGAATCAGAGCCTGTGTGAGGGAATTAGCAGTTATGTCAGCGAAGCATTAGCCCCATTTGTCCCCATCCTTAGCTCCTATTTGAAGGACACGAAGGATGTTCTCGTCAGGCTGCAGGGAATACACGTCAATGGTCAAACTATGATCGCAAGCCTGGATGTAGAGGCTCTATATTCTAGTATTCAGCATAATCTAGGCCTCGAGGCGATACAATATTATTTGAACACTAAGGGTACACAATATAGAGATCATAATGCACTTATACTTACATTACTTCAATTTTTGTTAACTCACAATTATTTCACATTTGATAATAAATATTATTTACAGGTCACTGGTACAGCTATGGGGACGATTTGTGCACCCAAATTTTGCAAATTTATTTTTAGGGTGGTGGGAAGAACAAATAGTATTCACTGAAAAATATCAAGACTACATTGCACATATTTTATTTTGGGGTCGTTATATAGATGACATTTTAATTTTGTGGGAGAGCACTGAGGTAAAATTTCACGAGTTCACTAACTTGTTAAACCAAAATGAGATAGGCCTTAAAATTTACCGCTGAGATAAGTAACAGAAGCCTTAATTTTTTGGACCTGACGTTGACCCTGCAGCCTGACGGGAGTATATCTACAGAAGTATTTCGAAAAACCACTGCTACAAACAGTTTCTTACAATGGAACAGCTACCATCCCGGCCCCCTAAAAAAAGGGATACCGGTCGGTCAATATTTACGTGCTAAAAGGAACAGTTCCAATATGGAGTCATTTGAAAAAGAAAGTAGGCTATTATTTAATAAATTTGTAGCAAGAGGCTACCCTAAAAAAGTTCTACATAAAGCATACCGACGAGCCAAGGAGATGGACAGACAAGATCTCTTGAAAAATCACAATAAGGAAAATACCGAGAAACAAATAAGATGTATAGGTACCTTTGATGAGCGGAGCGGAGAAGTGAGGGAGATCTTACGGAGGCACTGGCACATATTACAAGCAGATAATGATTTAAAAGAAGTCCTATCTGAGAAACCAGCAATTACATACAGACGGGGTACTAACCTTAAAGAAAAACTGGTTCACAGCCATTATAGAGAGGGGTCAGGAGGAAGATCAAGGCCCACTACGTGGTTGCCAGTGCAGGGATCCCATCCATGTGGTGACTGTATGTACTGCAAAAAAATGCGTTCAATTAAGGAATTTGAAAATCCAGTAGACAAAAAAACATATACAATCAGGCAATACATTAACTGTAAAAGTACAGGAGTGGTGTATGCAATAGGTTGTGACTGTCCAAAAATTTATATAGGGAAAACAGTTCAGGAGTTGAGAAGAAGAGTGTCGAAACACTTCAGCGATATAAATAAAAAAGCAGACACTGCAATATCAAGACATGTCATGAATGTACACCAAGGCGACAGTAGCAGCCTCAGAATATGGGGGATTATTAAAGTAAAAATTGGCCCAAGGAAAGGCAACATTGATAAAAAACTTACAAACTTACCCAACTAGAAACAAAGTGGATATATAAACTGAAAAGTCTTGCCCCAAGTGGTCTAAACGAAGGATTCACTTTTGCTTCCTTCTTATAGGAGTGATCAACCACTGCAGAGTTGAATAAAAAACAGAGTCTAGTTTTCAATATAAAAATAAATATAAAGAAATATCAAGTAAAGAGAATGATAAGAATAACGACCTGATCTATCTAGAGGGGAAGTGAATCAAGCAACTGAACATCAAATATTTTTAAGGGGCTTCCCAATATATATATATATAAAAAGTAGTTAACATAGGACTTAGTTGTTTATAATTGAAAATTAAGTAATTAGCATAATTTGAAGGCAATAAGAGATATGGGGTATAATTATACTTGACTAACTGTATGGTTTATCAAATCTAATAAATAAACAAAATTACGTAAGAAGAACTCGTGGTGATGGTGAACCCCACAAACCCCATATGGGATGATGGTTAACCCCATAAACCCTATATGGGATGATGATAAACCCCATAAAATCGATATCTGTCCAGTCCTATTGTAAATATTAACGGAAGGTTAACAGTGATAATAGAAATTGGGAAACCTATATTTTATGTAATGGATATCTAGTCTAAATCCAGGTAATGCCTTTAATAGAATTACTGAATATTGATGGCAAAGTCCCAGCGCATGCGCAATAGAAGAAAGCAATAGAAAAAAATTGAAGTCCCTGGGCATGCGCAGTGAGCAAAGACTCCGTTGCGAAGACTGAGTTCATAAAAGAATCGCTTGGAAGAAAAGCAAAGTCCCAGCGCATGCGCAGAAAATGTAAAATAATGGAGAAGAATCTAAAGTCCCTGGGCATGCGCAGAGAATAGAAACTGCGCTATGGAGACTAAGTCTCAAGACCTGCGCACGGAGATAAGAGGGAGCGGCATAGGATCGAGGTAAGATCCAATATCTGCCGCGAATGTTACCTGAAGCTAGCACTACCTGGTGTCGGTGGAAGCCATTGGACACCGGTTTATGCATCACCTGGAACGGAGACTTTAAATACGCTGGGCCACACCCCTTCCCCACGCTACTGCCCAAAACCCCTGAGGACGCCTAGAGTTAGGCGAAACATGTCGGGGGGCAGTTGTGGGAACACGTTTTAACACAGTCACTGTAGGATCAGAGAGTAGGGCCTATTAGCTAAACAATAGATCTAACAGTTGCTGGATACGAGCGCGCAGTACCAGTAACATTAATATGTGTCCTTGATAAGGAGCTATTAGGTAGAGCCCTGTGAGTTAATAAGAAGCCAGGTAGGCGAATATCAGCTACAGTGAAGCTAATAGGATCCACAGTGCACTGACAGTTTTAAAATGGTTAAATTAGGTTGAACAGTATTAGAAATGATATAAGTATTAAAAGTTATGTTTTAATAAGAGCACATGTTAAATATGGGCACTAGTTGCTGTGATACGACCCAAAGAGTCTGCACACAAGGTATACCAGATGATGAGAAGCACTAGTGAGCCACATAGTGTACTATGATGTTCCAAAAATGAAGGCAAAATGCTGTTATGGCATTACCCTTAGGATCTATTCACACATTCACACTTTAAAATTAGGCTTCTTTTGTTCTTTCTTTTTTCTAAAATCGTATATAAAGTGCAATTTGTCCCTGTAGTGCAACAAATAGCCAGTTTTGCTTGAGTCTGTCTTGGAGTGCTTTATGCCCCACTTATCAAATGTCGCATGTTGTTTGATAAATTTGTCTTATCCTTAAACCTAACACTTTACTCTAGAAAAGCTCCTCCAGTTTTCCCACTCCATCCTCCTACTGAAGTGAGATTGTGACTTCTTATAAGGGCTCATGCACACGGCCGTATTTCCTTTCCATGTCCGTTTTGTTTTTTTGGCAGCCCGTATGCGGAATTATTCACTTCAATGGGTCCGCAAAAAAAACTAAATGACTCTGTGTGCATTCCCACAAAAAAAGGGGGTCAGTCAGCACATCCCAATGCGCAGGTGCACGTTGCCATGGCTAGAAACATGAAGAGAAAAAAACACAATGCAACAGCATTCTGCAAACCAAATAACCAGATTCTTGGCAAATACATTTTGTACAAACATCAAGACGATCTCTATAAGACGGGAACCGAACACTAAATATTACCTGTTATGGTGGCTATACTATGCTATACTGGCACCATAAAATTCAGGGAGTGCAGGTTCCACATGCATGCTGGGTCCACTCTGCCTATTACCATTTTTTGTGCCATAATGGCCTCCATTAAATCCAGGGAATGCAGGTACCAACATGCATGCCAAGCCCACTCTATACCTCTCCAGACGGCTTCCAATGAATGCAGGGAGAATCTCAAATTTAGCACCAGAATATTTTCTATGACGATGGCATTGTTGTATGTTATTTGTGTTTGCCGAGCACTGTTGCATTGTGTTTTTTTCTCTGTGTGCATTCCATTTCCGTACAAGTGCAACAAAAAGTGAAACACATATATTATATAGAGTCATTACAAACAAAGTGAACTTTTTCAAGTGTTTATTTCTGTTAATGTCGATGATTATGGCTTACAGCCAAGGAAAACCCAAAAGTCATTATCTCAGAAAATTTGAATATTATATTAGACCAACTGTAAAAAATTTTTAAACACAGAAATGTTGGCCAAAAGAAAAGTATGTACAGTAAATGCACTCAATATTTGGTTGGGGCTCCTTTTGCATGAATGACTGCATCAATGCGACGTGGAGACGATCAGCCTGTGGCACTGCAGAGGTGTTATGGAAGCCAAGGTTGCTTTGATAGCAGCCTTCAGCTCGTCTGCATTGTTGGGTCGGGGGCTCTCATCTTCCTCTTGACAATACCCCATAGATTCTCTGTGGGGTTAAGGTCAGGCGAGTTTGCTGGCCAATCAAGCACAGTGATACTGTGGTTATTAAACCAGGTATTGGTACTTTTGGCAGTGTGGACAGGTGCCAAGTCTTGCTGGAAAATAAAAATTCCATCCCCAAAATGCTTGTTGGCAGAGGGAAGCATGAAGTGCTCTAAAATTTCCTGTTGGAAGGCTGCAATGACTTTGGTCTTGATAAAACACAGTGGACCTACACCAGAAGATGACATGGCTCCCCAAACCATCACTATGGAAACTTCACACTAGACCTCAAGCAGCTTGGATTGAGGCCTCTCCACTCTTCCTCCAGACTCTGGGACCTTGATTTCCAAATGAAATGCAAAATTTACTTTCATCTGAGAACAATACCTTTGACCACTGAGTAACAGTCCAGTTCTTTTTCTCCTTGGCCCAGGTAAGATGCTTCTGGCGTTGTCTATTGGTCATGAGTGGCTTGACACATGGAATTTGATACTTGTAGCCCATGTCCTGGATACGTCTGTGTGTGGTGGCTCTTGAAGCACTGACTCCAGCAGCAGTCCACTCATTGTGAATCTCCCCCAAATTTAGGAAAGGCCTTTTCTTAACAATCCTATCAAGGCTGCGGTTCTCCCTGTTGCTTGTGCACCTTTTTCTACCACCCTTTTTCCTTCCACACAACTTTTCATTAATATGCTTTGAACAGCCAGCTTCTTTAGCAATGACCTTTTGTGGCTTACCCTCCTTGTAGAGTGTGTCAATGACAGCCTTCTGGACATCTGTCAAGTCAGCAGTCTTCCCCATGATTGTGTCGCCCACTGAACCAGACTAAGGGACCTTTTTAAAGGCTTAGGAAGCCTTTGCAGGTGTTCTGGATGAATTATTCTAATTTTCAGAGATAATGAATTTTGGGTTTTCCTTGGCTATAAGCCATAATCATCAACATTAACATAAATAAACACTTGAAAAAGTTCACTCTGTTTGTAATGACTCCATATATGTGTTTTACTTTTTGAACTGAATTACTGAAAAAAAACTACTTTTTGATGATATTCTAATTTATTGAGATGCACTTGTATGTCCGCAAGTCCATTCTGCAAAATAATAGAACATGTCCTATTCTTGTCTGTTTTGCAGACAAGGACAGGCATTGTTACAATGGATCTGCAAAAAAAAGCATGCAACATGGATGTCACACTGATTTCATCCGTTTATTTTTTTTGTTTTGTTTTTTGGCGGATCCGTGTTTTGCAGACCACAAAATACATACCATTGTGTGCATGAGCCCAAAAAGTCTATAAAAAGAGGCTTTCCCTGTTCTCGCTCCCAGAGGGGGGAACAATCAGGAAAAATAAAGGCGCATAATCGTGTAAAGCGTTTTAACAACAATAGTAAGATACAATGAGATGGAGGCTCACCTTTTTCGGTTGTGCATTAGGCACAACACTATTGTGGGCATATAATGAGGACTTGATCAGGCTGCAGCTGCAGAACTGGATTCTTGAAGACAGGGATGCCAAATCCCACCAAGAGAAGATATCAAGTAGATAGACGGATTTCTGCTTACTGGCGCAAAATGATTCTGGTCCAAGCGTCCCCAAAAGTTATGGTAATAAACTGGGATTTTATTGTCACCAATTTAAACACACAAGTAAAAACAACGCGTTTCGGGGAATTCAAGGTCCCCTTCATCAGGTAATAACATATAACAGCAAGAAGAAAGTATTTATAGTGTAAGCACATACCTCCATAGATTGAAAAAAACGCCAAAAAACCGCATGGAGAGGCGGAGTCAAAAAGGAGGAGTCAGTATGAATAGTCATTAATAAGTCCCATTTATCCTGAGACATCAAAAACATCCTTGGATACCAAGAGCATATCTTCTTATTTTATAAAACAAATAATTTGTATACATAAATACATTTTAATGAAATAAAATAAAATAAAATGATCTTACATTGATGGGTCACGTGGTACGGCCTCTTCGTGCCGTATTTTAAGAACGCTATATTTCTTGTAAGGTGAGTCATAAGGGGCGTTCGAGAACCGCCTCCCGGGGGAGGAGTATGTATATACTCGGTACTTACGTTCCTGATGTATCATCACGTGATCTGCTACACGGTGATAAAGCGTCTTACTATAATCAGATGTAAAAAACAGATGACCAGTGGGCAGGTGTAAACTAGCTCCGAAGTCGCCTAGTTTCGTGGAAATAGAATTGCAAGAAAACGGCAGAGATCGGATCGGGATATATGTCACGTGATCGCTAGTCGCGGTCACGTGATCCGTTGCTGGGTTACAGAAGACCTTGATGTCATGTGATCACTGAGAAAGTGGCGGTCACGTGGCTGGTAGCTAGGTTACAGGACGCCATAGACTGCCGGGAAATCATCGCTATACGATAACAATGTATACGATATCAATGTATACAGCTGAAGATATTTGTCTTTAATGTAGGCTAGTATAGGCTACATTATAGTGTATATATAGGCTAGTATAGGCTAGTATAGGCTAATGTAGGCTAGTACTATTGTAACTTTTTGACTCCGCCTCTCCATGCGGTTTTTTGGCGTTTTTTTCAATCTGTGGAGGTATGTGCTTACACTATAAATACTTTCTTCTTGCTGTTATATGTTATTACCTGATGAAGGGGACCTTGAATTCCCCGAAACGCGTTGTTTTTACTTGTGTGTTTAAATTGGTGACAATAAAATCCCAGTTTATTACCATAACTTTTGGGGACGCTTGGACCAGAATCATTTTGCGCCAGTAAGCAGAAATCCGTCTATCTACTTGAGCCCAAAAAGTGTCAGTGATAAATCTGGAGTGAAACTCATTAACATAGCTAACTACACCAACCTTCCCAACCATATTTCAAAAATTGAGTGAGTGGTGTAAAAAACTGTAAAAGTGTAAATTTATTTTAAAAAGTACAAAACAAATATGTATGAAAGTTGACTGCTAAAGTCAAGAACTATTTATTATTTAGTTTTATAAAACTTTACAATACTATGGATATATGTAGACTATTCCCTAATGTCTTCCCAGAGGGCTTTTAATGATTGCATTGGCACACACACCGCCGGTTATGAAATCCCTTATATTGTGGTGATGCAGAGTTGTCATTCTTTTTTCAGTGAGGACAATGTACTGTTCTGGTATGTATGTCTCTGGTTTCTTTTGTGGTTCTTAACACAACATTATGTCCATATATACATTATGCAATGATACTAATGTTCTTGCATTTAAGCCTTATACATATAAAGGCGCCTGTATGCTACCATACTATGGCTTTGTACCTCTAAACCTCCTATTTAAAGGGGAGGCTTTATACGGCAATCATAGACATCTGTGGGCCCCAACAGTTCATATGCCTCTGATTTCATACAGAGACTTTTTCTGAGGGATTCCTATATGCTATGTGCAGATAGGTCTCTCATGTATTTGAGATGGTATGCATGCAACTGTTATGTAAGAGTTATGTAAATTTCTAATACACAGAAGTATTAAAAAATACCACCTTATATAAGGGTACAGCTACACCGGTCAGGGCAAGGATCACTGGTGATCCCATAGAAATAAATAGGTTTGCAGCGCGAGTCCCACATATGCAGCGTCTGCAACCCCTGAGTTGCAGAATATCCAGCAGAGTTGAGCCCACAGAGTTTTCGTTTTATACGATTCAGAGGTCGCAGTTGCAGGGCACAAGCGACTCGCATTGCGAGTTTCTATGGGATCACGACCAGGGGCGTAGCTAAAGGCTCATGGGCCCTGGTGCAAGAGTTCAGCTTGGGACCCCCCCCCCCATTTCCCTCAACGCTGGTGCACCTAGCTTTTCTGCCGGCCAAGTCAAAAATTTAATAACCCCCCCCCCCCCCATGCAACTTCTCACTTTTCTCACTTCTCACCTTTTCTCTCCTAACATTACGTATATCACTACAGAACATACAGGGTAAGGCTACATTCACACGACAGTTCTTTTTGCAGCCTCCGATCTGCATATTTTGCGGCTCAGATGCAGACCCATTCACTTCAATGAGCACTATGTGCTGTCCGCATCTGTATGTTCATTCCTATTTTTGTCCGTTTTGCTGACAAGGATAGGCATTGTTACAGTGGATCTGCAAAAAATCAGATGCCATACAGAACATCATCTTTTTTTGCGGATCCGCAATTTGCAGACTGCAAAACAAAATGTTCGTGTGAATGTAGCCTAAAACCTCACTTACACGTCCGTGTCCGTGTCCGAGCAGGTGGTCAGTGAGGCATCCGTGAAGCTGTCCGTGAAGGATCCGTGTTGGGTCCGTGTTTTGCCATCTGTGTTGCATCCGTGTTTCACTGACACTGAACAGCTGAAAAATAATTTTCAAAGCATCTCTTCTTAATGATTCGTGAAACACGGATGCAACACGGATGACATCCGTGAGGGATCCGTGGTTTTCACGGACTCATTGACTATAATGGGCGTGAGGGATCGGGGAACATGGATCAAGATAGGACATGCATCCGTGCTAAAAACACGGACCCACGAACCGTGATGAAACACTGATGTCTGAATACACACATTGAAATGAATGGGGACGTGTGCTGTCCGTGGAGAACACATACAGCACACGTCCGTGAAACACTGACGTGTGAATGAGGCTTAATACAGCGCCCCATACCTCTTACATCCAGTGATGTCTCCTCTGATGTAGATGTTCTCTTTCCTCATCTTCTTCTTTCAGACCAGACCGCCATTTTTCATCTCTGCAGTTTGACAGAAAAAAATCTTAGTTTACTACTTTTCCATCATCCTCCCGTCTTCTGGACAAATCATCCTACCATCCCCAGTACTGTGCCACTAGTACCACACAGATAGTGCCCTTCAATAATTATTGGCACACAGTGTCCTAAAATAACTGCGCCCAGCAAATAGTGTCCCTGACTGTAATAGTGTAACATAATGTCCCCCAGAAATAACTGTGCTATGCTGATACTGTGCCAGGGTGCCCCCACAGTAATAGTGCTCCCCAAAGTCCCAACTAATAATTCTCTGCCAGAGTGCACTTGTTAGTAATAGTGCCCCCAACAGTACTAATGTCCCCACTGTGCCCCAGAAGTAATAATGCTTCCAATGTGCCAGTAAGAAGTGCTCCAATAATGTGCCAGTAAGAAGTGTCCCCATAGTGCCCCCAATAATGTGCCAGTAAGAAGTGCCCCCCAATAATGTGCCAGTAAGAAGTGCCCCCCAATAATGTGCCAGTACGAAGTGCCCCCAAAATTTCACCCCAATAATGTGCCAGTAAGAAGTGCCCCCACCCATAGATGCCCCCCAAATTTTGTGCCAGTAAGAAATGCTTCCCAAATTATGTGCCAGTAAGAAATGCCCCAGTGCCCCCATATGCCAGTAAGAAATGCCCCCAGTGCCCCATGTGCCAGTAAAAATGCCCCCATTGCCCCCATGTGCCAGTAACAAATGCCCCCAGTGCCCCCATGTGCCAGTAAAATGCCCCCAGTGCCAGTAAAAATGCCCCCAGTGCCCCCAATAGAGCTCCGCTCCGTGATTGCAACAATAAAAAAAAATAAACACTAATACTTACCTCCATGGAGCTGGCAGAGATGCGATGCAGGCCTAGTGCCCGCAGCCTATCAGAGGAACAGGCAGGGGAGACGCCTCTCCCTCCCCTGCCCCGCAGTACAGGCATCTGTATTGGCGTCCTGAGGATGGCGATACAGATGACTATGGAGATGAGCGCTTCCACAATGGAAGCGGTCATCTACCTCTGCCCCGCCGCTGCCCCCAATTGTGCGCAGGGCCGCGCCGCACCTTGCCTAATTGCGACCCCTATAGTTACGCCACTGATCACGACCAGTGGCGCCATTTAGCTGTAAAAATTCTCTGTAACACTCAAGGAATTCCACATGCATTGTAAAATGTCTCCAGGATGCTCCATATAATAAACCTCCCATGGTTCTACTTAACCAAACTTAGTTCTCCATTGAACATTCCAGATGGAAAACTGGTGGAAAACAACTGGTGGAAAACCGGGAAGCCTATGTATTGTGGTTATAATTCTGAAAATAAAATGTCTCCACATTACAACTCTCTGAAAGAAGTCTATGTGTTTTTATTGCTATATATCAGATTTCTCACACCAACCCGCCTGGAGACATTTCTATGTACGTGGATATGTATATTATGGACATAGTAGTTTTCTAGGTTATTTTATAACCTGGCATTTATTTGTGCTTGTGTGGCAATCATTTTATGCTGTGACTGTGGTATTGATAAGTTATTATTGTTATTGGTATTGTTAAAGTGTAACAGTCATGGTTTTTGTGTGCTAATCTCAGAATGTTTTTTTATTTTATTTTTTCAAGAATAAGCTGCCTTGTACATGAGGAATAAGACCCTTTCTTGCCATTTCTGGCCCAACCCCCTGTAGCACATCCCAAGAAGTAGCATCAGTAATGGCGAACATTATACAGCAGAACTAAGCAGTTTAGATGTGAATCCAGCAGTGACTTTAGACAGTAAATCAGTTACAAACCAGCAGCAGCCCCTCCTTTCCCCTCATCTTCATAGACTTCTATGTTTGAAAATAATTTTTAACTATTTACTTTTTCAGGAAACTTTACTAAGGAGCAAATGTGTAGAACATTTTGCTCTTTTTATTCTTGTGTTTTCCCTAAAAAATCATTCTAAAAACCACATCTCTGAGAACCTACAGAACCTACAAAATGGTCTCTAATGGAACAATTGTAAAAGAATTCATTCTTCTTGGATTCATGGTTACATTAGACATTGAAATTGTGTTGTTTGGCCTTGTCTTCATTGTTTATACACTGAGCATTATAATTAATGTCACCATTATCATTGTCATCAGGACAGATGAGCAGCTTCATAAACCTATGTACTTCTTTATCGGTGTGTTCTCATTCCTAGAGGTCTGGTACCCCACAGTGACAGTTCCCGGTTTGCTGCGAGGTTTACTCTTGAGGTTGAAGGACATCTCATTTGGATGCTGCATGGCTCAGTTTTATTTGCATTTTGCGTTGGGAGCTACTGAAAATTTTCTTCTTGTAGTGATGGCGTTTGACCGCTATGTGGCCATCTGTAAACCACTACATTATATGATCATAATGAAGCAAAGAATTTGTCTAATGTTCTCGTTGGGGGCTTGGATTGGAGGATTTTCAGCTATAATTCTCCTTTGTTTACAGCTCTCCCAACTGACATATTGTGGCCCTAATAAGGTTGATCATTATTACTGTGACTTTGCACCTTTAGTCAAACTTGCTTGCTCTGACACCAGACATCTGGAGACTCTATTTTTTATTACGTCATGTATGGTTATTTTAATAAGTTTTCTACTTATTATTGTTTCATATGCATATATTCTGAGCTCAATTTTGAAGCTTCCTGCAAACACCAACAGGAAGAAGGCATTCTACACTTGTGCATCTCACATGATTGTTGTCCTCATATTTTATGGTACAACAATATTTATGTTTATAAGACCGACTAGCGGTGATAAAGTTCATATTAATAAAATGGTTTCTTTATTCCCATCTGTGATGACACCACTTCTGAACCCTATTATTTACAGTCTAAGGAACCAAGAGGTGAAGATGGCGTTACAGAAGATCACCCACTGTATTTAAGACGGCCATACTCTTTATATAGCTGTCAAGCAAAGACCCCTTTGGCTAACAGCTATTCCTCTTGAGCCCTTCATATACATTTGCACACAGTTCAACCAAGCATGCAGGTCCTCTCAATGGGGAGAGAGGATGAAGTCACTTGAATGGTGTATTTACACTGCACTGCTGCTACAATCTAAATGACATGCAGGTTATTGTCGTGGTGCAGCCAGAATGACCAGGAAGAAGCCAACAAGTGAAGGAGCCTCTTTGCTACCACTTCCTTTAGGAAGTGATACTGGAAGTGATACTGGACGTCGGTTACATCCAGGATCTACCGCTGGGGCATAATGTGATCAATCTAACAGATGTTACGCTTGATGGTGAATGCCTCTCTGTACTATCAAAAGGCTTGAACTATAGTTTGGTAGAAGACTTCAATGCAGTGGAGTTTGAGATAGATCTGTATAAGTCTGTGAGAACCTATATAGGCACTTTAGCAATGTGGGGAGGAACGAAGTTCGATTGGCAAGTTGGGATTCAGTATAAGCAAAGAGATAAGCCAAACAGATAGACAGGTAATTGATACTTTTAGGTCATATTTAGAACTGCAAGGAGAAGTCATTGCTAGTAGCAGTGGAGATTAATTGGAGATTTGAAGTGTGATCAATATTTTACTGAATTAGTGAAATCCACATTAAACCTGCCCTTGATAGCTGTAGCCTTGACCTATTCCAGAAACAAGTGCTCAAAGAAGTGAGATCTTTGATATATCAGCAAATAGATAAAAACTTAAAAGAACGAGTACTGAAACGGCTGGACACACAGAGTAATTTAGTGGTAAAGCTTGCCGACAAGGGTGTAAATATTTTGATTATCTATAAAGATCATTATGTTAAGGAAGCATTACACCAGCTAAATAATTATGAAGTATATATGCCATTAACTTCAGATTTAAATACCAGAACCAATTGAGGTCATTATTATGGACATACACTGAGACACGGTTACTGTCCATAAAAACTATGGACCCCCAGTACCCATAGCAGCAAGTCTGGTATTATTTTACTTAAAGTGCATAAACCTTTGGTAGACCCACCGAGGCATCCAATTGTGACTGGAATAGGCTCTGTTACTGAGCTTTTGTCAAAATATGTAGATAGGCTACTACGCCCTTTGTTAAAAGGGATACCATCATTCCTTGAAGACACAGGTGACTTCTTGGAAGCTATAAGTCATTTACAATGGCAGGAGGGGTATCTCTTGGCATCTATTGATGTCAAGAGTCTTTATACAAGGATACCTCAGGGACTGGGGGTTCAGTGTGTATGCAGGATTTTGGAAAAGCAAGGTAAAAGCATGGAATATGTAAATGTGGGGAAACGTTAGACTTAATTTTGACACCTAATGCGTGTATGTTTGGTAATAAATGGTTTGACCAAAAAACAGGAAGGGCAATGAGGACACTGGTCTCATGCACATTTGCCAATCTGTTCCTCGCCACCTTTAAAGGTGAGTATGTAGTTACTGTCAATAATCCCTATGTGTCCTAGATTAGATTGTTTTGGATGGGCATCAAAATGCAATTTGTGGGAATTTTGTGAACACAAACAACACCATTAATATGCAGTTTGCAAGTAAGATAGAGGCTAGTGAGGGTACAAGGTAGGACTATATCCACGACTGTGTTCAGGAACCTATATTCACAAATTCCCTACTTGCATTTTGGTAGCTTCCACCACCCCACACACATGTCAAGATGGCAGTCCCATATGGACAGTTTGTGCTCCTTAGGCCTCATGCACACTGCCGTTTCCAGGCCTTGCCCGTATTGTGGCCTGCAAACAGCCGCAATAAAGGCATGACAGGGCAACGGCTGTGTGCATGAAGCCTAAGCAAACACACTTGCATTGGTCCTCAATCCGGAAGGTGTGGTGTGGAACGTAGGCATGGAACCCCATAGAAGCACTACGGAGCACTTCCATGGGGTTTCTCTTCGCCCACCACAAAAACATAGAACATGTTCAATTTTTGGGGGGTGAGGACAGATCATGGACCCATTCAAGTTAAACGGGTCTGGATCCGTCTTGGAAGCCGCATGGATAGTGCCCCGTGCCATATATATATATATATATATATATATATATATATATATATATATAGCTCTAATAGCAGCAACCCTCCAGTCGCAGAATGTCCCACCATAGACACAAATGTGTGTGTGTATGTGTGTATATATATATATATATATATATATATACATATATACAACACACACAGTTGTATATGTGTGTGTATACCTGCAGTCCTATGTAAAACCACAAATAACACTAGTGCTGATAATGGGGTAGTGTTACCTGCAGTCCTATGTAAAACCACAGATAACATCAGTACTGATAATGTGGTAGTGTTACCTGCAGTCCTATGTAAAACCACAGATAACACAAGTGTAGATCATGTGGTAGTGTTACCTGCGTCCTTAGTGTGCCTCTCCCACGGACTCCATGCTGGTGGTGCTGCCTCCTCTTTCGTCGTCTTCTTCTTGCCCCCACAGAACTTCCTAATGCAGCTGCGTCAAGACATAGGAACACTGTGGGCATGGTGACGGTGACACACAGGGGGACAGACACATACACAGACAGACACACAGGGACAGACAGGGACAGGGACACAGGAGGAGGGACAGACACATACACAGACAGACACACACACGGACAGAGACAGGGACAAGGACACGCAGGGCCAGACACACACACACGGACAGACACACACAGCTAGGCCTCACCAAACTCCAGCCTGGCTTCTCTCCATACAGGAACAGAGCTCTCTGCTCCTCTGGCTCCTCCCCCACTGGTCTCAGCACCATCTATCCCTGGACTGCAGGGGTGAGGAGACCTACATTGGACTGCAGGGGTGAGGAGACGTACAGGAGAAGTGGGGATACCTAAGACTAGGAAGTGAGGGGGCGGGGCCATTCAGCCCTGCTGGGCCCCCCAACCTCACGGGCCCCATAGCCATGGCGTGGTCTGTGTTCTCATCACGGGCATCTATGCCCCTTTTGATGCAACCCATTACCTTATTGGCCTTGGCAGCAGCTGACACTGGTTTCTACCGCTTAGTTTGCTGTTCACTAAAATTCCTAAGTCGTTTTCCATGTCAGTGTTACCCAGTATTTTACCATTTAGTATGTACTGGTGACTTGCATTATTCCTTCTCATGCGCATAAACTTACATTTATCAGCGTTAAACCTCATCTGCCACTTCTCTCCCCAAGCCTCCAATCTATCCAGATCCATCTGTAGCAGTGTACTATCCTCTTTCATGTTACTTTGCACAGTTTAGTGTCATCTGCAAAAAAGTATATTTTACTGTGCAGGCCTTCTACAAAAACATTAATATATTGAAGACAGTAGGGCCAATACTAACCCCCGTGGTACCCCACTAGTGACAGTGACCCAATCTGAGTGTGTACCGTTAATAACCACCCTCTGTTTTCTATCACTGAGACACTTACCCACATACAGTACTAAACGTTTATGTGGCACAGTATCAAATGCTTTGGAGAAATCAAGATATATGACATCTATTGATTCGCCGCAGTCAAGTCTAGAACTTACCTTCTCATAGAAACTGATTAAATTAGTTTGACATGACCGATCCCTCATGAAGCCATTCTGAGATTGTGTTATACACTTATTTTCATTGAGGTACTCCAAGATAGCATCTCTTAGAAAACCTTCAAACAGTTTACCCACGACAGGTGTTAAACTTACCAGCCTATGGGCTCTGTTTTTTTATGCCTTTTTGAATATTGGCACCACATTTGCTTAGTACCAATTGTGTGGAAAGCTGTCTGTCAATACAGAGTCCTTAAAGGGACTCATTTTCACCAATATAACTAAGAGCACTTCCCTACAGAAGACTGCAAACACATCCCAGACATACCTGTGTGCACTGTGTGTCTGTATTACATGTCCAGGAAAAGCACTTTTATTCTGCTGGAAAACAGCCCCCAAGTGCTCAGCTCTGCTGCTGCAAGTGCCCAAAGCAAACCAGACTGAAGAGGGGAGGGCTGCTTGAGCTGCTCACAGTGGCGTAGCGTGGGTTGCCAGCACCCGGGGCAAGCCATGTATAGCGCCCCCCCAACCTGTGCCCACACCCCTTTTTACAGATAATGTAGTAGATGTCACCTGCAGTCCTATGTAACACCACAGATAACACAGTGATAACTCTCTGAATACAGATAATGTAGTAGATGTCACCTGCAGTCCTATGTAACACCACAGATAACACAGTGATAGCTCTCTGAGTACAGATAATGGAGTAGATGTCACCTGTAGTCCTATGTAACACTACAGATAACACAGTGATACCTATCTGAGCACAGATTATGTAGTAGATGTCACCTGCAGTCCTATGTAACACTACAGATAACACAGTGATACCTATCTGAGCACATATTATGTAGTAGATGCCACCTGTAGTCCTATGTAACACTACAGATAACACAGTGATACCTATCTGAGCACAGATTATGTAGTAGATGTCACCTGCAGTCCTATGTAACACTACAGATAACACAGTGATACCTATCTGAGCACAGATTATGTAGTAGATGTCACCTGCAGTCCTATGTAACACTACAGATAACACAGTGATACCTGAGTACAGATTATGTAGTAGATGTCACCTGCAGTCCTATGTAACACTACAGATAACACAGTGATACCTATCTGAGTACAGATTATGGAATAGATGTCACCTGCAGTCCTGTTGTAACACCACAGATAACAGTGATACCTATCTGAGCACAGATTATGTAGTAGATGTCACCTGCAGTCCTATGTAACACTACAGATAACACAGTGATAACTCTCTGAGTACAGATTATATAATAGATGTCACCTGGAGTCCAATGTAACACCACTGATAACGCTGTGATAACTCTCTGAGTACAGATAATGTAGTAGACGTTACCTGCAGTCTTATGTAACACCACAGATAACAGTGATAACTCTCTGAGTACAGATAATGTAGTAGATGTCACCTGCAGTCCTATGTAACACCACAGATAACAGTGATAACTCTCTGAGTACAGATAATGTAGTAGACGTTACCTGCAGTCTTATGTAACACTACAGATAAAACAGTGATAACTCTCTGAGTACAGATTATGTAGTAGATGGGTGTGAGGCCCCAGAATTCAGGACATGCACAGTGTGACCTGAAGTCTGGGGCCAGGAAGCAGCAGGGTGGGCCATACCACATACCTCATCCATCCAGTGACATGTCCTGTGCTGTAGACTTTCCTCAACATGTTCATTCGAAGATAAGACCACCATGATACCTTCTTTCAGCTGCGCCTCGTCTCTACAGAATTTTACAGAAAACATTTTTAGATTCCCCACTTTACCATCATCCTCCACCTCCTGGTGCCTCAACCCGGTCATCCTGCTGCCCCCCAATACTGTGGTAGAGCCAGATAGGAGGACCGGAGTTGAGGAATACTATACGAATAATACAGAGGGGCCATCATATATACTAATAATACAGAGGGGGCCAATATATATACTAATAGAACAGAGGGGCCATTATATATAATAATAATACAGAAGGGGCATTATATATACTAATTATACAGATTGCCCATTATATATACTAATAATACAGAGGGGCCATTATATATTAATAATACAGGGGGGCATTATATATTATAATAAAACAGAAGGGGCATTATATATACGAATAATACAGACTGCCTATTATATATACTAATAATACAGAGGGGCCATTATATACTAATAATACAGGGGGGCATTATATATTATAATAATATAGAGGGTGCCATTATATATACTAATAATACAGAGGGGACCATTATATATTTTAATAATACAGAGGGGTTAAATGACCGTTGGGTTGCTGGTGTGACTATATTTCCCTATTACGTCAGGCCCTGTCAGGGGTGCAAGGGGGTTAATTAATCCATTGCTAGCCTAATTCGCATTTTGGCTCCATACAAGCCTCAACCTAACCAGCATTAAATTGCCCTCTGAATTTCTCAGCGAGCCCTGGCTGGGGCATGGGCCCTAAATTAGGACTGACAATGAATTAAGGGCTCACACGAGTGGATGCCGTGCATGGAATCTGCTGCGTGAAAGAGAGCCAAGCCCCATTCCGGACAGCAGAGGCCCGGAGCATTAACATGATTGATAATGCTCTGTGCCTCTCTGTGATCTTTTTACTACAGAATCACAGTGAGATAAAGTTGTCACTGATTTTGTACTAAAAAGATCACAGAGAGGCACAGAGTATTATCAATCATGTTACTGCTCCGTGTCTCTGCTGTCCTGCACGGGGCTTGGCTCTCTTCAACCTATCGGCTCCCAATTAGCGCTCATGCACACAAACGTGTGCCGGCAGTGCCCGTGGGGCCACCGCATTTGGATTGGGAACCCATTCACTTGAATGGGATCCGCATCCACGATCCGCACTGCACCAGCCAGAAACTCAACGGAAGCACTCTGTAGCACTCTGGAGGCACTCCAATAATGCATGTAGTGAAGTCACAGTACAGGGATACTGTACGTAGTGATGTCAAAGTACAGGGATATTGCATGTAGTGATGTCACAGTATAGAGATAATGCATGTAGTGACATCACAGTACAGGGATAATGCTCGTAGTGATGTCACAGTAAAAGGATAATGCTCTTAGTGATGTCACAGTACAGGGATAATGCTCGCAGTGATGTCACAGTACAGGGACAATGCTCGTAATGATGTCACAGTACAGGGATAATGCTCGTAGTGATGTCACAGTACAGGGATAATGCTCGAAGTGATGTCACAGTACAGGGATAATGCTCGTAGTAATGTCACAGTAAAGGGATACTCCATGCAGCAATGTCAAATGTCAATGTCACAGTACAGGAATAATAAACACAGTGATGTCACAGTGCAGTGATAATAAACACAGTGATGTCACAGTACAGGGATAATAAACACAGTGATGTCACAGTGCAGTGATAATAAACACAGTGATGTCACAGTGCAGGGATAATAAACACAGTGATGTCACTGTACAGGGATAATAAACACAGTGATGTCACTGTACAGAGATAATAAACACAGCAATGTCACAGTACAGGGATAATAAACACAGCGATGTCACCGTACAGAGATAATAAACACAGCGATGTCACAGTACAGAGATAATAAACACAGTGATGTCACAGTACAGAGATAATAAACACAGTGATCTCACAGTACAGGGATAATAAACACAGCGATGTCACAGTACAGGGATAATAAACACAGTGGTGTCACAGTACAGAGATAATAAACACAGTGATGTCACCGTACAGGGATAATAAACACAGCAATGACACCGTACAGGGATAATAAGCACAGCGATGTCACAGTACAAGGATAATAAACACAGCGATATCACAGTACAGCGATAATAAACACAGCGATATCACAGTACAGCGATAATAAACCCAGCGATGTCATAGTACAGGATAATAAATACAGTGATGTCACAGTACAGGGATAATAAACACAGCGATGTCACCGTACAGGGATAATACACACAGTGATGTCACAGTACAGGATAATAAACACAGTGATGTCACAGTACAGAGATAATAAACACAGTGATGTCACAGTACAGGATAATAAACACAGTGATGTCACAGTACAGGGATAATAAACACAGTGATGTCACAGTACAGGGATAATAAACACAGTGATGTCACAGTACAGGGGTAATAAACACAGTCATATCACAGTACAGGGGTAATAAACACAGTCATGTCACAGTACAGGGATAATGCATGTAATGCTGTCAAAGTAAAAGGATGACAAGCTAGTCACTCACTGTCATGACACACCTCTCACAGTCTCTCTGCTGCCGCTGTACACTGGGTACCTGTGGCAATGCAGTAATGGCAGCCATCTTCTCCTTGCTCCTGCTCCGTGTGGTGTCTTTCCAGCCTGGAGGTGGGCGGAGCCTAGCATAGACTGGACATGTGCTGCTGAATCACCAGGGCGCACAGCTCCTCCTTCAGGCTGGAGGCTTCAGCGCAGGCAGATATAGAAATGAATTAAACTGGAGGAAGCAACCACTACAGATTAGGCTGCCGGCACCAGTGCCCCCCTGCTGCCTGGCGCCTGGGGCAACGGCCCTCCTGGCCCCCCTCACGCTACGCCACTGGCTGCTCATATCTTGGGATTGGTAGCAGATAGAAAAATAGTTCTGACCTTCTTTGAAAGCTGGCATTCCAAGCTTTCAAATGATACCAGAAGCATTATATCCAGTATATCAGAAGATATAGCTGTTAGAAATCGAGTCGGGAGAGAAAGCTGTTTTTACTTTCATTTTCAGCTGGGCACTTGGGAGCTGTTTTCCAGTAGAATAAAAGAGCTTTTTCTGAACATGGAATACAGACACAAAGTCCACACAGGTATGTCTGGGATGTGTATGTAATCTTCTGTGGGGCATTGCTGTTAGTTATATAGGTGAAAATTAGGTGTGTCTTTGACATTACTTATTTCTCTTAGAATACGGGTGTATGCCATCTGGACCCAGTGATTTGTCTATTTTGAGCTTTTTAATATGCTGCTGTATTTCTTCCTGGGTTAGACAGGACACTTTTAATGGGGAATTTACGTTTACACTCTGCATTTCATCCAGCAGATTGTTTTCCTTAATGAATACAGTGAAGAAAAAGATATTTAATAGATTCACTTTCTCCTCATCACTCTTTAAAGAGCCAGCAATTTGAGGTTTAAACTTTTTACCATTTATATAATTGAAGAACATTTTAGGGTTAGTTTTACTCTCTTTGGCAATATGTCTCTAGTTTGGCTGCTTTTATTTTTCTTTTATATATTCTACTTTTTTCCTTATAGTTTTTCAATGCTTTCTTATTATCTTCCTGTTTTAAATGGTTTCTTTTTGTCATTTATTGCTCCCTTGACATTTCAATTTAACCACATTGTTTTTTTCTTGTTCCATCCCCTTTTATTCCCATAAGGGAGTGGTGGAGAACCGGTGGCACTCAGAGACTTCTCTTGTGGGCACCCGCACCCTGGAAAAAGTCTATGATGTACCAATATGCCTTAGATTTTTCCTGCCATTCATCAGCACAGGGTGCACTATGTACAGCACAGGCAGTGCACTGAATGTAGGCAGGTTATTATAGCTAAATGATAAAGTACATGGAAGATATACTATATTGGTATTCAGGTTAAATTGCCATGTTGGCACTTTGCAATAAATAAGTGGGTTGTAGGGTTACAGTTTGGGCATTCTGTCTGTAAAAGGTTCGCCATCACTGCCATAAGGTATGTACCCCTCACAATTAGAGTTTAGGATGGTTTTAAGACTATCCCATTTTGTGGCTGTATTTTTATTTTTATGGGCATTGTCCCAGTTAATAAGGCCAATTGTCTCTCTTAGCTGGTCAAATTTTGCTCCTCCGTTAAGGAATACTCTTTTGAATCACAATTGGAAGGTTATTATTTTATTCTCACTATTTCCCAGGTGTCCCCCAACCTGCACATCTGTTGTTCTGTCAGGTCTATTGGCTAGTACTAAGACCAGTTTGCCATCCCTCGGTTTGGAACCAGTTGGGAAAGGTGATTGTGCTTGGTTATTGCCAGGAACCTGTTTCCTTGACAAGAAACTGTCTCTTCAGACTGTTTTTCTCCTTCTCTGTGAATTCTGTCAGAAAGCTACATGGATGGCTCACCCTGTAGCAAGGCCAGGACGATAGGTAGGCACTAGAGATGAGCGAGCATGCTCGAGTGCCATTTTTGCGTATTTGCATACGCATTTTAAAATTCCTACGCTATTCATACGCATATTTTAATCTATATGCAAATGCGTACGAATTGCGTACGAATAGTGTACAAATTCAATTTATACGCTATTCATACGCAATTCGTACACATTTGCGTATAGATTAAAATATGCGTATGAATAGCGTAGGAATTTTAAAATGCGTACGCAAATACGCAAAAATGGCACTCGAGCATGCTCGCTCATCTCTAGTAGGCACCCTCCTGGGGCAAGGCCTCACTACCTATGATGGGGGTGCAATCATGGCCGCATTTGGGCCGTTCAGCCTCATAGGCTTCAGGCTGCTAGGCCTGAAGCCTATGAGGGAGTAGAGCAGCACAGGAGGTCGGAATGGCATCACTGCGACCTCCTGTGCTGTGTCTTACGTGATTACCTCATTACAAGAGGCCCGACGCAGAAGCGGGGATGTCATGTGGACTGTGTTGTTGGATCCCTGCACAGATGCTGGTGGGGAATGAGTGAGTAAAGTGATTTTTTTTTTTTTAAACTAAGCAGTGGCCTACTGACACTAAGGGGATGAAGGAGAGCATTATATACTGGCAATACCGGGGGGGCACAAAGGAGCATTATATACTGGAACTAAGGCGGGGGGGGGGGAGCATTATGTACTGGCATTGAGGCAGGTGATAGCATTATGCACTGGGACTAAGAGGGGACACAAAGGAACATTATACGCTGGCATTAGGGGGGGAGCATTATATACTGGCACTAGAGGAGGGAGCATTATATGCTGGCACTGAGGAGGAGGGAATTGGAAAAACACCACCTACGGTGTTTCCTATGCAGAAAAACTGACCTGTCAGTTCAATTACAATGTAATAAAAACTTTGAAAAAAAAATGTGTTTTTTTTTGTTTTGTTTTTTTTTACACATTCTGACCCCTACAACTTTTTTATGATCTGTGTGGGAGCTCATTTTTTTTCAGTGAAATGAAGCAATGAAAAAATGGCGGATTGGCCATTTAGATTTTTTCCCGTTATGCCTTATGGGATAAATGTTTTTATATTTTAATAGTATGAGCATTTTTGGATGTGGCGATGCCCATGATGTTTATATTTTTTATTGTTTATGTAATTATTTCTTTTTTCTAGGGAGAAGGGAGTGATTTAAATGTTTATATTTTTTTTTATATATTTTGTAACTTTTTTTTGCCCCTCTAGGAGACTACAACATTCATATTCAGATTTTTTTTATTTTTTTTTTAGCTTTTACTCTAGTTCCATAGAACTACAGTCAAAGCTGAATTTGCTATTACTCTATGTTGGCCTGCCATCTGCAGACAAACATAGGAACTGCAGCTCTAGTCGCTTCAGAGAGACTCACATATTAGACCAAAGGATCTGTTTCACCGATAGCCGCATGGGAGAGCCGTTCAAGCCAGAAGAACGCTTCTGGGTGACCATGGCATCTAAAGTGTTAAATGCCTGCAATTGGCATTATTGTGCATGTATGTTTGTGATTTGCGGTGTATTTTTTTGCACCAGTGTCCTTTTTTTTTTTTAAATAAATGACAGCATACTCCAAGTGTGCAAGCGGCAATGTGTGCTGTGTAGTGATGATCGAGCACCGCAATGTTTGGGTGCTCGGGCCGAACACTAGGTGGTGCTCGAGTGCTCGGCCGAGCACCCGAGTATAATGGAAGTCAATGGGAGAAGACCAGGCACCTCCTGCTCTGCAGAGGGGAGGGTGTCTGGTTCATAGGGAAACGTCAGAAAATGGTGGAAACAAACTGAAATGGTTAGGGAACAGCATGGGGAGGATGTCTGGATGCATCTTGGACACAGAAGTCGCTGCTATTAACAATGATGTCCGACTATTACGTCACTTTTACGGAATGACAATAATACCCCCAAAAACCGAAGATATCGATTTCAGAGGAAATATTGTTAGGAACAATATTTACTTGTACGTAAAGCGCAAGTGCTGCCAAAAATTACAAGGAAGAGGCACTCCCATACAACCGGTATATCACATAAAGGAGGGCCTCATTCACATTGTGTGGTACAATTGTTTATGACGTGGGACTCCTACACTCATAAAGCCTATGCACAAAGTGAAAGGGCTGCCAAAAATTACAAGGAACAGGCACTCCAATACACCCTTTATTACACATAAAGGAGGGCATCAGACACACCCTTGAAAAATTAGGATTGATGGCCTGCTGCTGACACTCAAAAACAATAGGGGTGACGTGCTGCTGCTGAGCTCAGCGTCTAAAAAATTCTGGGTGACATGCTACTGCTGGTTGAGGGCCTGCTGGTGAGCTGACCATATAAAATATTATGGTTCTGGGCCTGCTGGTGAGCTGACCGTCTTAAACATTATGGGTGACATGCTGCTTAGCTGACCGTATAAAAAACAGGGATTTGGTCTTACCGGTAAATGGTTTTCCAGGAGTCATGACATGACTGTGTCATGTAGTGATTTGTAAGACACTGGAGTATGGGGATAGGGAGGGGCCTTTTAATTTTTCTCGCTTGCTGTCCCTACAGAGATGAATTGGACATCCTCCATTGGTGCTGTCATGGAGGGACATCCTGGAAATTATGGGTGACATGCTGCTCAGCTGAGCATCTAAAAAATTCTGGGTGACCTGCTGCTGAGCTGTCTATATAAAAAAAATATGGTTGAGGGCCTGCTGGTGAGCTGACCGTATAAAAAATGCAGCCAGATATAACAATGGACTTTTGTGTCTTTTGAACAGAACTACTAGCCCTACCTCGCCAAATCCTATCCTTACACTATATGTCCCTCCTTGCGCAAATGTTATACAGCAGACGCAAATGAGGAACTGCGGCCTTAATTAACGGTAGAAAAAATAGCAACGGATGTCAGATATATAGACTACAGAATGGTTCTAATGCACACATGTGCACGTGGTATTAGCGTCAGGCACACTTGCGATCTTTTTGCCCCAAATTTTAAAAAAATGCAGCCAGATATAACAATGGACTTTTGTGTCTTTTGAACAGAACTACTAGCCCTACCTAGCCAAATCCTATCCCTACACTATATGTGCCTCCTTGTGCAAATGTTATACAGCAGACGCAAATGAGGAACTGCGGCCTTAATTAACGGTAGAAAAAATAGCAACGGATGTCAGATATATAGACTACAGAATGGTTCTAATGCACACATGTGCACGTGGTATTAGCGTCAGGCACACTTGCGATCTTTTTGCCCCAAATTTTAAAAAATGCAGCCAGATATAACAATGGACTTTTGTGTCTTTTGAACAGAACTACTAGCCCTACCTAGCCAAATCCTATCCCTACACTATATGTCCCTCCTTGCGCAAATGTTATACAGCAGACGCAAATGAGGAACTGCGGCCTTAATTAACGGTAGAAAAAATAGCAACGGATGTCAGATATATAGACTACAGAATGGTTCTAATGCACACATGTGCACGTGGTATTAGCGTCAGGCACACTTGCGATCTTTTTGCCCCAAATTTTAAAAAAATGCAGCCAGATATAACAATGGACTTTTGTGTCTTTTGAACAGAACTACTAGCCCTACCTAGCCAAATCCTATCCCTACACTATATGTGCCTCCTTGTGCAAATGTTATACAGCAGACGCAAAAGAGGTACTGCGGACATAATTAACAGCAGAAAAAATAGCAAAGGATGTGAGGTATATAGTATACAGAGCATAATACACCATGCACCAGCTGCGCAGGTGGCTTTAATGTCAGGCCACCTTGCGCAATTTTTATATATTGCAGCAAGATATAATAGCCATTAAAAGGGCTTTTGGGTCTTTTCAGAAGAAATACTATCCCTGCCTAGCGTTCTTCTCTCCCTACACTATCTGTCCCTTCTTGCAGCAGCTCTCCCTGACTCGGTATGATCCAGTCACATCACCGGGTGCTTTATAGCACCCGATGACGCATTCCCGGCCATCCAATCAGTGTAATGCCAGTAGCAAACATGGCTACTGGCATTACCGTGAATGCCAGTACCTTCCCTTGCGCTAATTATCGTGCGGGGAGGGGACTCGAGCATGGCGCCAAATACTATATTCGGCTGAACATGTTCACTCAACACTAGTGCTGTGTCTTTTTTTTATGGCATAGCCTTCTTTTCATACTGATCTACAGAGGAAGTGACATTACACTAGGTACATACTTTCCTATGGAAAACACATGGCTTGCAAAAACAAAATATGCAGGTTCTCAAACACATTGTGTAAAAATGCCAGAAAATGCTAATAAAACGCTTAAAACAAATGCACTAACAAAATACTTTTTGCACAGGTGAACATAGGGGGATTTACCGTTGGGGTAGTATTTGAAGTCAGTTTCACTGTAGTCTGCAGTGGTGTACTTTGCACCAAATTTATAAAATGTCACTCATTGTTTGTTACATTTGGTGCATCTTTAAACCTAACATGTTTATCTAGAAATGCTATTTGAGTTTTCATACGCCACCCTTGCACTGGAGTGAGTATGGGTCTTTTTAATTTTTTAAAACGTCTGATAAATCAGGAGAAAAACTCATTAGAACAGCTAACCACACACACTTTAATACCAGTTTTTAAAACTGGAGTGAGGGGTGTAAAAATGTAAAAAGCCAGAATTCTGGAGCACAGGGCATGATAAATTTCCCCCAGTGTGGAATCTCCCCTAGGACTGTATTACACTGCCCGATCTTTGGGCAGGACAAATGCTGATTTATTATTAACAATGGGTTGCAATTCCACGGGTGCTTATCAAACCGTGGGTTTGCACAGTTTATTGCATTACTCATTTGCAAAATAAATTTGTCCAATGCAAGGTATAAAAGATGTGTTTTTAAGGTCAAAGTGATTTTCCCATCAGTGATTTGTGAGTAACCAAAACTAGGATTGGAGCTGCGCAGTTCATGCTATGGCTAGACAAGGTATAAATGGCGAAAGATCCAATGCACCTGTTCTGTGTTTAGAGCCGCACCTGGTTTTGGCTCAAAATCACTAAACTGGAACACTGTGCAGCAGCGCTCCGAATGAGCAGCATAAGGGGGAGGAAGGACTGTTATCCTCTTGAAGTGCACTGCAGTCAGGCAACACACAAGCATTTGCTTCGTTCATTGGCTGGTTGCACGATTATTTGAGCCAATTATCAGGAACTCAGGAGGATTGTTTCTGATAACTAGCCCAAAAATCAGGTGGTATATTAGGTTTTATAAGTGGGATTGCAGTGTGCTAATGCTCTGCTACAACAGAACCTGAACAATTTGCCATAATGTCTGTCATAGACTCTTTAAAAATTATGTATTACAGTGCCTCCTTTCTGGTCTCATAACCAGACTTGTTGTGGCCAGTGGCGACAGGCAAAACTGCAAAAAGGATTGGGCTGGCTGGCAGGTAAAGGAAGAAGGGGAAGGAAGGTAAGGAGGGGACAGCTTGAAGCGTGCTTGCATACTTACCTATTCCTGGTTCCTGAAGGATGAGGCCATGCCTAGCCTTTTCTCCCAAGTCGCTCCCTTTAGTGGGGGGAGGACTGATGCCAAAGGTAGAGAAGGCACAAGGCTGGCGGGCGGCAGTAGATTTGGTGCTCGTTGCCACATTTTCTTCTTTCCTGGCTAATGGGGGATGTTAGGGGCATCCCGCTTACTGCCATGTGGGTAACCGGGGATAATTACACCCTGGGCCAAAGTTCATCTGCAGAGCAGATGTCTGCCTCTTATGGGTACTAAGTAGAGATGAGCGAGCAGTGCTCGTTACGAGCACTGCAACGCTCGGGTCCCGTGTGAAATGCCCGCAGGCATTGCGGATCCGTCCTCATCTGCATGTAAGTCAATGAGGACGGATCGTTTGGTACGACACTCATACCAAACGGTTCCGTCCCCACTGACTTTAAGACGGGCGAGGACGGAACCGTTTGGTATGAGTGTCATACCAAACGATCCGTCCTCATTGACTTACACGCAGATGAGGACGGATCCGCAATGCCCGCGGGCATGTCACACGGGACCCGAGCGTTACAGTGCTCGTAACGAGCACTGCTCGCTCATCTCTAGTACTAAGCTAAAACTGATCTGCTCAGTGCCTGCAGGAGGGGTATGGCTGGTGGGAGCAGTTAACACTTAGTGTCCATCTTAGTGGCAGCATCTATACTCAAGGTCTTTGCTGTGTCTCCCAATGACACAGACAAGAATGTTTGTTAAAAATACAGATACACCAAGTCCCAGGCTGATTTTAAAGATTAACTCATATACCTGAATTAGGGCAATACACTGTAGTATAGTCTGGGGCCAGACCCACGAACAGCCCATATATATATTAGCACCAAAAGAAAACCCAAAAACATATATTATCAAAAATATATAATGTTTATTTATATATCATTAAAATGTACAAATTATTTCATAAATCCAATAGTGGTCAGACCATATCCATGGTAATTAACTACACAGATACACCAGAGAGGGGTACATAACATCCAATTACTAAAATGGAAGAGAGGAAAACTCAAATGGTCACAAAAAAAAAAAAAAAAAAAAAAAAGTGCTAGTGCATAATCAAAGTGCCATACTACTACAGGAGTAAACAAGCTCCCTCATTGTAAAAACCATCATCCACCATATGTCAAAAAAACATTATACCCGACCGTGGTCACCGCTTCCCCAACGCGCGTTTCGCTTCACACTTCTTCGCGTTGGGGAAGCAGTGACCACAGTTGGGTATAATGTTTTTTGACATATGGTGGATGATGGTTTTTTACAATGAGGGAGCTTGTTGTTTACTCCTGTAGTAGTATGGCACTTTGATTATGCACTAGAACTATTTTTTGTGATCATTTGAGTTTCCCTCTATCTTCCATTTTAGTAATTGGATGTTATGTACCCCTCTCTGGTGTATCTGCGTAGTTAATTACCATGGATATGGTCTGACCACTATTGGATTTATGAAATAATTTTGTAAATTTTAATGATATATCAATAAACATTATATATTTTTGATAATATATGTATTGGGGTTTTTCTTTTGGTGCTAATGATTTTAAAAATTGTAAACCTGGGGCTGACAGACTGACATAATGGACGGCCTCTCATTTTATTTCTACTCTGTAGATGCCTTGCACAGAAATGACCTTCATAAAAAGGGATAAACAGTTGGGTTACCAGTCGCTACGAAGTCTGTAATTACAACTAGGACACAGCAATTCAGATGTAGCGTCATATCTATTCGAGGGAAAGCATTAAAAAAAGGAAAACATCCTTTCAAATGGCTCATTTTATAAATATTTTTGCAAAAATTATTGGTCGACAAATCCTGTCTTCTATCCCTATCATATGCAAATAGGAACAGTTCTTCTAAAAAGTTTTTTTTTTTTTTTTTATTAACAGTAAAAATAAAAACAGACATGAAGAAGGAACAAACAGTAAAGCTACAACAACTCACAGATATCTTAAAAATGCACAATGGCCTGACAACTTCACACACTTCATTCTGTTAAATAGAACCTGTCGACACAAAATGCTGCACAATCTGCAGGCAGCATGTTATAGAGCAGGAGGAGCTGAGCAGATTGATAGTTTTCTTGGAAAAAATTCAGCAAAACTTTCAATTTATACATTTACATCTCTGCTTTTTTAAATTCAGCTGTACAGGAAGGTCATCTTATCAGTGTTTGCTGTCATTCCCTGTATGTGTATACAAAGATAGCTGTCAGACACTGATAGCTGTGCACAACAATGGTATTAGGTTCAGAAAGAGCAGAGATTTAAATGTAAAAATTATGCTGAATCTTTTCCTATAAAACTATATATCAATCTTCTCAGCTTCTCCTGCTCTATAACATGCTGCCTGCAGATTGCACAGGATTTTGTGCCGACAGGACCTTTCATGGCGTTAAGCAAACTGGTATGCTTACCACATAGTGTGGTCCCATTGTGTATGCGCAAGTGTCTGATATGTTCAATTAGAACATCAGTATGGCTTTCTCAATGGACATGCATCAGTAGGGGCCCACTATCTGGTAAACATACCAGTTTATAACACATAATCCCATGAAAGGTCCTTTTTAAAGGGAGCCTGTCACGAGAAAATTCATTGATAAACCAGACACAATGCCTTGTAGGGCTAGCTGAGCTGAATTTAATGCTGTCACTTGGTGATCCTTTGCTTCATTCTGGAAATAAAATACTTTTGAACCCATATGCAAATAAGCAGATAAGGGCACCAAGGGTGGGCCCAAGCCACTCTGTGCACCCTTGCCTCTCCTTGACTGACAGGGTTCTTTGTAGTCGTCACACCTAGCCCTGTCAATCAAGGAGAGGGAGAGACTGGCAAAGGAGGAAGAGCAAGGATGAAGAAAGTAGCTTGGACCCACCCTCTGTGCACTTAACTACTCATTTGCACATGGATTACAAAGTAGGCTTTCTCCAGAATGGATCACTAAGTGAAACGTATCATTACAATTGTGCCTGGTTTAACAGTAAACTTCCTGGCAATAGGCTTCCTTTAAGTTAACCTAACTAGGTTGACACGTCTCATAATTAAGACACAACTTCACATTTAAAAAAAGTTCACATTCGTGATAAAGTCAACTGGAAATTTTTGCCTTGCTGGAAAAATCAGAACTAAGCTTCCGCATCACTTCTGCGTGGCTCATTCCGGCCATCTCTTTCTTTGTAGACCCATAGTTCTCTTTAACAAATTTAGCAAATGGAGTAAGCTGATTAACAGAGGGACTTCCATCTTTTCGGGAGGTGGTCTGTAGCACAAGCTTTCCCTTACATAAAGCACAGACAAATTTCTCTGTGTCTAGAGACTTTGAGTGGCGTCCAATTCTAGAAGAAGGAAAAAGGTAATTGGTTATTAGGCAAAAACTAGGCAAGGCAAGCCGTTCAGTAAGAAAATTTGGTATTTGACTGCATTTACACATAGCTATAGGATGGGAAAATTATTTAGGCCCCATTCACACGACCGTATGAATGGGGCCGTATCTATCCGCAAAAATGCGGGATTAGATGCGGCCCCATTCACCTCTATGGGGCCGGGCCGGGAGCCGTGGCACGGAGCTAGCTTTTTTGAAGCATGTCCTATACTTGTCCGTGTGCACGGACAAGTATAGGCATTTTCAATGGGGCCGCACGGCGTGTGTTCCGAGCGCTGCGGAACCCACGCAGGGCGGCCCACGTATATTTGCAGGTCCGCAGTAATGCGGGCCCGCAAATACACGGTCGTGTGAATGCGGCCTTATCCAAAGTATTCCTGGCTATGCATTCAACAGCTGTGCTAAAATAGTCAAAACTCTGGTAACTTTGCTAGCAATTAATGCTTTTTTTTAATAATTTTAACACTCAGTAAACAGACACTGCTATACAATTTGAAATATGCATAGTTAGTTCTTACAATTCTGCCTACTTATACTGTATGACCCTGCAGATCTCGTGAGGCGCCTATAAAATGGAAAAGAAAAAAATCCTCAAACTATATCGTAGTGCTGACCATCAGTCTCAGTACAGAACAGAAGCCATCCAACTGGTCCTGCTCTCAAACAGTTCATGGATTAGGTTATCCAGGAATGGGACCTATCCGCAGGATAGGTCATCATTATCACATCGGCGGGGTCCGAGTCCCCGGCCGGCACCCCTGTTGATCAGCTGTTTTGGGGAGTCCTCATTCTCACCAGAGCTCTGGACTTCCACAATCAGATATTTATGACCTATCCTCAGATAACCCCTTTAAGGTCCTATTAGACTACCTGATATTTAGGCAGGATGAGCACTGATGGAAGACAAACATCGGCACTCGTTTGCACTGGCCTATTACACAGGCTGATGCAAAGTGAATATGTGAGAAACGATTGCTACAGCAGTTGTTCCTCCCTCATTTAGTTCTATTGATTATCGGCAGCATGTCTCCGATTACAAAGGGAGATGTGCTGCCGATAGTCATCCTTCATTCTGATTGAAGATGCCAATCACCTGATAAATACAGGGCAATTATTGGGAACACCATTTTATTCCTGCACAAATGAATTGCTGTAACCATAAGCTTTATGTGATTAGGCAATTTTCAATATTGTTATAAGGGAATAGGAATTGCTGCTACTTTATTTAAAGGGAATTTCAGCTGTTCAGTCATATTTCATTTATTTTAACTCCCAGACGGCTCCCAAGTTGCTCACATTTACCTTTCCTGCATATCTGTTTGCACTCGATATTGTCTAAAAATACATTCTAGGTAAATGTTAAAAATAATCCCTAAATGTACAAATATGTTAAATCATTAAAAAACTTAAGCAACAGAATGAGCTATCATTAATCTTTATTCCATAAAAACCTAATCTGTGGTCAGTAAAAGATAGCCCTAACAGGTAACCATAAATCTAGAGGTACAAAACAATGGTACAACTGGTAAGCCTATATAGGTACTGTGAAATATATTTGCAACTTACGTGTTTTTGCAGCGTGAGCATTCGTAGGTGAACTTGTAGTTTATTTCATAAGTGTGACATCGGCTCACCATTGGTAACTCTGGGTGTACAAGTGTGGACTTTCGAGCATAAAATTTCCAGTACTGCCCATGCCCATCTCTTACTCCATTAATGAGCCAAGTGGCAGCATGGCAGATTTCATGGATTAATGTATCTCTGAGCCGATCTAAAGACAAAAGACTTATTAATAAGTGCTGTAAAGCTTACTATAAATCAAACTGCTATTGTTCTTTGTTAGCGTCCAACCATACACACACACACACTTCTCAACACTAAAACTACAACACCAGGAAGGAAACGTCCTGGAATTAAAGAAATCACAGGATTGAGACATGTTAATGATATATATACGTATTCAAAACATTTGGATTTATTCAGTATTGAGTATGTGCACACAGAAAAACACGCACTTCCATGCCTTGGCATGTCATCAATGAGGTTATTAACGGTTGTGTGAGGAGTGTTCTATCATGCTGAATGCACTTAGGCAATCAAATCATCAAGATCCACTGCTGGCAGCTTCCTTTGCAATTGCTGAGCAATGATGTCCCAGTTGTGCTGGATGGGAGACAAGTCCAGAAACACTGCAGGCCATGGTAATAAGTTTAGGCCATGCAGGCTGCTCACAGTAGCACAAGCAATATACAGCCTGGTGTTGTCCTGTCAAAAACAGCTCCTGGGACACTTTGGAAACATGGCCATACCACTGGTTCCACAACCAAATCAATGTAACACTGAGCTGTTAGTGTATCTGAAATGAGGACTAGAGGGATCTGACTACTGTAAATTATGCTACCCACCCCATGATCCCAGGAGTAGGACTAGTGTGATGTTATCTTGTGAAGGCTTCTTCATAACTTTGCCCATGTGGTCTCCAGACTATTCTCTGGCCTTCATTGCATCTGAAACAGGACAGCCTTTGAGAACATTGGCGTTTAGGCAGTGGAACACCTATAGCTGGACATCTGACTTGTGGCTCAATGTTGTGCAAATGTCTTCTGATGGATTGTGTACAAACTGTTTGCCGCCCTAGGCTTGGGATGTGATTCAATTTCACTTGTGCCGTGCTATTCTTCCAATCAGATGATCAGTTTGTGCAGAGGTTCGTCTCTGTGCACCTCTTGCTGTCATTCCAGTTCATCGTTCTCCAAACACTAACATGTAACGTCAAACAGTGTTGAAATCTCAGCCAAGGCACATTGCGATCTGCTGGAGTGATAAACCAAGGTCTCAGTTCAAGTATTCTGTCTCCCTCAGTTTGCAACAAATGGCAATCACTGGCATGTCGACAAACAGGAGGCATCACACAATCATCCCACACAACTTGATCTGATTTTTGTGTGGCTAAAAAAACAAAAAAAAAAAAAAAAAAAACTTTCCTTTCGATCTGGCTTTTGTGCCCCTCCCATATGCCGTAGATTGGAGCTAGGTGCTGGAAATTTTGATCATTCGCAGATCTTAGCGACACCTGCCACTTCAATTTGCATAATCTTACAGCCTGTCCTTCTTAGTGTTGCAATTTCAATGTTGAGGAGTGTAGTTAGCAGTAGTCTTACCTTGAAAAGCTATCATATAAAAGTTAGTTTAAACTTACCTGCAGAATCACAAACTTTCTCAGATAACTCTATCCTGGCGTAGCGATCCAATGTTTGCCTTTTCTGCCCTGTAACACAATAACCAGCGGTCTTTCTCATCTTTTTATTCCAAGTTATTTCTAAGTTCTCAGGAAGCTGAAAAACAAAGTTTAAAGACCATATTAAAGGGTTGTCCGATGTCAAAAACATTTTTCTGTGGTTTGCAAATACAAACTATAAAAAGGTACTAATACTATAAATGTCTAAGCCCGATTTCTAAATGCACTTGGGCATGCAAATCATCAACATCCCTATTGTGCGGCCCTGGAACTGGAAGGCAGTGACATTCTAACAAAGGCTCTGTGTCTGATGAAGGGGCGGGCTGCTAGCTCAGTTCATTATCCAAGCCAGCTCCCTCCTCCATCACAGCTAAATCAGAGACAGAAATGTGGGTTGGCCTAACTGATGAACTGAGCCTGACAGCCAGCACTTTCATATATGTCACTGCCATCAGAGCCTGTCTGTATGTCATCGCTTACAGCAGAAGCTCCTTTTCTGGGACCATGTGAGAAGGCTGAAAGTTTTTTTAATCAATAAAGAAATAAAATATTAACCACTTGAGGACATGATGATTTTCCATTTTCTTTTTTTCACTCCCTGCCTTCCCTATACAGTAAAACTGACCTGTTACCTTCATTCTCTGTTCAGTAGGTTTACAGCGATAACACATTTATATAGTTTTTCTTGTGTTTTAAATACTGGGAAAAAAGTAGAAACTGGGAAAAATTATTTTTTCTTTGGATCGCCATATTCTGACCCCATTATATTTCCAACTACAGAGCTGTGTGAGGGCTCATTTTTAATTGTATTAATAGCATTTTAGAGTGTGTATGACTTTTGGCTGTAGCAATCTAAAGTTTTATATTTTTTTCCAACACATATTTTAAGTCCCCTTAAAGGGGTTGTCTCACTTCAGTAAGTTGCATTTATCATATAGAGAAAGTTAATACAAGTCACTTACTAATATATTGTTGTTATCCATATTGCTTTCTTTGCTGGCTGGATTCATTTTTCTATCACATTATACACTGCTAGTTTCCATGGTTACAGACCACCCTGCAATCCATTAGCGGTGGTCGTGCTTGCACACTATAGGAAAAAGCACCGGCCTCTCTGGTGGTCGGGACCATGGGAGCGCACATAGGTTAGTACTTTTTCCTATATTGTGCAAGCACGACCACCACTGATGGACTGCAGGGTGGTCTGTAACCATGGAAACTAGCAGTGCATCCTGTGATGCAAAAATGAGTCCAGCCAGCACAGGAAGCAATATGGACACTCACAATACAATAGTAAGTGCCTTATATTAACTTCCTCTTCATGATAAATGGCACTTACTGAAGCGAGACAACCCCTTTAAAGGGACTTTAAAACAAGCGATTGTTAGATTGTCTCATAGACTACAATGATTTAGCACCGTAGCCCATGGGAGTTGATTTATGTTCCAGTGGAGTCCTGCCACCTTCAGGCCTCCATAGGAACTACTGCTGTGGCTTTGCCCGGGAGCACTATGCTCCCAGGGAAACCGCCTCAGATGCTGTGGTCACAGGTGACCACAGCATCCGAGGGGTTAAATGTCTGATCAGGGTTATCGACGATCACAGACATTAGCTCTAGGTGTCTGCTGTGTGAATAAAACTTGCCAAGATTTGGACTGGACACAACGGTAAAGTTATATAAAGGACGTAAAATAGACAGTTAATGTACAAAATGTACCAATGTGTTTGAATAAGAACACAGCTTCACACAAAATATATCATCCATCCCGAGACACAGTGATGAATTTGACTGATATTTAGACTACCTTACGCTATCTACATTTAAGACACAGTTAGTACATCTGCCCCATTAAGGAAACATCCACAGCACAGGGAAAAAGTAGGTAAACTCTTGAATTTAATAAACTGTAGATTTCCCTTTAGCAGCAATCGCCAAACATTTCCTGCAGTGAAAAGTAAGATTTGCAGAATGTTGGAGAATTCTTGGACTAGTCCTCCCTGCAAATGTTTCAGATGATCAATATTTCCAGGATGCTTTGTGTGCACAGCCCTCTTCAGGTCACACCACATCGATGGGGTTAATGTCAGGACTCTGACCCAGCCATTTTAAAATGCAAGTCTTGTTTTCAATGATTTTAGTTCACTTATTTGTGTGCTTTGTGTCGTGGTCTTGTGGCATCACCCAACAACTCTTAAAGGGTTATTCTCATTTTAGACAATGGGGGCATATCGCTAGGATATGCCCGCATTGTCTTATAGGTGCGGGTCCCACCGCTGGGACCCGCACCTATTTCCAGAACGGAGCCCCCGAAGTGAATGGGAGCGCACCGCGCATGCACCGCCCGGCTCCCATTCATTTCTCTAAGCGGCGCGGGGAGCTGCGCCTGGTGGTGGCCAGACCCCCGGAAACCTGGGGTCCTCCAGGCGCAGCGCTCCCCGCTCCGTTCTGGATATAGGTGCGGGTCCCAGCGGTGGGACCCACACCTATAAGACAATGGGGGCATATCCTAGCAATATGCCCCCATTGTCTAAGATGAGAATACCCCTTTAAAGGGGTTGTCCGAGTTATGACAAAAAATATATAGCACTGTAAATCTGATGGGCAGCAATATATAACTAAGTTAAGCAAGTTTTAGGCAAAAAAAAAAAAATCCATATTTCCTAATTTCCCTGGTTCTCTTCTGGTCTTTGTTTACATGCAATAACAATCTCAGCCCCTCCCCCTTCTCCCCCCTCTCTGCAAAGGGAATGAATACAAGTGCTGAGTGACATGTCTGCCTGCTGGAATACTCAGCAGCATGTTGTATGTGCAGGACTACAAGTCCCAGCTGTACAATGACACTGCTGATACACACAGGAAATTCTCCCTACCTGTTCTTGTACAATACAATTCCTCTACAGCTCTTGTGCCCAGCATTTGTCTCCTCTCACTGCTGCAGCTACTGTTTGTTATAAAGCCTTGAGCCCTCAGTGTGTTCTGGCTGAAGGGGTTAATGTTTTATCTGAAGGAAACCAGGAAGAAAGTAGATAGCGGGAGCCTGGCAAAGAAAGGGGGCGTGGCCAGTGACGTGTCTGGTGTACAGACTGTTATCTGAACTCTGAGGCTTGTGAACGAAACATCACAGAGCAAAGAGATAAGGTGACATCACAGGTCATGTGACCCTCAGTCAACTCTGAGAAACCAGCAGCTTTAGAAACACAAAGTATATGGGAAAGTTGTTATACCTGACAAGTTAGAAACATATAAAGAACAAAAAAATAACTTGGACAACCCCTTTAACCTTTCTGGACATCCACCGCAAATGGACGATTTCGAGTTCCCCAGTGCAGTGACCGGTGGAGCGGTTGGCTGCATGTGAAAGTCCTGGTTTCTGTGATAAAACCTTGACTTTTACATATGTAGGTGGCAGGGCTCCGTAATAACAAATAATTGCAATGTACTGGAGAAGCAATCTAATGATTGCGTATTATAATCATCTAGAGTCCCTTAAATAAATTTTAAAAAAATTATAAGCATTGCTGCGTCCCAAAATAGCCGTACTATGCAAATATATACTGCATATATTCAAAATATGTCTTCAACTGAATACAAAGTGATTTTAAAAAAAGTGACACGCTAAAACGATATCAATAAAAACTGCAGATCAGCCCGCCAAAAACGAGCCCTCAGACAGCCCCATAAAAGTGATCAGAGTCAGAATATGGCTTTCAGTATTAAAACAAGTAAAACATGTAAATGTGCTATCACTGTAATCATGCTGACCCACAGAAGGAAGGTAACAGGTCAGGTTTACCACATAGGAAACTCAAAAACAGAAGCCATAAAACTGTATTTTTTCCCAATTTCACCCCATTTCAAACGTTTTCCCGCTTTGCACTACATTGTATGCAATATTAAATGGGGCAGTTAGAAAGTACAACTTGTCCTTGCGAAAACAAGCCCCATAAGGCTACGTGAATGGAAGAAAAAATAAAAAATACCTGAGTAATCCACGCATCCAATCTTCTTATTAATTTTAATACTGTCCAGTCATGGCCAAAAGTTTTGAGAATGACACAAATATTATATTTTCACATGATCTGCTGCCCTCTGGTTTTTATGTGTGTTTGTCAGATGTTTTTATCACATACAGAAATATAATTGCAATCATATTATGAGTAACAAAAGCTTATATTGACAGTTAGAATGAGTTAACCCCTTCAGCCCCGGGCCTGTTTTCACCTTCATGCCCAGGCCATTTTTTGCAAATCTGACATGTGTCACTTTATGTGGTAATAACTTTGGAACGCTTTTACTTATCCAGGCCATTCTGAGATTGTTTTCTCGACACATATTGTGCTTCACGACAGTAGTAAATTTTTGGCAAAATATTTCATTTTTATTTATAAAAAAAATACCAAATTTACCAAAAATTTGGAAAAATTTCCAAATTTCAATTTCTCTACTTTCAAAATACATAGTAATACCTCCAAAAATAGTTATTATTTTACATTCCCCATATGTCTACTTTATGTTGGCATCATTTTATAAATGTCATTTTACTTTTTTAGGACGTTAGAGGGCTTAGAAGTTTAGAAGCCATTTTTCACATTTTCACCAAATTTTCCAAAACCATTTTTTTAAGCACCAATTCAGATATAAAGTGATTTTGAGGGGCTTACATAATGAAACCCCCCATAAATGACCCCATTTTAGAAACTACACCCTCAAATTATAAAAAACTGCTGTTACAAACTTTGTTAACCCTTGAGGTGTTCCACAAGAATTAGTGGAATATGGAGGTGAATTTTCAAAATTTCACTTTTTTGGTAGATTATTCATGTTAATAATTTTTTTTCTTCCAACACAGCAAGGATTAACAGCAAACTAAACCTCAATATACATTGCTCTGATCCTGCAGTTTACAGAAATACCCCATATGTGGTGGTAAACGTCTGTATGGGTTTGTGGCAGTGGTCAGAAGGAAAGGAGCACCATACGGATTTTGGAGGCAGATTTTGCTAGAATAGTTATTAGGCACCATTTTGTAATTGAGAGACCCTGACGTACCCCTACAGTGGAAACCCTCAAAAAGTGACCCCATTTTGGAAACTACACCCTTCAACGAATATATTAAGGGGGTACTGGCCACTTTGACCCCCTAAGTGTTTTACGGAATTTGGAAACACTTGGCTGTGAAAATGAAAAATTTAATTTCTTCTAATAAAATGTTGCTTTAGCCCCAAATTTTTTGTATTTTCATAAGGGGTAACAGGAGAAAAGCACCCCATAATTAGTTACCCATTTTCTCCTGAATGCGGCAACACCCCATATGTGGTGGTAAACTGCTGTGGGGGCACATGGCAGGACTCAAAACAGAAGGAGCGCCATATGGATTTTACAACACAGATTTTGATGGAATGGTTTGCAGGAGCCACTTTTTTTTTTATTTTGAGTTATTGTCTTATGTGGGGGCTCATTTTTTGCAGGATGAGCTGATGTTTTCATTGGTACCATTTTGGGGTACATAACACTTTTTGATCGCTTGGTATTACACTTTTTGTGAGTCAAGGTGAAAAAAAAATAGCTGTTTTGGCATGGTTTTTAAATTTTTTTTTTTTTTACAGCATTCACCAAGGGGGGTAAATCATGTGATATTTTTATAGAGCAGGTTGTTACGGACGCGGCGATACCCAATATGTCTAACATTTTTATTTTTGGAAAGTTTTACACATTAGATTTACTTTTGTACAGAATAAAATCTTTTTTTTTGTGTTGCCATTTTCAGAGAGCCATATTTTTTTCAGTTTTCAGGCGATTGTCTCAGGTAGGGTATCGTTTTTGCGGGACAAGATGACGGTTTGATTGGTACCATTTTGGGGTAAATACGCCTTTTTGATCGCCTGCTATTACACTTTTTATGGGGGAATGTGACCAAAAAATGGCTGTTTTGGCACTGTTTTTATTTTTTATTTTTTACTGTGTTCACCTGGCGGGATGGATTATGAGATATTTTTATAGAGCCGGTCGATACGGACGCGGCGATACCTAATATGTCTACTTTTTCTTTTTTTTTTTCTTTTTTTAACAATTTTTTTTACTTTATTGGGGGGAAAATGGCGTTTTTCTTTTTTTTTACTTGAAACTTTTATTCTTATTTTTTTTACTTTATTTTTTAACATTTTTTTTACCTTTTTACACTTCTTTTTTTAACTTTTGGGGGTTCTGATCCCCTTCACAATGCATTACAATACTTTGTATTGTAATGCATTGGCTGTAAGTGTATTACTCACAGTAATACACTTACAGCCTGCTTCCTGTGCGATCCAGGGGGCTGGATCGCACAGGCTCGCAGGGATGGCAGCCACGATGCCTAAGGAAGGCATCGGGCTGCCATCCAAGCCATCGGGTCCCCGTCACAGCAGCGCGGGGACCCGATGGCCCCCCCGCTCGGCATCCTGAACTTGCGGCACACCTCATGTGCCGCGGTCAGCGCTGACCGCGGCACATGAAGGGTTAATGCGCCGGCATCGGTGTTTTCACCGATGCTGGCGCATTCCCCAGGGGTCCGGCACCTGGGCACTGCCGGACCCCTGCCACTGATCGGGCGGGCGCAGCTCCTGCACCCGCCCGATCAGCGCGCCGTACATGTACGGCGCTGGGCGTTAAGTCACGTCCCGTTGCGCCGTACATGTACGGCGCTGGGCGTGAAGGGGTTAATGCAGCAAGTCAATATTTGCAGTGTTGACCCTTCTTCAGGACCTCTGCAATTCTCCCTGGCATGCTCTCAATTAACTTCTGGACCAAATCCTGACTGATAGCAGTCCATTCTTGCACAATCAATGCTTGCATTTTGTCAGAATTTGTAGGTTTTTGTTTGTCCACCCGTCTCTTGATGATTGACCACAAGTTCTCAATGGGATTAAGATCTGGGGAGTTTCTAGGCCATGGACCCAAAATCTCTATGTTTTGTTCCCTGAGCCATTTAGTTATCACCTTTGCTTTATGGCAAGGTGCTCCATCATGCTGGAAAAGGCATTGTTGATCGCCAAACTGCTCTTGGACGGTTGGGAGAAGTTGCTCTCGGAGGACATTCTGGTACCATTCTTTATTCATGGCTGTGTTTTTAGGCAAGACTGAGAGAGAGCCGATTCCCTTGGCTGAGAAGCAACCCCACACATGAATGGTTTCAGGATGCTTTACAGTTGGCATGAGACAAGACTGGAGGTAGCGCTCACCTCGTCTTCTCCGAATAAGCTGTTTTCCAGATGTCCCAAACAATCGAAAAGGGGATTCATCAGAGAAAATGACTTTACCCCAGTCCTCAGCAGTCCACTCCCTGTACCTTTTGCAGAATATCAGTCTGTCCCTGATGTTTTTTCTGGAGAGAAGTGGCTTCTTTGCTGCCCTCCTTGAGACCGGGCCTTGCTCCAAGAGTCTCCGCCTCACAGTGCGTGCAGATGCACTCACACCTGGCTGCTGCCATTCCTGAGCAAGCTCTGCACTGCTGGTAGCCCGATCCCGCAGCTGAAACACTTTTAAGAGACGGTCCTGGCGCTTGCTGGTCTTTCTTGGGCGCCCTGGATCCTTTTTGGCAACAATGGAACCTCTCTCCTTGAAGTTCTTGATAATGCGATAGATTGTTGACTGAGGTGCAATCTTTCTAGCTGCGATACTCTTCCCTGTTAGGCCATTTTTGTGCAGTGCAATGATGACTGCACGTGTTTCTTTAGAGATAACCATGGTTAACAGAAGAGAAACAATGATGCCAAGCACCAGCCTCCTTTTAAAGTGTCCAGTGGTGTCATTCTTACTTAATCATGACAGATTGATCTCCAGCCCTGTCCTCATCAACACCCACACCTGTGTTAATGGAGCAATCACTGAAACGATGTTAGCTGGTCCTTTTAAGGCAGGGCTGCAATAATGTTGAAATGTGTTTTGGGGGATAAAGTCCATTTTCTAGGCAAATATTGACTTTGCAAGTAATTGCTGTTAAGCTGATCACTCTTTATAACATTCTGGAGTATATGCAAATTGCCATTATAAAAACTGAAGCAGTAGACTTCGTAAAAAATAATATTTGTATCATTCTCAAAACTTTTGGCCATGACTGTATACTAATTTACTCTTGAAGAAGTCAAACAAAGAGGTTCACTTTTTCTTGTTGCACTGTGGATGTTTACTCAGTGCTCAATAAAAGACCTGAACAGTAGAAATGCTTGTGCATTAAAGAGGTTGGCCACTTTGTTAGCACTTATTAAAACTCTAAAGAAAGCAGGGAGACAATAAACTTCCTAATATATATTCTGCAGAAGACCTGCCTGGTTCCCTTGCTATTGGAAGCCACACCCCCTCCTGTCCTGCACTCATAGCTGTCTGGCTCGTCCATGCCTGCACGTGCACTAGTCCATGGAAGGAGTGTGCTGCTCCTGGGTCCTAAAGGCACCCTGCTTGTGTCAGAGAAGTTTCCTTCTGCTGTGACTGCAGTCCTGACTATACAGGGTTGAAGGGGCTTAGCAGAGAAACTTTGCAAGAGAGACTGAGGAGAAGCTGTGATAGACCTCACTGACTGCAGTGATGTAGCAGAGCCAGGAAGGTGCTGTGGACAACAAAGTGTGAGCAATCCTAGTGTCTGTCCTGTCTATGACCATTCTGCAATGTGATCTTATCACAGACATGTTTATTCCAGCCAGACCAACAGGTCAGGAGCTTTAACCCCTTCTGAGCTGTGAGTATGGCTGAGGTCAGTGATATCAGCAGCACTCACTGATGTCATCTGTAAATATGTGCCCTCTCCTTCCTGCACACTGTATATAGTGATATATGATGCCCCCAATACAGTGATATGTGATCACCACTTTTATACTGTATATAGTGATCTGTGACCCCCTGTATACAGTAATAGTTGACACCACCACCATACTGTATATACTGGTGTGACCCCCACCACTGCATACAGAGATCTGTGAACCCCTGTACAGTGATCCCTTTATACTGTATATACAGATGTGTGACCCCCTGTACATTATATATAATGATGTGTGACCCCCTGTACATTATAATGATGTGTGACCCCCTGTACTTTATACATAGTGACTTGTGACCCCCCTGTACGTTATATATAGCTATTTGACTACACTCCTTTTCCCTTTTTTCCCAGATGAAGGGTAGTCATATATTCATAGATTGATGGGCTGTCAGCTGGGAGCAGGTCGTATGATGATAGACAGGAGGCTCCTCTGTATGTCAGCAGATCAATTTGTGCAGTCCGTGCACCTAAACAGAAATCTATGACAGCTCAGAGCTGCCATAGATTTCTGGCTTCATTTGAGTCAGAAAACTGGTGAAAATGAACATAAATTTGTTGGGGTGACTGGTCACGCCCTGTCTCTGCCATTGTCACACCCTTTAAAAAAAAAAAAAAAGCGCAGTTCAAAATTTGCAAATACATAGAGGGAGATTTATTAAAACTGCTGTAAAGGAAAACTGGCTTAGTTGTCCATAGCAACCAATCAGATTCCACCTCTAATTCTCCAAAGGAGCTTTGAAAAATGAAAGGTGGAATCTGATTGGTTGCTATGGGCAACCAAGACAGTTTTCCTTTACACCAGTTTTGATAAATCTGTCCCATAGTTTGCAACTTTTTAACGCCACTTTTTAGGAACAAGAGAAATAACATCCACCCCTCATTCTGTTTTTGGCTTACATCCAGTGGCACAACTAGAAATGACTGGGCCCCACAGCAAATTTATGAAAAGGGTAACTCCCCCCCCTTTACTGTTGGGACTGGGGCGTTCTTTCTATTGCTATGTCTGTACAACAGTTATTCGCTGATAACTGGGTTATTGATATTATCTAAGGGGCTCTTGCCTCTATGGGAACACAGGTGGGCGGGGAGGTCATGTGACTGCTCCTCTAGACATGCTTGCTGCAGTGCATGCTGGGATTGTTACTTTCACTTTGCAGCTGCTCCTCCCACACAGCCTGTCTGAGGGAGCTCCTCCAGGGAAGTGTGTCATGGTGAACAGGTTAGATAAATGACATACAGCCAGTACATGTCACCTGATAGAAATACTTCATAGTGTTGGCTATTGTCTGGGGGAATTTTGGATTTTTGATACTTGGGGTGGCCAACCCCTTTAATAGTTTAGATTTGGTAAAGGTGGATTTACACAGGGCAAGGAGAAGCCGATTCCCGGGATGGAAGAGTTCCTTACCAACAGCTGGCTGCTAGTTAACTGGAGGTGAAGCACTGCACTTACATGCAGCGATCACCTCCACGGTATTAAGACCAGTAATTGCTGCAGTTATCGCTTGTCCACATACAAATTTATTTCTACCGGGCAGCAGAGTGCCGTTTAGTCAGCGTGATCTGCTGCCCGGGAACAATGTTTGATGTATCCGCACCTCCAATCATTTCACTCACTCATGGATGATCTGCAGCACCTTTAGATGTGCAGATTATTGGGAACAGGCGTTTGTAGGAACATTCATTCCTAATAATTGGCCCAATATTCTGGACGTGTAAATCCGGTGTTCGTTTATAACTAATCTGGATAATGGAGCACAGGGTATTAGTAATCATTGCAGAAATCTAGGCAATTCCTGAGCAGTTCACTTTCTTCCAACTGTAAATAACCAGATGACATCTCAAAAGATAAGAAGAAAGGAATTGGAGAGCAAACATTGAGACTATATGGACATATCAGTGGTATGTATAAACCAAAGCTTTGCAACACAATACCTTCTGCTCAAACACTGTTTTGTTGTAAAGGTTGTACAATTGTGTGGTCAACTCATGTTTTCTCTGCTTGAAACTCTTCACATATATGGATGTTGAACAGGAAAGATCTTCAAGGAAGCAGCCTTCTACTTTACACAAACGTCTCCTGGTAAAAAAAGAAGAGGGGGGGATTTCAATCTCTAAATATATTTTACGAACACACACAAACACGTACACCATTGATCAGCCTTTTATCTCCATTACATTAAGAGAATTTCAACATTTATCAAATTTACCAAGAGCAGTGTTCTAGGTTAGGCCATTTTGCACTCTTTATGTGGTTACTCACGTTTTCTCTGCAGGAGTCTTCTCCACATAATGATCCGGTTCCTTCAGAACTTTCTCTTTAGAAAAGTATGGACTTGAAAACAGGTCTGTCTGCGATCTGGGTTTCCTTTCCTTTGTGTTTGTTAGATCAAAGCATGGCACTTTTGCTGGTTCTGTCAACACAAACATACAGAAAAGCAAATCTCATTTATTTACAAATCTACCATAAAGTTGTCAAAGCAGCCTTTTTCACTTGAATGGAGCAAGTACTTGTATCACACAGCACTTCCGAGACAAAGTGCAGGGTAATGAAGAGGAAGGGGCACCAATCAGATATTGATGACTTATCCTGATGATAGGTCATCAATATTAATGGCTGAACCACCCCTTTAAAGAGGTGTTTAGGAGGTCTGGAGATCAGAGATTTTTATACTGATACCCTATTCCCTGGATATGTCATCAGTATCTGATCAGTGGGAGTCCGACACCTGGGACCCCCGCTGATCAGCTGTTTTGAGAAGGCACCAGCGCTCCTGTGAGCACAGTGTCCTTCTTGCAGCTTACCAAGCACAGCGCATACATTGTACAGCGGCTGTGATTCGTATCGTTCTCAGCCCCATTCACGCAGAGAGAAGGCCGCAAAGCACTCATAGGAGCACCGATGCTTCTCCAAGAGCTGATCGGCAGGGGTCCCGGGTGTCGGACTCCCACCGATGGCCTATCCAGAGGATATGTTAGCAATATAAGAATCTCTGCAAACCCTTTTAACCCTGTGTACCTCCGAAACAGTTAAACATTTTTAATAAAGACCAACTGAAAAAAAATTTTTTTAGCCCAAAATGAGTAAAATGCATTCATAAAGGTGTACATAGCTTTTAAATTCAAGGGTACATATTTTTCGCCTTGCATTGTAGAGGTTTACTTAAAGGCGCCGTCTACTTTTTTTCCTTGCAATTGCACCAAGTACATTACCTGAAGTGCTTGATACAAAGGACTAGTCATACTAAAGTATCACCTTTGCCTAGAGCATTCCATTAAACAGCAGATTAATGCAGTCCCCTTATATTTTCATAGACTCTCAATAGCTGACCTGTTGCTGCAGTCTTTGGTTTGATTTTACTTGAGGCTGAACTCGGTGTTTGGTTCTTTGTCCGGTTTTTAATGCGGTCCATTAGACATTCAAACTCCTCATCATCAGAGCTCCCAGGAGTCAAGAACTTGGGCTGATTCCCAGCTGGCCACTTCTTTGTTTCAAGTCCACCCACGCTGTTTGTCTCCGAATTATTCTCCTTGCCAGTTTTCTTCACAGACTTTGACTTAGATCCATTATCTGTCTTTATGTTATGATCTGTTCTATGTCTGTCGCGCCACGTGCTTTTAATAACTACAGAATCGTCATCACTGTCGCTTATAAACACTGGAGAATTCAACTGCAGAGATGCAACTTTTTCCTGAAAACTTTTAGATCCGTTATCATAGGTCTTGATTCCTATGAACAACACAACCATGAGATACCTCAACAAGGGTGTAATTCTAGTAATACTAGACTTAAAATTAAACATTACCTACCATTTTTAGTTTTAGGCGTTTTCCAACTTTTAGAAAATACTGAATCAAAGTCATCATCTGATTCAACAATGAAATCCTTCAAACTGTTAAAACAAACATTTAAAAATATATTGTATTCATACAAAATTAACCTTCAAATATTTCAAAGATAAGCTGCTAAAACAGGAGAAAAAAAAAATTATATTTAAGAAAAACACACACATTCAATAGCTATCACACTTGTCCGACACTTCTATGGTGCTGAGCTGCACCTAGGCCATGTGACAGATGAACGGGTCGTCACTGGCCTACGGCAAGCTGTGAGAAGGCCTAGGCGCTACTGCGAGCACTGCTGCCTTCTCAAACAGCTTATTGGCGGGGGTCCCAGGTGTCGGACCTCCACTGATCAAATACTGATGACCTATCCTGAGGATAGGTCAATGGTATTAAAATCTCAGAAAACCCCTTTAATGTTTATGGAAGCTTTAAGTTTGTCACGGTAATTTAGCAAAGTACTCCACTTGCCAAACCAGGACCACCAGGAAGGTGCAGCGGCACTTTTTAGGGCAATTTGCACATTCCACTTGCATCACCTCTACAGGAGAAGTACAGACCCTATATACTTTCTATGGATACATACTCCGCATACTGCAAAAGCAGAGCAAAGCGGATCCAGGTGGAAGATGCAGATAGCTCTGAGAAGCGACGCTGCACCTTCCGAGCTTTGCATTAAGGTATGGGTACTCTTTAAAGGCATAGTGTGAAATTGGTCCCATTCATTCGAAGACTCCAGAAGCAAAGATATAACACAATCTATGAATAATTCATATATCTAATATATGACTGATACATTAAGCCTTGGAGCAAATGTTTCTTTTAAAACATACCTGTTCTGTTTATCCACAACTTTAGTTGAGGTTTTTGGTGTTTTCAGTTGTGTTAAAACTATAAGAGAAATAACACTATTATAGCCAATAAACTCCAGTTTTATGCTGCCCTATGTAAGGTGGGGACAACCACACTGAGCAAAACTCATTTGCTTTCCTGAAATGACCCAGTTTTGCTAAAATCTGTCTTGAGCAGCTGTCAGTGTGAGCCAAGCGCTGACTCCACTCAGTCTTCATATTCATGTGTTCTCAGCTCTCCCTGCTGCTGATTGCTATAAGAAAAGAGTGGTCTATCAGCAGAAGCTCATGACTGGAGGACTCCTGGGCGTCTGATTTGTATAGTGTGGTCTCCAGGCCTCAGACAGGGCAGCATAAATGTAGGTAAAAGATTCCCTTTAACTGAGGTTTAACAGCCAAAATAAAAAAGACCATATATGATTACACAAGTATACAGATTTTATAACCAGCATATCATCTAATTAAATGTCTTTCCTGGCCAGCGCATGTCTAAACTACTACTCGTTCACTGCATATACCGGACTTCATCCTTTTAAAATTGGGGTTAGAGCCGACACCTCCTGCCCGAGATGTGGGATGGGTTCGGTGTCTCTAGTGCACATGTTCTGAGAGTGCGCGGAGCTTTCAAGTTTCTGGACAAAGTATACAGGACGCTTATCATGTAGGGGGTTCTGTCTGGTCCTAGGGCATGTATATTGGGATATTGGACGTTACGGACCATTGTACTCGCTTGAATTTCTGAATAGAATGGATGGTATACTTTGTCTACAAAAAGGGGTTTGTCAAAAGGCAGTCCATTGCCAAGTTTACGAAATTATGGGATAAGTGGGTTTCTTCCTCTGAGCCTGCCTCTAATCCCCTGGTGGTATTGGGGGGGGGGGGGGGATGGTATGCTCAAGTAGTACGGTTAGAAAACAAATCTTTAAGTTCAGATGCGATGAAGGGAACAATAGATTCTGAGAGAATGCTGTACAGGGGCATGGCAGGAGCTATGTTTGCATTTGGAGATAGGCGGGTCCAGACCACACTCAGATAGACATGCTACCTCAGACGTGAAGACGTTTGATACCCTTGCAGGGGTTCAGAGTAGCCGTCACTTCACTAGGGGCTGGGTCGGTGGGGTGGTTGTTTTTTTGGTACACAGCTGACAACTATGTATAATGGCATGAAAACTTGTCAGTTTTATCCAAGATATCTGTGTCCCTTATGTTTATGTAACTTTAAAAACTGTTGAATAAAAAGTAAAGGTCTTTCCTGACACAGGCTTACAGTGACACCTATCTTTCCTTATAGCACTAGGTTTAGGGCTAGGAGAAAGTGTTTTTTTTTCTTCCAACCAATCACGATTTTAATCTAGATTGAGATTTTTTTTTTTGCGAAAGTAAAAAAATAAATAAAAATAGACTGTTGTACCTCAGGCTAGTGTAAATCTATATTACAGAACATATGGCTGAAGTAGGGCTGGGTCATTTATGAAATTAATTTGATTAATTTGCCTTTTAGTGTCTGATGATTTATTTTGTTTGTTATTTAAATAATACATTTACTTATTTTTTTTCTGGAGCACTGTATCAGTGCAGCCTGTGTACTTATTCAGGTACTGCTGCCTGGTCCATTAAACCTAGCACAGGAAGCAGGGACAGAAGAGAACCCACACAGGCTGCACTGATATAGCACTCACATCACTGCTGGAGCCCAGAGCTGACTGTAGCCATGCTCCTGTCCGGAAGACCACTATAGGGTGCCGATGTATTGCCCTGGCAGCCAGAGGCCTAAAAAAGGTCCCAAAACCGGTCATGATTATGTCGAGAGTCTCTCACTGCTACAGTAATAGGTGTAATGCATTGGTATACTATGTATATCAATGCATTATAAAACATCTCCTAGTGGGAGTAAAGAAAACAAATTGAAGGTCAATAAAGTTCATAAAAAAATAAAAACATTTTCCCCATAAAAATTTGTTTTTTTATTTTGTAAAATTGGTTAAAAAAAAAAAAAAACAAAACCACACATACAATATTGCCGAGTTCACCCCCAACGAATGTAAAAAGTCCCACGTACCCCAAAAATCATACCAATGAAAAAATACAGTGGTGCTTAAAAGTTTGAGACCTTCGGAGTTTTAACCAAATCAAAGAAAAGAGTCAAAAATACTAGACTTGATCATTTATTTATTGAGGAAAATGATCCAATGTCACCAATCTGTGCTTTCATTATGTCCCTCTTGTGCAGCAATAACTGCACCTAAACATTTCCGCTAATTGTTGATTAGTCCTGCACATCGGCTTGGGGAAATCTTAGCCCATTCCTCCCTACAAAACAGCTTCAACTCTGTCATGTTAGTGGGTTTCCTCCCATGAACATCTCATGTTAGGTCCTTCTACAACATTTCTATTGGATTAAGGTCAGTCTCTGCTTTGGTGATTCCAAAACTTTATGCTTCTTTAACCATTCTTTGATTTATAATTTTGCAGGCATACGTATGTGTTTTGCTATTTACCATATACTTTTTGACCAGCCACAGACCACACATATACATATGTACTTTTTGTATATACTCCTATAGTTGTGATTTGCCTGTGTATCTTGTCACGTATTTAGGGAATGCAGTCCTTGTTTATGCAGTGTGACTCATTTTAGGCATTTTTAATGTGTTTTTAGGATATTTTAATAAAGCATGTACTTATTTTACATTTATTGGGACATGCACTTTTCTTGGTTTGGGACTTATTTAGCTGTTGGTGCAGTCCAGTTATATATTTAGTTCAGGCCATATGATAATATAGTAAAATCTCTAACTTTACTTACTGCTATTTGGGATAAGTGTGGGTTGTTGAACCGCTCATTTTTGTGGAATAACAGATGCTAATTCTGGCTAGCCTGTTGTTGGGCACATATGATGTGCTTCTCCACTGCATTAAACCTATAAACTGTGCATAGCAACATAAATGAGAGGTGAAAACTGAACCTGTGCATAATCTTTAAAATGAATACATTACATACATTTCTCAAACTCTTCATCACTGGAATCTGTTTCTACCACTCTGGACCTAGGCATAGAAAAAAAAAAAAGTTCTAAAATTACATAAGTGCCAAAAATAGGAAACATCATTTGTGCAAAACAGAAGGGGAGATACATGGATATCTTATCTCAGTCTTTCTATTGCTGTGAATAAATTATCCATCCATACTGGTTATATTCGTTACACCCAAGTTGTATCCTTACGGCTGCTTACATCTTGTTTTTGCTGAATGTTTAACACATACCATTCACAAATGGATGCAAATAATTTATGCAATTTTGTAGTAATCTTCTGTCCTATTTTAACGTATACGTTTGACGGAAGTGCATATGATTCAATATGTTTGTGTCCCTTTTTTATTTAAAGAGGACCTTTCACCACTCCTGACATGCCTGTTAATAACTTCATGCATTCCCCATGTAATAAAAGTTATGGAACATCTATTCTTAAGTCTCTATGTTATGCCATTCCTGTATTATTTCTACTAGAAGTTATGAATGAATTGCTAGCAGTCTGCAGTAAGGGTACAGAGGGGTGGTGACCAGTTGGGGGTGTGTACCTGCACAGACACACTATCCAATCAGTACTGCCATTGTCAGACTGTGCAGGGACACGCCCCCAACTGGTTACCTCCCCTCTGTACCCTTACTGCAGACTGCTAGCAAAGAATAGATGCTCCAGGATTTATTACATGGGGAATGCATGTAGATATTAAAACAGCCATTTCAGGAGTCCCCTTTAAAGAGTAGACAGGTTCTCTTTAAAAAGTATACATTTTTGTGAATTTTTTTTCAATAAAGATTTGAAGGTATTATCTGAAAAAAAGGATGTGTTTAAAGGGGTTCTGTGAGAATGATTTAAAATGGCTGCAAGCAATTTCTACTAGAATGTGAGCAGGACTAGTTGCCTCCACTCGCAGTGCGGCCCTAGGTGGGTGGGGAGTATGAGGCCTCACTACACTACGCTCTGGCACTTGCATATACCACACATTGGCGAGTTTTCTTGTCAGGCTGCTCAGCCATGATGGCATATCATAGGCAGAAACACATCATCAGCAGTGTAGTGAGGCCTCTCCGCCTTTTCCCCCTAGGCAGCTCTGCAAGTGGGGACAGCCAGTCCTGCTCATATTCTAGGACATGTTGCTGGCAGCCATTTTAAATCATTCCCGGAGAACCCCTTTAATGAATGGAAACTTTATGTTTTATGTTTCAAACAATTTCTCATTGACTGCAGAGTAAAAGAAAAAATGGATACATTTCTGTTTTTTTCTGAACAGAAAAGCGTGGTATGCTATGCTATTCTGTCACATGGAGTCAAATGTACGTACTTATGAACTATGTTTGGCAATTTTGGTCTATGGGTTCATCAAGCCATACGTTTCAATACATTTTTTACTATATGCAAACGTATAAGCTTGACATACAGCAAAACGAGATGTGAACGGCCCCATATCCATAAGGCCTGGAGAGCTCCACAGTACAGAGCGACTAATCATCAGTGAGTTCTTCTGCCTAATGTAGCGCCCAAACCACATTTAGAGACAAACATCTATATTAATATTCATTCAAAGGTGATAACATTCACATACAACATGTAGGTTACAGGTTGAGGATGTATGTGACAGTATCGCTGCAGGAACAGTGGGGACCACCAGAACAGTTTTCACCAATTACTGCTGTAAGTCAAGTTTCAATCCCGGACTTCTGCTTTAATTTTATGTAGCATCACAATCGTTCATTGGTAAAATACAACTATATAACTAAGACAATGCAAATATGAATTGAAGTGGACCATTCACCCATTCTTATCCGAGGGCAACGTCGGAAAGATGGCAGGAGAGCTCAGCTGAGATCTACAGCATTAACCTCATGTACTAAGCCCGAGTCCCACATACCACTTCACCCACATACAGGTGTATCAATACATCAATAAAAAGCGGGGGATGCAGAGCATAGACATAGTGACATGTAAGTATATGTTACCAGCAGAGTGGATGAGATCTTAAGAAGTCTCAGCCACAGCCTGCAAAAACAATCTGCAGATTATCTGTGGGGTGGATTTTACTGACATCCTTTTTTTTCCTAATCTGTTTTTATTTTGTGATAGTAGATTTCTTTATTCTATTTCCTATAGGTGATTATGGGGGGCTGCCATCTTGCCTGAGCCCTTAACAGAATTTAGACATATGCTTTAAAGCAGCTCCCATGAGCCAGAGACAGGAGGGGACCTCAGTTACCTCTACGGGAGAGCTTTCTAGGCACGCTCTGTGACCTGTACAGGTCAGAAGGGGGAGGGATAAGCTGTGATATCACCTGTGGTAAATGGTAGATCATATATATATACACACACACTTTACCTGTCATTGTAATCCTGCCTATGATAACGATGAGAACTGATCGATAAAGACTAGAGTTGATCGAACGTGCTCGTAACAAGCACTGTAGTGCTCAGATCCCATGCGCTCGCAGGCATCCGGATCCGTCCTCACCTGACTGTAAGTCAATGGGGGCGGATCCGTTCGGTATGACACACGAGTGTTCGATACCAAACGGATCCATCCCCACTGACTTACAGGCAGGTGAGGACGGATCCGGATGGCTGCGCAGCGGAGCGCAGGGGATCTGAGCACTACAGTGCTCGTTACGAGCACGTTCGATCAACTCTAATAAAGACCAAAAACTAGCACCTGTTAGGCTTTGTGGCCAGTGCAAAAAAAACTGCAGGATTTTAGATTTTTTGTTTTATCTAGTGACATGAAAAGTTAAAAATATCAGCAATAATTCTTTAAAAATATGTTTAATACAAAAGCATGGTTTAAAGGGTTATCCGGGAATTTAACTTTATGGCCTATCCACAGGACTCCCGGGACCCCCAATGATCAGCTGTTTGAAGAGGCCACCGCAGTCCGTAAGCTTAGGCCTCTTCCTAGGCCAGCGACATCACCGTACATGAGACCTAGGTGCAGCTGCAGCTAACCCCTTTAAACTATAGGTTATTTTCCGATGACACATTCCCTTTAAATCTGGAGCGTGTTAACTTATGCTGCAGATATCAAAGATTTCACCTTTTGTAGTGCATAGTGTGAAATCCACAGCAAATATGCAGCAAAAACCGAAACAAGGAAACACGGTGAAAGCCATGACAGAAATTTCCCCCGTGTGGCCATATGCTGCGACATTGATCCAAACTTCACTCACAAAGAGATTGATAAATACCTTGGTTTCTCTTGAACTGAGCTGGGAAGATTAGCCGTCAGAGAACATTTGGGTTCTGAAAATGCCACATATTACTAGTTAGCGACAAAAAAATCAAAGAGATTCATAAAAAGTGAGGACAGATGATAACCCCTCCCCCCCACATCCCCTTCAGTGATTCATATACCTGGTTGTTTGGTCCTATTGCTTTCCTGTGACAGTTGCTTTGGGGGAGAATTGTCCTCTGAATCGGTCAGGACTAACTCGTGTGCACAAGAAGGCAGCTGAGGACTGTAATCCCCTTCTGGACTCAGTAGCTGGGGTGGAGACTTTTGTCTTGTCCTAGACTAGAATTCATAAACCACATAAGGAAAAAAAATAAAAATATATATATATATATATATATATATATATATATATATATATCTATACGCACAAACAAAAGAAGCTGTCTTACATTTAGACCATTTTCTACACCTAGAAAATGATGATTGAGACGGGCCTGCGCCACAATCTGCGTCAGAAATACACCCAACATAGGTGTATTTCAGGATAAAAAAATGACCCCCATTGTATTTTAAAGAGGGTCTGCAGCTGAACAGAGAAGAATTTTTAATAACAGGAGATTCTGTCTTATGAAAACAACAAGATAACGTGAACCCCAGACACCACTTAAAGGGGTTTTCTGGTTATATTAACTCATCCCCTTTCCACAGGATAGAAGATGACTACCACTGGGACCCCCTCCAATCACGAGAACGGGAGCACCCCCCCAAAATGAACAGAGCAGCAGGTTGTGTGTGCATACAGCCGCCCCGTTAATCAGTCAGTTTTACACAGGCATAATACTGTGAAATAGAGGAGTACTGCCCAGTATCAGATCAGCAGTCAAATGGATAAGTCCCATAGTGGTTCTAGAAAAAAAAAAAAAAAAAAGCCGTCATTGATTATAACAAAGGTTTATAAAAAAAAAAAAAGCGCAAGTGGTAGCGATGCATCCGTAACAACCTAAGCTACGAAATTATTGTGTTTATCTCCTGCACAGTGAACGCTGCAAGACACATCAGAACCGTTGGTTGTGTTCATTCCACCATTCCAAAAAAATGGAATCAAGTGACCAAGAAGTCACATGTGGCTCAAAACAGGGGGAGGGCAACTGGGGTATAGCTGTTCTTTTTCAGCCACCTCCAACCAAAGCTAATAACAGTAAGGCTTCGTTCACATCAGCGTTCAGCCTTTCTGTTCTCATCAGTTTAGAAGCAGGAGAACGGAAAGGACGGATACAGCACATAACAGAGCGAACTGAGCCTAAGGACCCCATAGGCTATAATGAGGTCTGTTAGGTTTCCGCTCAGAAGATAATTTTGGAGCTGAGACAAAAGTTGCGCACACAGGACCTTTGTCTCTGCTTCAAAAAATCTTACTCCGAGTGGAAACCTAACAGACCCCATTATAGTCTATGGGGTCCTTAGGTTCCATTTGTCTCAGTTATGTGCCGAATGCGTCCTTTCCCTTCTTCTGCTCCTAAACAGAAAGGCTGAACGCTGATGTGAACGAAGCCTAATAAATTATACTTTGAGTAGCCCCAAAATGCTGCTTTTAAAAAAAAAATAAACTCAGCCCACAAAAAAAACTATTACTGTTATATCAACAGAAAAATATGTTTATGTAATGGGAGACAGAAAAAAGCAAGTCTGCGGGGTACAGGCCCGCATGCGCAGGGGTGCAGGGACCTGCACACAGGAGGCGCAGCGGGTACAGGCAGGGACCTGCACACAGGAGGCGCAGCGGGTACAGGCAGGGACCTGCACACAGGAGGCGCAGCGGGTACAGGCAGGGACCTGCACACAGGAGGCGCAGCGGGTACAGGCAGGGACCTGCACACAGGAGGCGCAGCGGGTACAGGCAGGGACCTGCACACAGGAGGCGCAGCGGGTACAGGCAGGGACCTGCACACAGGAGGCGCAGCGGGTACAGGCAGGGACCTGCACACAGGAGGCGCAGCGGGTACAGGCAGGGACCTGCACACAGGAGGCCGCAGCGGGTACAGGGCAGGGACCTGCACACAGGAGGCGCAGCGGGTACAGGCAGGGACCTGCACATAGGAGGCGCAGTGGGTACAGGCAGGGACCTGCACATAGGAGGCGCAGTGGGTACAGGCAGGGACCTGCACATAGGAGGCGCAGTGGGTACAGGCAGCAATGTGCACACAGGAGGAGCAGCGGGAACAGGCAGGGACCTTCACATAGGAGGCGCAGCGGGAACAAGCAGGAGGTGTTATTTATGCAGCTGCCCGGTAAATGAGCGCAGCCGGTGACAGCTGGGCCTGCGGCCCCTCATTCACTCACAGCCTGAGCCCCCTGTAGTCGGCCCGCGATCCTCTCCAGGAGGCTCTGTGACTCTGCGGCCATGACCCTACGGCGTATCAGCACGACAAAGATTTAAAATTCCCGCAGCAGAAGACAAGCATCTATATACTTCCGGGTAATGCACGGCCTGCGACCAGCTCTACGTCCGGGGCACTCAAAAACCTGCAAACCGGAAACTGCTGTAGTCTGCAAGCGGTTTATTCTCCCTCAGACTGAGTTCTAATGACTAGCAGTATCTGGAGGACGCGCACTGGTGCCGGTCATCATGCTCAGGGTGCGCGGCCTCTTAGGTGTAGGGCACAGTGTACAGAGCAGCACTAGTCATACAGCGGCTTCCTATGGAGGAAGCAGCGCCCTTGTAGGGCGTCTTTAATGGTTTCTGTATCTCCTGCAGACATCACTTACTTTGCACTTAAATACAAGTCTGAGTTGGATGCAGAGCTTGGCTCCCCCCTATTCTGCTGTGTTTCCACCAGGGTTGCCAAGCGTCCAGAAAATTCTGGACACTCCATAAAAATAGGCAACTTTTTTTCCTTTGTCCCTGATGGTTTTGAGGCTGCTGGTACAGGATTAGATTAGTTTGGTAGTAATTATCATTTTACAGCTCACAGTAAATGCTGGTAATGAATTATCAGTACATTAAACTACAGACAAGTATCACTTATAATCTTTATTATTCATTGTTTTTCTCCATAAAAAATTACACGTGTGATTTTGGGATAAGATGTCCAGAAAAATTCAGGTTGGCAACCCTGGTATCCACCACATTTTAGGTCCTTTTGTATTTCCCCAAATAATGCACAGTGAGCTTCAGTAGTCTGACAATGCCCTCAGATGGACCGCTGCAGATTTAGACTACAGGAGCACAGTGTGCATAGCGCAGTCTGAGAAGCAGGTTTGGATAATTAGAAAGGAATCTGAAGCAGAATGAAGAAATATGAGGGCACCAAGTACTCTGTGTATTCAACCACAGCTTATTTTTTTATCCAGAACCTGAGGGTCACTTTCATATGAATAAAAAATAAAATCAATGGCTGGTTGGTCTATCTCTGCTTTCTCTAGCTTACACACCAAATGAGCAGTAGTATGAGCTGGGCTATTAGAGAAAGGGTGAGTACATTTAAAAAATATAGTTGCAAGATGAAACTCATGAACTTAAAGGGGTTGTCTCACTTCCACATATAGCATTTATTATGTAGAGAAAGTTAAAAGGGTTCTCTGAACCCAGAGATATCCTCTTTTTCACCCCTCTGAGATGAAGGTTGGTGCATTTCATGTTCCGATGCTCTCCATTGTCCTGAGCTTTATCGCGCAAGGCAAGGGCTGTTTTCTTTATATTTTACACTGCTAGGTGGAGGCTTCCGCCTAGCAGTGTTACCGGTGACATCACAGGCACTAATGGGCAGGCTTTAGCGCTGCCCTAGCCCATTAGTGCTGGTGACGTTACCAGGATCACTGCTGGGCAGAAGCCTCCACCTAGCAGAGACCAGGTTTGTCACCGGATCTAATAAAAAAGCCTTCGCCCTATGCGATACAGGGAGATACAAACACGACCACCGCTGATGGATTGCAGGGTGGTCATAACTATGGAAACAAGCAGTGTATAATGTGATGGAAAAATGAATCCAGCCAGCAAAGGAAGCAATATGGACAATCACAATACATTAGTAAGTGCCTTGTATTAAAGGGGTATTCCCATCACAAACAATAGTGCTCCCATTGTCTGTTAGGTACGGGACCCGCACCTGCAGGAAGAGCTGTGGCTGGAGGACCCCCGATTTCCCAGGGAATGTCCACCACCAAGCTTTGCTCTCATACAAGTGAATGGGAGCACACCGTGCAGCCCCTGCTCCCATTCATTTCTATTGGGCAGACGGAAATAACCGAGCCAGCGCTCTTGTGAAGAAAAGGATCTACCCCACAAGGGGATTCCGCGGGATCTAGGGAGAAAAACCTCTGAGTCTTCCTGTTCTGACCCATTGCAAACAGATCTATCACAGGCCGACCCCGCGTCTACAATTTTTTTGAAAACAGAAGGATTTAGATGCCATTCTCCCTGGGAAATGACATGACGGCTGAGAAAATCCAGACGGTTCTCCACTTCTCTGATATGCAGCAGAGATAGACAGGCAGGTCTCCTTCACCAACAACAGGATTTTTCGAGTCTCCTGCATTATGTGCCACCATCTTGTCGGTCGTGGTTCTCAACTTTATGTCTGCTTTCCACAGAAGGGCTGACAACATAGCACACCTCACCGCTGATAATTCTTTCCCTGAATGTGGGCCCCCAAGTATCCGTTGTGAAGCAAATCAGAACTCCCTGTACTAAGTTTTTCCTTTCCAACCACCAAGTTAAACTCTTTAGGGTCTGATCTGTAATTGTTTTCTATTTTGAATTTTAGGAACTGTCTTCCCCCTTTTCAAACAGACAATAATCTCCCATTGGAGATCCCTGGAGTGAAGTAGAGCCCAGGTGACCACTGGATTACATGCAGTTAGTAGCCCTAAAATTGACGTTCCTGAGGGACACTAGTGGATTCTTGCAAAGGTACGATACTCTGTCCTGAATCCTGACAATTTTTCCTCCAGTAAAAAAAAAAAAATCACTGGGCTATAGAGTCTAATGTTAAACCCAAAAAGGTCTGACTCTGACAAGGAGTTGGTTTTTGCTTTGCTAGGTTTAAGATCCAACCTAACTTTTTTAGAATCTGAGATACCACAACTGCTTCTGTGCAAGATATTTCTGACTTTGCTACGATCAGGAAATCGTCTAGGTAAGGGGTTAAAAGACTATCCCTTTCCCTGATGTGGACTGCCACTTCTGCAGGGACTTTTGTGAAGACTCTTGGAGCCAGTAAGAGAAATCTAAATAAATCTCCTGGTCTACAACATGGTGCTGTCAGATTGCATTGCATTTTTTGGTGACCGGTCCTCTAATAGTTCCAAAACATATGAAAAAAGAAACCTTTTTATCCTCATCTGAGAAAGAATCCTCTTGCTCTCCTTCCTCTCCATAAGATAGATACATTGGAGATGAACCATCTGAATGAGAAGATAACTTTTGGTCTCTTCCCTGTACTTTTTGTAGACAGCAGAAAAACTAGCCGGAGCCGACTGAATTTCATGTTTTACCATAGCTTTGATATAATTCATAAAAAACGGGGTTTCTTCCTGAACAATTTTATTTGGGCCAGCAGGGCAAAGTGGTTTCTTAAAGATGCTTCCTGCTTTTTATTACAAATTGCACATCTATTGGCAGGTCCCGTAATCTCCTTATCACCCTATAAAACATACAAAGGAAACTAAAGAATGACCAAGCTAGATCACACAGAACGTCAGACCACCTATATCATATAAAGGTACTTTCACACTAGCGGCAGCACGGATCCGGCGGGTGAAGGGGCCCACCAGATCCGTGCTGCCGCAGGTGCACATGTGGGGCCGGAACCGCGCTCCGGCCCCTTGAAGATTTTGTGGCCCCCAAACCCTCCCCAGAGAGCTGCTTACCTGGAGTCTGGCAGGAAGGGGAGCAGAACCCTGAAGAGTAGCCTGAAGTGAAGAGCAGCCTGCACAGCGCCCCCTGCTGGACCTCCAGAGGAAAAGTGCAGGGTGACAGATCAGTCATGAACTCCATTGAAAGTCAATGAAGGACGGATCCGTTCACCATTGTATCACACCGAACGGATCCGTCCCCATTGACTTCCATTGGGGGTCATGACGGATCCGTCTTGCCGTCTTGGTACGGATGCCCAGACCGGAGAGCAAACTGCAGCATGTTGCGGTTTGCTCTCCGGTCTGAAGACGGAACGGAATGCTTTTAGGAACATTCCGTTCTCTTCAGTTCAGTTCTGTCCCTGTTGACAATGAATGGGGACAAAACTGAAGCGTTTTATTCCGGTATTGAGCCCCTATGACAGAACTCAATACCGGAATATATAAACGCTAGTGTGAAACTAGCCTAAGCCTGACTATTCAGTCAACTTACAGATTCTGGGCCGTTATTCATGGCTGACCCACTAGAACAGGGCTCAGCAAACTCCAGCTGTTCAGAAACTACAACTCCTAGAATCCTCTTCCGACTTCTATGGGAATTACAAGAACTGAGTAAATGTGCATGATGGGAGTTGTAGTTTCACAGCTGCTGGAGTGCTGAAGGTTGCTGATCCCTGCGCTACAAGCAAGCTCTGACAATGCAGCCCGAATCTTAGAACTGAGTTCTCATGCATGCCTTCCTTAGTGCCATTTTAAAGGGGTATTCGGGTAACCATAAATATAACTTATGTTTTAGAATAATTCATCTTCAATAATTACCTAATATAATATCAATTTCAGATATTTACCATTTAGTAGTTATACAAGTACTGGTAGTTTTCTTCCTCTGCTGCCCACTGTATTTCCTCATAAGTTACCATGGCATTGACCTGTAGTTCTGAGCCTGTCAGGTTGAGCATGCTCAGTGTGTTGCTATCAGTTCTCTAGCTAAATGTCAGTGTGCTGGTGTTTACTGAACAGAGGGGGCGTGACCGGACTGTATATCAGGCAGCCAATCAAAACATCAACACTCACAGCAGGAAAGCTAGGGATTGTGGGAATTGTAGTTTTGTGAGGGAAGATCAGGGGGCCATGATACTCTCAGTGTGTTACAGGCTCACACAGGAGCTAGACACATGGGTTGCAAGATAAATTGAAGCTCTGGTTATATGTATAGGTATGGGTTCTGGTTGGGTCACAGCTTGCACCCTTAAAGGGGTTGTCCAAGTTATTTTTTTGTTCTTTATAAGTTTCTAACTTGTCAGGTATAACAACTTTCCCATATACTTTGTGTTTCTAAAGCTGCTGGTTTCTCAGAGTTGACTGAGGGTCACATGACCTGTGATGTCACCTTATCTCTCTGCTCTGTGATGTTTCGTTCACAAGCCTCAGAGTTCAGATAAATAACAGTCTGTACACGAGACGTCACTGGCCACGCCCCCTTTCTTTGCCTGGCTCCTGCTATCTGCTTTCTTCCTGGTTTCCTTCAGATAAAACATTAACCCCTTCAGCCAGAACACACTGAGGGCTCAAGGCTTTAGAACAAACAGTAGCTGCAGCAGTGAGAGGAGACAATGCTGGGCACAAGAGCTGGTAGAGGAATTGTATTGTACAAGAACAGGTAGGGAGAAATTCCTGTGTGTATCAGCAGTGTCATTGTACAGCTGGGACTTGTAGTCCTGCACATACAACATGCTGCTGAGTATTCCAGCAGGCAGACATGTCACTCAGCACTTGTATTCATTCCCTTTGCAGAGAGGGGGGAGAAGGGGGAGGGGCTGAGATTGTTATTACTGCATGTAAACAAAGACCAGAAGAGAACCAGGGAAATTAGGAAATATGGATTTTTTTTGCCTAAAACTTGCTGAACTTAGTTATATATTGCTGCCCATCAGATTTACAGTGCTATATATTTTTTGTCATAACTCGGACAACCCCTTTAATGCAGTTTTTCAAAAATTAAGTTACTTTACTGGAGTATCCCTTTAACTCTGCCGTGCTCTTCACCAGGTGACCTGATCCCCAAGCTCCTAACCCAGATGTACACAATGGGCTGCATAGCTGGGACGTACGCCCGCTTACCTCCTGAACATGCACTACCCTGTGTAGGACATGTCGCAATGCTGATGGGATGACAGGCATGAATAACCAGGTAAGGACTGGCTTACAATCCCCAAGCAGAGACACATGAAGGGGTAGGGAGCTGCTGTAAAACTCCTGGACCTCTTCAAGCATCGGTCCTGCACAGGGGCAGAAAAACCACTGAGGGGTGTCATCATGGAGACTACTAGTGAAAGATCCCATTCATACATTTGAATAAAAAGTGCCAATTGTACAATCGAAAAAGCCAACTGAGTTTATTAAGTCAAATAAGTAATGTGCAGAGGCGCATTATGTCTTCTAATCTGTTGCAGCACATGCTTATTTTCCACACAAAGCGTTACATCCATACAAGATCAATGGAAAAAAAAACAAAAAAACGGATGAAATATTTCCCTATCAAGTTTCTGTATGAGCAACATTTCAAGGAGTCCAGTGGGTGCAAAGTACAAGTACGTACACCAAATATATGTCACAGAGTCCATTAAATAGAGGGACACCATCAGAGTTTGTAGTATTTGTGCTCCGCAGCACATTTCGTTTTGCCGTGTGCTTTCCATTTGTGCGGTTTACACTTAATGGATTAGGCAAATAAGGGATTAACATGAGGAAAGGCTGAGTAAATGTCAAATCAAGCAGACATCTGAAGGGAGACATTTCTGAAGACACTTCATTTATACCCAAAGCTCACACGTACAGGCCTGCTTGTAAACAAAATGCCAGACATTAAAAAGGCTACAAGTGGTTTATAAAACCTATAAAAAGGACTAGAACACCATTAATGATGCTTTGTGATTTTTTTTTTTAAACTCTTCCAACCTGCACAGTTAGCTACAAGATCCAAGCTGAGATTAATGTTTTGAGCTAGCAGACACACAGAACTTATGTTTAAAAGCCCAAACTTGAAATATGCATACTGCAAGACAAAACTAAAAATTTCTTAAGAACAAATAAGTGTCCATCGAGTCTGGAGGGTGACTTGCAAGATTTCCTGTACGTTTATAGCGAGAGAAACAGAAGGAGGAAACAAATGATTTCCATGTGTCAACACGGAAAAGCAACAAATATCCAACTTGAAGAGGACTTCTGGTTATGCGGATTCTGTGCTTTCCACTGGCTTGATGAGATGGTCAGATTTATTACCAGCTGCATAATGCTCCCACATCTGTGAGTATAATCTCTCCAAATCCATTGTGTACTGTTTGGTATTGAAAAGCGGACTGGATATCCTTTGTTTCCAAACTTTTGCACGGATCTTTTTCAGGCTGCAAAAAAGAAAAAGAAAAATTACGTGTTATTAGGTTTTATGACAGCTCCATAATGTGCATTTGGTAAATGTTAGGACTAGAGATGAGCGAACGTGCTCGTAACGAGAACTGTAGCGCTCGGCTCCCCTGCGCTCGCATGGGCGCAGGCATCCGCTTCCGTCGGGTGAGGAGGACGTTCGCTCATCTCTAGTTAGGACCCCTTATAAGCAGGCACCATTTCACACAATGAGCTACAAATCACTTTTCAAATGATTAAATCCCTCTAACAATAGCCTAAGGCCTCATGCAGACGGCCGTTGCGTGCACTGGGGACAGCAATTTGCGGTCCCTAATCTCTCTCCTCCTCACTGCAAAATATAGTACACGTTCTATTTTATTGCGGCTTCGGACGGATCACAGACCCATTCAAGTTAAATGAGTCTGGATCCTTCTGCGGAAGCTGCACAAATTGTGCTCATGCATTGAGGACCGCAAATTGTGATTTCAGACAGTTATATTGTCTTTCTTAAAAACGCTGTTCAACATTAAAATAGATGGCCTGTCCGTATGAATATGCAATTAATATTAGACATGCAATAACTCGGTGCCAGCGCTGATACTGCGTTCTGCAGTAGGAATCAATGTCTGCAACTGTGTAAGCACTGTAGAGGCTGCAGTTCTCACTCAAGTAGCACAGACACTTCAAATAGCTGATCGCCAAGGGAGCCAAGAGTTGGACCCCAACCAATCTAATATTGATAGCCTATCCTACAGAAATTACAAGCCTGGATGCCTCTTTAAAGCCAACACTAGAACACTTGTAGGATTTTATTTGATGCAAGTCCAGTTATTGCAACTAACATGGACACGTGGCATTGGCTGAATACTGCTACTCAAAATGACTGGGCCCCTGAAAACACAGTCACAGTTCACGTTACTTACAATTCTACGTCTGTGCCCAGTTTCACTGCTGTATCTTCATATTCTTGCCTACTTTTAGCAATTAATTCTGGACATCCAAGACAGGTCAGCTGTGAGGCAGCAACTCGAGATGCAAGTGTGTCACCTATCAACACATACAGAGATATAAGTCCAGTCTCACAGTACCATGAGGAATGAATTAACAAATCAATGGAAAGCTCCACTGACTGGATCTCCAAGCAGGAAGCGTTGCTTACAGTCCAATCAATGTCACCTTGCAACAGATCTATATAATGCTTATAATGCCATATGTTCTGTATCTGATTCATCTTTGTTCAAACATAAGACAACTTTGTTAATTTGTTTAAAAATAATGTTCAAAAAAAATGTCAAAAGATAGAAAAATGCCAAAATTACAGAAATGAAAAAATTGTGAGATTGTCGTTTACCTGGCATAGTGACCATTGGAGTCCCTGCCCAAAGGACATCCATTCCAGTGGTGTGCCCATTGCACAATGGTGTATCTAAACAAACGTCAGCCAGCTGTCCTCTTCTAACATGTTCTTCTTTAGGTGCAACTGGGGAGAAAATTATCCTGGACTGTGGAAGTCCCATGTTTTGGGCATACTGCTGAATGTTGGGCTCTCCTACTGCAGGAAATCTCAGCAGCCACAGGACGCTGTTTGGGACTCTTTTTAAAATCTGAAATGGAACAATAAGAGTACGTTTTAAATGAGGAAAAAAGCTTCAAAAATATATTTTTAAAACTGGAAATGAAGTGGGGAAAAAAACCCAAAAAACAATGACACATGACCAACGCTAATTAAGGTATTACAGAAAAAAAAGCACACTTGATAGGAGCATGGGTATCTTTAAAGGGTTTCTGTCTCCAGTTTTGACCCTATAAAACAGGATGACTGGTGTTTTGTAAAAAATTAACGTTAACCCTGCTCCTAGAGGCACTGTTTCCACACCTTCAGTTACGTCTCCTCGCTCTAGATTGACAGGGCCAGGCAGCTCACTCTATCTACAGCGAGGAGGCGTAACTGAAGGTGTGGAAACGGCGTCACTAGGAGCAGGGTTACGCCCCCCCCCCCAGGAGGCTAATTTACATATCGGAAAAGTTAATTTTTTACAAAAACGGGGACACCAATAATAAAATGACTAACATGTTTGGCATCAGGTGACATTTGCACATTGCAAATGTCATCCTGTTTTATAGGGTCCAAACTGGTGACAAAAACCCTTTAAATAGATGACCCCTTCACACTACTTACATTAGCCCACATCTGTAAAGTTGGAGGGTCAATCTTGTAAAGCTGGTTGAAGTTGCAGTACACTACGGCATCTTCTGGCAGACCATACTGTGAGCGTGTGGTAACAATGATGGTACGAGGAACCTCTTCACCTGTAGCCGCTTTATTATTAATCTGCGCAAAATAGAAAAAAAAATATACATGGTTTTCACAGTAACAGAGAAATACATGTACCGGACATAATTCCTCTGGTGCAGAAAGGAATAGAGAACTCCAGCTTCACACACCTGTGTTGTTGCCAGACCATTGCTAATATTAAATCCATTAATTGTTATCTGGATCTGACCTCGGTTGATCATTTCAATGATGGCTTCTGCAATGGTGTTCATTGGGATAACTGGCATGCTTAGTGCAGCATTACTATCAGCGCTGTCTCCACTCTCCGGCCCTTTCATCTACAACAGGGAAACCAACAGGCAAGTCTTTAAATGGGCAGATAGACACAGAAAACGTGGTTAAGGATTTAAGCAATACTGAAGAAATGTAAAATAAAGCTGTCACTGAATTATTGGATTACGAAAGTGCCACCTATGTCAACCAATGTTTGCTTTCCAGAGGGAGAACTTAAGATCCCTTTGCATACAGAATCTGTAGAAATTAGACAGAAAATGCACACAAAGCACAAACTATTTTTACAATATTATAAAATGTGTTCTCACCTTTACAATTTTTACATCAGGAAGCGTTTCCAAAAATGCTTTTAACTCTATACCATTAAGAACAATTCTGTTATCATAGATATGGCCATTGGATTTGAAGTCTATTACTGCCTTTTTCTGTAAAAAAATAAAACAAAATCAATATCATATGAAATAAGCATACATCAAAATTAGTTGTTGCTTCTTTTAGCTTAAATGGGCGACTAGGAGGAGAAGCTTTGGACAGTTAAAATACATATTGTTCTAGATCAGGATATAAAACTCTCTGTATAGTTTTGAGAAACCATTTTATAGACCCCATTAGTGAATTGTGTTAATAGAAGTGGGGCTACTGTTTAGGGTCCTAATCTATTGGCCAGAGTGGAAACTGGTTAAAGGGGTTTTCCTCAGGAGAGGTCACCAGTATCTGATCGGTGGGTGTCAAGACACCTGGGACCCCCCCAATCAGCTGTTTGAGAAGGCACAGGGGTCTTCTCTCAGCTGAGTAAATTAAAGTGAATGGGGCTGAGTGAGATACCAAGTACTGCTGTTATACAATGTTCGGCACTGTGCTTGGGGAGCATGGAGAATGCCGCAGAGCTCACTGGAGCCCCGGTGTATTCTCAAACAACTGATTGGCGGGGGTCCGGGGTGTCTGAGCCCCACCGATCAGATACTGATGACGTATACTGAGGATAGATCATCAGTATCAAAATCTCGGAAAAGCCCTTTAAAGGGGCTTCCTAACTATACTGCCAGAATACACAATTTGATTGGTGGAAGGATCTGACATCCGGGGACCCCAAAACAACCTAAACTGTAGTGACCACAGCTCTAGTCTAAAGCGCAACCCAGCAGGATTCAGCTGCAAATACAGCATCACTGTCTGGGGTGGACACCCCCTTTAAGAAGAATGTCTGGGGAACCAGTCCTATAAGACATTTTATTATTTGAATGAGATGGTTTTCATTTCTCCCCCCCTTGCATTGACTGTATGGGATAACTATTTTTGTGTTAGTAGTACAGGCATACAGAAATACCTATGATGTTTGTTTTTTATTCTTTTTTAATATGGGGAAAAGGGTGCGATTTGAATTTTTTTATATTTTTAAAACCTTTAATACTGCAGCCTATGGGAAAACTGGCTCCCCCACCACAGGCAGGGCTCCATAGGGTCCAAGGCTGCCATAGCAACTGCATGGCTCCTTTGCTCGCTACACAGGGGAGCGATTCAGGCTCCAGGAGCACAGCAGTCCAGGGGAAAGGCCTCTCAGATGCTGCGGTTGAACTTGACCACAGAATCTGAGGGGTTAAAGATCTGTGACCAGCATCATCACCGATCACAGACATTGCCTCTATGTGTCTGCTGTGTAGAACAGCAAGCATCTGATGGGACCCACTTCGGTGAGCTCAATAGCCATTCACCGTACATATACAGTGCATGTTGGAAAGGGGTTAACAGATTATTACTTGCTTCCAAAAACCTAAATATTAATCATAAGACATTGTTGCCACAGCATAAATATTGTACCTTTAGATGAGGGAACATGTTGGCATGATCTCCAATGAAGAACGTGTTGGGCATATATGCCATTTTCTCAGAGTATTGTTCCGCCACATCAGTCGGAGAGGTTTCCTTGTCAGTGATAATATAATCCATAAATGGTGCCCCACTCGTTCCAGGATACCCCAGCCACATAGCCTTAAAAATAGCAAAGCAACTCCATATTTAACCAATTGTGGTCCTTAAAGAAGACAAACTAACATTTCTGTTTCTACCTTTATTACATTTAAGACGCAGCAAGAATACGAAAGTGCGCACATTCACCAAATCATGAGCCTTCGTACTTGAACAATTAAAACAAAGGGGTTGTCTAGTCATAATCCTGCACGCCATTTCACATTAGGCATGGCAAGATGCAACTACATGCTAGGTGGAACACTTGCCAATGCGAGTACTGTGCGTGGGACCGATGTATGATACTCATTGGGTGTCCATCCCAAGTGCCTAGTGTGCGGTTGCGCCTTTTTACAACCTTTATAAAATCAGGTACTACAGTATGCCTAGACAACCACATTAAGGTTGTAAGTATCTGAGCCATATTCTAAACCATCAGTAACACGGAGGACTAAGAGGACAATGCAATACATGACCTAAAAGGGGTGTCATTGATAGAACATTATTATAGACGATGATTGTATTTCAGATGTATAAGAAAACATAACACTGCGTACTAAACTGCTTACACACCTGGATTGGGGCTGCTCTCAGTGCAAATAGCTCATTTCTTGCTCCTTTGGTGTAGCCATTCATGTTAATTAGAATATGGACTCCATCCTGATGTATGCGATCAGCTGCTTTTCCATTACAAGGGATCTACAAAATACAAGTTTAGAGTTGAATGAGAATTCAAAGCTAAAACAGATAAAACACAGTGAGAAGGGTAACAAGATGTCTCACCTGGGACAAGTCGACAAAGTGGTTTGCTTCTGCCATAACTTTCACCCGGAAGTTTGTGCCATCATCAGGGCTAAGAGCATAACAGAAGATCTGAGGAAAATACAATGCAGCTGGTGTAAAGTAGCACGACAAGCCAACATTAAACATATGAGAGAGATATTGTATGGAAGACAGAATGAAGATAGACAATGACTTCTTACCTCAAACTTGTCTGAATTATGCATGCCAGGTATTGACTGCATCAAGTGAGAGGTAGGATGATTTCCAAAATCTGAGCTGACGTAACCCACCCTTAGTCTTCCATCACTGGCCTTCAAATCCTTTGGATGCTCATAAAGTGGCTTGTGAAGGACATTAATCTGCAGGACAACCACGTTTTATAAAACAATTACTACCAAATGTAACCGATAGCCAATTAGAACACATCTAATTCTGTAGTTGTGAGATCTCAACCAAGAAGAAAAAATCATAATGCAACAATTTTACCTTGTCTAAACACAGGTTTCCATGCCTTTCAGCAATGGCTTTCCTAAAAGCATGAGACAATGGATACAGCATACTGTGGTGTGGATGTACGGATGGAAGTCTGTTCTTTTCTAGCTGATCCGCTACAATGCTGACTAGTTTCTTCATCCGCTCGTCATAGTCAGTCCAATCACAGACAATCTGAAAAAGAAGTGTCACTGTATCTCATCTGTCACACGTATATATCCAACTGTAGGCTACAATTCAATGTATGCAGAGCCAAGTGCTTAAATACTATAAGAGACTGTTTACTTGAAATGAAAAGCATCTCTCTTACCTGAAGACAGTGTGCCAAGTTGCAATATGCATCTGGGAAATCCGGTTTGAGCTTCAGAGCTGTCCTGTATGAAGCAATTGCTTCTGGGATATTACCAGAGTCCTAAGAGGGAAAGAGGGACCGTGTTCATTGCCCTTGTGCTCTCAATAATTAAAGTCTTGATTTTAAGCATCAGAATAAACATTTATGTACCTTATGAATGGATGCAAGGTTACTATGGGCATCAGCAAATGCTGGATTGATCTGAATCGCTCTGGTGTAGCACTGCAATGCTCCTTGGACATCCTGCATCTCTTTCAATGTGTTCCCCATATTTGAATAAGCATCAGCAAATGTTGGACTGATTCTGAAAAGAAAAATCGATTCTTAAGAAATCACGTGCGCACACACAAAACATTTTTGCTGACTTATCATACAAGGTTGCTTTACCGAATGGCTTCCTTGTAATGCATGAGAGCTTCTTGAAGTTTTCCTTGTTGTTGTAGGACACTGGCAAGATTCGAATGAGCTGCTGCAAACTCTGGGAAGACCTAAAATGCAAAAGAATGTATTTCAATCAATCAATTTTAAAAGCACAATAGGAAACTGTACCCAACAACTTAATCAGTATCTACCTCAAGAGCTTTCCGATAGAGACGCACAGCCTCCTCAATATTTCCTTGTTCTCGCTTAATATTGGCAAGGTTATTCAGAGAATCTGCATGAGTTGGACAGAGGCGAAGAGCTGTATTGTAGCATTCTTCAGCATCAACCACCTAAAGAAAAAAATAAACATGCAAATTTATGTCAACTGAAGCAGAAAAATACAAAGCAAAATTTAGTACTCAACTCTGTCAGATTCATGAAGGAGTAAGGCCACATAAAAGCAGTTGAAGTTTCTGTTTCTACTTACACTGCCCTTTTCCTTGAGAGCATTAGCAAGATTACAATATGCGTCAGGAAAGTGTGGTTGAAGTTCTATAGCCCTTCGGTACGTGTCAATGGCAAGATCAATAAGTCCTTGTTCATAGTAGACACAGGCCAGGTTTCCATGAACCACAGCATGATTTGGGCTGAGGCTAAGAGCTCGCAAATACGCCGCCACAGCTCTACAGGTAAAACAGAAAACAAAGATTCACTTACATAGGTAAAGTCTAGTTCAGACTACAGAGTGCAAAGGAAGAGGACGAGAATTATCTTCAGACAAAGCTTCACGAAAATGCTATTATCCTGCCTTCGGCAAAAGTATGGACTCATATGATAGATACACTTTGCATTATATGGCTGGTTTTCTTCCAGTAATCTAAACTGCAGTTGTCCTGAATTGCAGCTACATATCTTAACCACTTCCCATCCGGGCCATTTACCCCCTTCCTGACCAGGCCTAATTTTCCAAATCTGACGTGTCACTTCATGTGGTAATAACTTTGGAACGCTTTTACTTATTCAAGCCATTTATACATTGTTTTCTTGTGACACATTGTACTTTGTGTTAATGGTAAATTTGAGTCAATATATTTTACCTTTATTTATAAAAAAAAATCCAAAATTTTTATAAAAAAATCCAAAATTAACTGAAAATTTTGAAAAAAAAAGCACAATTTTTTAAATATTAATTTCTCTGCTTTTAAGTTGCCTAGGGATATCTAATAAAATTGTTATTAATGAACATTCACCATATGTCCACTTTATGTTGGCATAATTTTGGAAATGTAATTTTATTTTTTGAGGACGTTCGAAGGCTTCGAATTTTAGATGTAATTTTTAAGATTTTCAGGAAAATTTCCAATAGTTAATTTTAAAGGACCCTTGCAGTTCTAAAGTGACTTTGAGGGGCTTAAATAATAGAAACCTCCCATAAATGAACATATTTTAGAAACTACAGCCCCCAATGTAATCTAAACTGATTTTTACAAAGTTTGTTAACCCTTTAGATTTCCCACAAGAATTAAAACAGAAGGAAGGTGAAATTTAAAAATAAATATATTTTTTTTTGCAGATTTTCAATTTTTAATTCCTTTTTCCCATAAGATAGCAAGGGTAAACCGCAAATCAAACCTGAATATTTATTTTCCTGATTCTGAAGTTTGCAGAAACACCCCATATGTGGTTGTAAACTGCTCTGTGACCGGCAGTAATGAGAGGGAGATAGTACAAGCATTTGTGATGGCTTTGACAGCTTGTCAGAGTGATTAAAAGCCTGGAGGCCAGGAAAAAAGGTCTCAGGTTAAAGCTCCATGTTCTTGGCTGTCAGGAGGCAGCTGAGTCATGGAGCTTCTATGTACAGGTGCTGCACACAGGGGGCAAAGCTCAAGGACGTTTTAAAACGTCCATTCAGAGAAAGAGATCCACTATCAGGACGTTTATAGTCAATGGGCAGACTGGAAGTGGTTAAAGGGGTTGTCCCATCTCAGCCTTTCATGGATGAGATTGGAATATGCCAGACGACATCCAAACAGCCGGCACTCTGCTGTTTGCACCATTCCCGTTCATTGATATGGGAGTTATGGAGACAGTGGAGTGCCAGCTTCTCAGCTAATTCCATAACTCCAACTCCTCTGACCACCACTTACTGGTTATTCCCATGCTGGCCAAGATGGGACAACCCCCTTAATAAAACAGCTGCTGAGGAATACCCACTAGGGCAGGGGTGAGCAACCTTCGGCACTCCAGGTACTGTGAAACCACAAATACCAGCATGCACACTTGCTCAGCTTTTCTTGCAACCCCCCCATGGAAGGGAAAGGAGGATTCTGGGAGTTTTAGTTTCAGAACAGCTGGAGTGCCAGAGGTTGCAGATCCCTGCACTAGTGGTTTTGAACTTGTTTGGTGTAAAAACTTCACCCAACAGGAACGCAAACCAGATTTTCTCTTTTTTTTTATTCTAATGTCTGGGGGCACTCAGACAAAATATAACCCCCCTTATCCTCAATAAGAAGATATGGGGGGGGAGCGGAGTCAAGAGGCACCAAGGTGTTTTAAGGAGTGAAAAAATAGACTATATAATAACTTTTTTTGAAAGAGAATTTTTACCTGTCAAATATACGAGCCTCTTTGAGCACATTGCCCAAATTAATGTAGGCATCCAGAAAATTAGGATCAAGAGTTACTGCCTGGAAAACAATGAAAAGCAGACCAAATAACTGAGCTGAAACATTCCTGCAGACCAATCTCAATGCACCTGGATGGCTCACAGGAAAACTGTCACTTTATCTTCAAAATCAACATTTGAAGCATAAAAATATTAACAGGAACATCAGCGTTCAGCCTTTCCGTTCTCCTGCTCGGTTATCGGTTCAGTTATGTGCTGAATTCATCCCTATCCATTCTCCTGCTCCTACAACGAAGCAGGAGAAAGGAAAGGCTGGACGCTGATGTGAACTCAGCCTCATGTAACATGTAATGAAGAGCTGTTACATAACCATACAGCATTCAGAAGAAAAGCACAATTATTCCTATGAAAGAACTTTATGGGTTCACATGTCCTCCACAATCATGTCTCCGGAGCAACAGTAAAGGAAATGCTATATTATTCACTAGATTAATAATGGGAAGCTGAATTACGAGATGCATGGTGCAGCATAAAAACAGTGCAAGTGACAAACACTCAAATAGTGAGAATAAGGCTATACCTACCTTCTCAAAGTGATGAATTGCAAGCCAGATCTCTCCTTGTGCATTAAATACACAACCAAGATTACTCCATGCAACCGCAAAGTTTGGCTGTGTCTCAATTGCTTTTAGGTAACAAGCCTTGAAGGATTTAAGCAGAGGAAAGGAAGAGAAGGGATTTTTGAGAAAAAAAAAAAGAAAAAATATGTTAGAATCCATTCTCCAAACCGCAAAAAGTGAACCTGCAGTATAGGCGTGCCAGCGCTTGAAAGACTGCGCGAGTCGATGAGTCCTACGCCTGCGCAAACCCACACCCAAATGCAAGCAACCATTTCTGAGTTAGGCCATTAAGAAACTATTTTATTTCACCAAGTGTACTTATTTCCTAGTATTCTTACTGCAGTGTACCTAAGGGACATATTAAGACGAGGTCCACCAATACTTCTGAGGGAACAAGACTGGAAAGCAAAATGTTCCTTCAGTCCTTGGCATTATTTGCAGTGCCCACTCGGTAGATTTATATGGAAAGCAGAAAGTGGCACAGAAACCAGAAATGATAAAATTGCAAAGCAGGTCTGGGTCCCTGTAATGCAGGCGCAAAAATCGCAAGCGCACCCGTGCTAAACAGCAATACTACGCTATTGCCGCAAATCGCCAACGCGCTGGCAAAAGTAAACAGCCAACCCGATACATTGACCCAAAGTACAGGAAGAGCAACTAAAGAAGGAGAAATTAAAGTCCCAACCCGTCCCTCCCACAACAGAACTAGAAACCCAGTTGTTTCACACACTACAGGTTAATCATCAAATTGACTGTCTACTTGGATTCCTCCCCACGCAAGGCGCAATCCGCAGCGCAGCCTTTGCGTTACTGCAGGCTCACAGCGCGTGATGAGGAGCAGAACGATTCAGTCCAAACAAAGAAGAAATAAAAAAAGGAAAAAAAATAATGAACATCTGGAAGAGTTAGAAGCTTACATCTAAACTAGCTCCAATTTCTCTTATGCAGTCTATTTTTCTTTAAAGAATTGTGGCCATTGGTATGTAATTTTGTACTTTAATTGCTTGTAAATAAAACATTTTAAGCCGTTTTTGGAAGCCACAAGACAGAAGGATTCAGGCATGGAGCAAATGGTTTTGTTGTGGCAGTTACAAACCCGTTACCATATTTCTCATGTGACTTTTCGGTGCGTTCCTTGCTGGAAGAGGAGGAGGTGCATGTCTGCCTAGATCCAGGCCTCGAGCTCCCTTCAGCGAGGCACCTTACGCATGGAATAGCAGTTTTCACCCACCTGAAACCTTCTAAATACAATATCAGTGGTAAAAACCAAAAACAAGAGAGAAAATAAAACAATATCATTAGTAAAAGATCTCAACAAAGCAAGTGAAATGCTTTTGGATATGCTCTATGATTTAGACAAGGACAAAGCTGGCTCTCATGTTTATCATGCAGGAGGTTTAGGGGTGGTGGCAGAGTGCATGGCTGGAAGAAAGGCTCTCAATGGCAGATTAGAAATTTGGGGTTTCGCTTGAGGAAACAGCTGGCTTGACATTCAAAATGCACTGATTACAAAGAAAGTCATATTTGATTGAAATATTTCTTTGCTTTAATTCCTTGCCAAAGAAGTGTCACACTAGGTGCCTCCAGAAGTCTGAAATAAAGAGATCAGCATCCTGTGCTGGCGCGGTTTGCTCCTATTGCCAGTGACGCTAAAGCAGCTGCGAAGTGCAATGTGTTAGCTATCCAATTGATGTGCTGAGAACCACAAAATGTCCAAAAAAATTCAAGTTTACGTACTACTACGGATTCCATAGCTTAGATGTAAGATAACTCTAGATCAGTCTCGGCGATCTCACGGTTAATACAATTCACTCTAACTTAAAGGTCTCATGACAAATGGACAGCTACACGTCATTACACTTCATGCGATTGCATGCGCGCGGGGTTTGGAGTAACAGAGGACATTCACGCTTGGCCTCACGTTTCTCCCAACTCCGTTCCCTAGCGGCGCGAGACGCACAAGGTGGCTTGTAACAAGACTGCAGGAATCCACAATTACAGTTCACAACCAAGTGCAAAGCTGTAAAATGTATGAAATAACATTTCGGTTATGGTTTTCTTTGAACTGCTAGAAGCCACCTTCATATACCATTGTTTTCTTTCCATCAGTCCATTTTCTTAATACAAACCAGCCTCAATCCTCCTTAAACGAGCCATCCTTTTACGATGGTAAAGTATGGTATTCCACGACAGATTTGTTTTATTTTTTTTAACAGCCTTTCTTCCATAAAGAAGAAACATGTACTGCGGGAACAGAGGAGTTAAAAAAAAAAAAAAAAAAAGTGGGATCTTTGGTTGGGGTTTGCAGTGCCTCTAAGTTCATCAGCAGAGATGACCTAGGGGACTAAGGCCAATTGTAAACGGCTGACAATTTAAGAATTAAGAAGTACCTTTGCATATTGGAAACCTCCAGACGGGTTTACCAAACAGCTGGACAGCTCCTCAGAATTTGGAGGTGCTGCACATTCCACTACACTCCTTGGGTCAAGCTTCTTAATTTACAGCCTCATTCTATTAACACACCGCAGTAAACACTGTATGAAGCTAAACTGTGGCAGAACTGATGAATCAGTGCATTGATGCTGCAATAGAATAGTTTAGCGCCAGGAAACCAGAAACGTACCTTAGCTTCTTCTAAGCGACCTAGGGCTTTAAGTAGATTACCCAGGTCACTGCGCACACAGTACAAATCCTAGCAGGAAAAAAAGATATCAATGAGCAGTGATGTATATAATGAAAGACTAAGTGAAATGTAGACTGTATTTAATCACAAAGCCAGTACAGGGTTCTGAAGACTCCGACAACTAAGCCCCTTGTGACCAGCACTAAATATATATCTATATTGAGCTGTTGGGACTTTTAACTGCCATTTCACATCACAGCAGTAGTTACTATGGAGGCCTGCAGGTGGCGTGGCTCCATGGGAACATATAGAATGTCCCATAGGCTGCAATGGTAATTTACTGCAGTCTATTTGACAAGTGATCGAATAATCACGTGTTCAAGTGCCCTGAGAGGACTTAAAATGTGTGTTAAAGGTTAATAATTATAAATAATATAATAAATATATTGGAAAAATTCAAATAACCCATAATAAGAAAAAAAATATAAGATAATTTGCACTAAAACACTTGGACTATTAATATAATTATGTATCCCATAAAGTTAACACCAGAACTGGGGGGAAATATCAAAATGGCCAATTAGCTATTTTCCTTGCTTCATCACCTTAAGAAAAATGAATAAAAAGTGATCAGAATCACACACACATTACAAAAAGGGAACATCCAAAAATGAAACCCATAAAACTATAGTGGAATTGCTTTTTTTCCCCAATTCTACCCCATTCAGAATTTTTTTCCCCAGCTTCCCACTACATTGTATGGCAATATTAAAAACAAGCTCCAGACGAGTAAAAGGAAGCGTCAGTCATGAGACTGCCCCCTACACTTCAGTAATCTGGAGCTCCATCATGTGTATGGTAGTCACTTACAGGATTGTACTGAAGAGCTGACACATAGGCCTGCACTGCTCCCTCCATGTCCCCAGCTGCCACAAGAGCAGCAGCGAGATTGATATATCCATCGATGAAATCCGGTTTCAGACGTAGTGCATGCCGATAATGCTCAATGGCCTCCTGCAGCTGTCCCCTTTCTTTATAGACATTTCCCAGGTTGGAATAGGCTTCAGCAAGTAGTGGATTCTGCTTAATTGCCAGTGTACTAAAATGTGCGGACCTATAAAACACAAGTCAAAGCTCAAAACCCAATGACACAATTAAATATTAAATATTCTATTTCAGTGGTCGCCGTCCACCCTCTACTACAGCTTCTATTCTTCTCAGACACTACAGCAGAGACTCCAGCATAGTACAGTCATACAGGTTGGTCAGGATCCAAGCAGTCCTACACACACTGACCTCTGCCACCCCTATGTCATGAGCCCAACACATGTTTCTTTTAAATGCCAGTTCACATTCAGCAACCCGAACTGTGCGATAAACTACGAGGAAATACTGACCTGTCTAGTCTGCGACACTGAAAGTGAATAGAAGAGAGAAGAAGTAAAACACCGGTGTTATCAGGCTCTTGTCTCCAAAGCTGCATGCAATGTCTTTCTGCGGCTTCGAAGTCCCCGGCCTGATATTCACGATGAGCCAACTCCGCTAACCCTTGGAAGGAAAGCATACGTTTCGTTGGTTCTAGAGAATCACCAAACATTCGGGGGGAAAGGAAAAATTAGAGAATGGAAATAAAAATAAAAAAAACAATGACAAACTAAAAAGTGATGCAAAGCAAATAAAATGAAGCATGGGTTTTACCTAAAAGTCGTCAGTGCCCTGGAAACACATACACTGAACTAATGTACGGCTATGTGCAGAAGGACAAGCTTTTTATTGTCTGTGCATCTATTTAAATGAGCAACTATGCAAATAGTTTTTATTAAAGAGATCTACCTTATGGCATTTATAGCTCCTATGTAGATCTATGCGTCTGTCATTACAGGTTAGAAAGCCAGCACTGACATGTTACGCCCATCTATTCCAGGCCTGGAACTACATTTTCTTTTGCTGTACCCCACTGGGATCAAGAAAAGGTTTGGCTACAAAAATATACAAGTGACTCCTAAAGTCTACAGTAAATTGTCCACCCGATCGACCCTCCGACAGAGGTGGGTTCTTTCTTAAAAAGATATTGCAAAGGAAGGCAATCCAGAATCATCTTTATCTACTAATATGCCATACTGTGTGCGGGCAGGGTCTTGGTTATGGTATTTTATATTACATATGTGTAACCCCCCCCCTTCCCCCGATGTACAGCACCATGGAATTAATGGTGCTTTCAACTAAATAATAATATGCATCAGCTTTAGCTGTGGTTACTGTAGCAGGCGCAAGTATAGTTTTAGGGAAATAAAGGCACAAAAATGAAAGACATAAAAAAGAAAGCGGATGCAGAGTGAAAATGCTGAAAGGGGGGAGGGAGGGGAACACAAAAAAAACATTTCCTATTACCATGGCTCTAGAACAGACATAAGGTAAAATGTTTTCACAGTTCATTCCAAAAAAAACACTTTATGGGAAAATATCATCTACCAGAAGTAACAAGGCCTGTTAGAGTACAAAACAGTAACAATTTCAAAAGAATACCAAACATAAAAAGTGCACATAATTAGAAAGAATATTACGCCTCAATCTCCTTTCTTTGATCTAACGGAATATATATATATCTTAAGTGTGAAGATGAAGTTTCTGATCATTTGAATTCCATTATGTATCTGTTCAGTTAAAGTGTTGATTTAAGACCTGTGAATGCAGGTGCACGGAGTAAGGTTTTGTCTACATATTTTCTCAAGGTTGTTTTGGGATTCTGACTCGCTGCGGACCTGGGAACTGGCCGCTCCAGGGTCTGTGGTGAGAGCAGATGAACAACACGTACACAGTGACAATTATACAGCGCATGTGCTGGCTACGTTCCACTAGGGAATGGAGTTCTTTGTTTAATTGGTATATAGCTGTAACCCTTCAGGAAATAAGTCAGAAGCTCATCCTACGGGGGGACACCTCGTGTAGGGACCAGTGTTTTCCCGATCGAGACTCTGACTGCTTTCGCTGAAAGGGCTTCCCAGCTGATGTCGCTGTCAGATGATGATAACTCAATTGGTGATGTATGTACCTTCATTCTGGATGTAGTCAGGACTCCAGATGAAGTGTTGATATAATTGTGTATTATGTTCTTTATCCTTTGTGTATAAATAAGTGCAAAAGAAGCACATTATATCACTATATGTATACACGACTTATTATATTTAAAAAAATCATATTATAAACCTTCCTTGGAATTGTAGCTGTAGTTCAGTTAAGAGTCTCTCTTTAAAGAGTATCCGAGTCTAAAGTCTTGCTCTTATCAGCATAACAATATCTCCTAGGGGATTATTCATGTCCCCCTCCTTCCTCACTGTCACGTGTCTGACTGTAAGACAACTGGTTAGCACAGGGGCCTCTCTCCTGTGCCATGTCTGCAGTCGTTGGAAAAGGTATTTAAAGGGGTTCAACTGAATAGGACGGAGCTGTCCCACTGAAGCAAATGGGGACAGCAGTAATTACACCTACTCGCTGCTACGATGGCAGGAAGGCAAACAGAGAAAAGAAGGCAGTGCTTGTATGAGCGTTGTGTTCTCTTCAGACAGGTGCCCACGCCAATCTGATATTATTGACCTAGCCTGAGGAAATTAATTGGGACCTGAGCTTCAGCATGGCAGCAGCCCACTAAACAGTGCTTCTGGCTATGTTCACAGCTTTGGTTCCTGCACCTGCGGAAGACAGCTGATCAGTGGGGGTGCCAGGTGTTGGACCCCCATCAATCTGATACTGATGACCTATCTGGATATCTAAAGCGTGAAAAGGTCCTTAAAATATGAAATAAAGGGTTTCTTTTCATGTGACGACAAAAGCAGGGAATAACGTATCGTACACGACTCTCGAAACACGTCCATCTTTATGTAATTTCCAAAGAGGAGTCATGTGGTTGGAGATCTTTTCACACGAAGGAAAAAGGCTGTCAACAAAAGCTGGTGACGGCTGTCCCATCTGGAAAACAAATATTTGCCCAGTCAGGCGGGCTCGCAGCGGTGACTTGGCCAGCGAGCCCGGTGCTTCTTCAAAGTGTTACTAGTGCAAGACAGCACACAGTTTTCTGGTTTTTGGATATTGATGCCCTATCCTCAGAATAGATCATCAATATCAGATCGGCGGGGGTCCCCCAGGGATTAGCTGTTGCAAGTGCTGCTTCCTCATCAGTGTTTACCTGCTCGACGTATACATTATAACAGGAGGAAGAAAAAAGCAAAATATAAGATTAGAATTGGTCTAATCTCACACTTTGCTGGTACTGTAATACGCTGCAGTTTTTCCACAAGAAAAAAAAAAACATGCATAATCCGCAGGTTGTGCAGGTAGCATAATAATGGGAAGGCGTAGCTAAGATGGGTCACTTATATTGATGGAAATGTGGAGACACTGGCTTATTTTTCAAATTTCTATTTTTTCTATAGGTAATTTGCACATTGTTTGAGAGTATCCCTTTTTAATGTAGGATTAAGTAGGATATTCCTGATCGCTGTATGAGCCCCCTTGAAGGTAGTGATAAAATCCCCCTTATATTTACTGTTAGTTTGTTAATTCTGCTTACAATTCTCACCCCCGGGGCTCTCCCTTCTGTGCGTAATTCTCAAATCAATCCAAATACCATAAATGTTGGTAATTTCCACTGTGAACATATCCAACGTCTATGCGGTGATATTAAATCATACGGCAGTGCTTCTTACTTCTACAGTATCCACCGGACACTCTTAAATAAAGGTGAGAACATATTTATCACCACAGATTTTTCTGGCTAACACGGTACCACGCTATTTGTTTAGCTTACTATGTTTTAGTGATCTCAAAAAACCTTTAGCCTTCAGCACTCCTAGATCTCCTTTGGCTACTACTAGTATGGCATCCGATCGCACCTCCTGCAGTAGGAGGGTGCTGCTCCAGTCTATGGGTTTCATTCAATGGAGCTGCAGTAAACTGGCACGGCCACTGCCCACTGACCAGAGCTGCGATTACTGCTCCATTCAAAAGCTGGTGGTGGAAGCCGCAGGGAAAGACTGCTCAGTGGGGACGTGGGACTCTCACCGATTAGGTATTATTGACCTATCCTAACAGTTCATCAATATCAGGAGCTGGATCCCCCTTTAAAGTTTTAGCAGATTAGGGTATATTTCCAGCACTGAGATGCTTAGCCCCCAACATATAATCCCATATAGCAAAGTGTGCTGATAGGTTCCCTTTAAAGAGGATTTTGAAAAGGACCTAAATGACCCTTGTGGGGTCTTCCAGGTATGCAGTGGTTGGTACCTACCAAAAATGTTCCAAGGAACAACCACAAGTAAGGCTACTTTCACACTAGCGGCAGGCCTGATCCGGCAGGTGAAGGGTGCTGCCGGATCAGGACTGCAGCAGCGACATGTGTGGAGCCGGAACCGCGCTCCGGCCCCACACATGTCACACAGTACATACATACACACAGACACACACACATATACACAGACAAATACACATACATACTTACATGCAGGTCTTCAGAGCGCCGGAGGAGCAGGACGGCTCGCACAGGTGACGACTCCCCACAGCGCCCTCTGCTGGGCGCCTGGTGGAATCGTCATCTGTGCGCACCATTCTGTCCCTCCGGCGCTCTGAAGACCTGCCGGGGAGCATGTAAGTATGTATGTGTATTTGTATGTATATATGTCTGTGTATGTTTATGTGTATGTCTATGTCTGTATGTGTGTATTGTGTGTATGTGGTGACGGATCAGTCATGAACTCCACTGAAAATCAATGGAGGGCGGATCCGGTTACCACTGTGGTCACACCAGACGGATCCGCCCCCATTGACTTGCATTGGTGGTCATTCCGAATCCGTCTTGGTGTGGATGCCTGGACCGGAGAGCAAACCGCAGCATTCAGGAGCATTCCGTTGTCTTCAGTTCAGTTTTGTCCCCATTGACAATGAATGGGGACAAAACTGAAGCGTTTTATTCCGGTATTGAGCCCCTATGACGGAACTCAATACCGGAATTTTAAAACGCAAGTGTGAAAGTAGCCTTACCTGGCAAAATGGTCCAGGACGCCCAAGGCACACAGAAGCATGCTGGGAGCGTAGGCTACTTGTCTGGTCTCCTCACACAAAAGAGCTACTACAGCACAAACTGCTGAAAAAGATGAAGCTGGCTGTGGTAGAATTGTCTCAACACACAGTAGATCACGTCTCTCGTACAAGGGGCTGCAGAGCCGCAGATTGCTCATCTTGACGCCTATCGTCCCACACAAAGCATACAACAGGCAAATGAGAATCAGAACTGGACCATGGAGTAATGGGAGAAGGAGGCCTGGTCTGATAAATCACATTGCTTCCCTCATGTGGACTGCCTGTGTGTCACTTACTGGGGAATAGATTGCAAGAGGATGCAGTAGAAGACAAGCCACCACAATCCATGTGGTGCTCTGAACAACGTGGTGCTTGGAAACCTTGGGTCCCAGCATTTATGAGGATGTTACTTTGACATGTACCACCTATCTGAACATTGTAGACCAAGCCCATCCCTAAACAACTCTATTCCCTAATGGCAGTGGCCTCTTTCAGCAGAATAATGGACCACACTGCAGAAACTCTTCAGGAATGGTTGGAGGATCATGGTAAAGAGCTCAAAATATTGACTTTGCCAATAAATTCCCAAGACCTCAATCTGATAGAGCATCTAAGGGATGTGCTGGAAAAATAGGTCTGATCCATGGAGACCCTCCCTCACTGCACATTTCTGGGTGAAGGATACCAAAGGACACATTCAGAGATCTTGTAGAGGTCATCAGGCTAGGGCTGATCGGTGTGTATCACATATACAGAGTCAACCTGTCATATAGACAGGCTACATGTACACGGTCGTAAAGTTCTGCAGAATAGACGTCTATACGCAAGGTGCAATAAACATCTGCACACTTTTCCTATGGAAGACCATGTCTGACAGCACAAAAACATGGTGTGAACGGGGCCTTAAAAATCGTTCCAGTGGATGAGTTAGGAATTAGCTCAACCTGTAATGTACAATTAACTAAGAGAAGACAAATCTCCAGCACAAGGAAATGAATCACCGCTCTATATTGGGAGCTGTGGATCACATCATGTTCTCCACGAGATGCCCTGAAAGCAGCATCTGGAGGAGACGAAGCATGATGCCATTAGTCTTAGAGGACCCGTCACCTCTCCTGACAGGTCCATTTTAGTAACCACTTTAAGGAGGACCTGTCACCACAAAACACAATCTGCAGGCAGCACGTTCTGAGCAGAATGACATCGATTTGTGGTAAAAGATTCAGTAAAACTCGTCATTTATACATCTACAGCGCTGCTTTTTCCAACTTAAATGGGTTGTGCAAGAATTCGGGGGGGAGGGGGTAATGGCAAAACCTCACGTTTGGCCAGAACTGTAAAGAGAAGACGACTTACCTGCTTCCCGACGCTGGCTCCTTCTCCTCCAGGCTCACTGGACACAGCGGAGATCGGGTCTCCTTGTGTCATGTGACCATTTGTCAAAACGTAAGGGTAGCCGGTCACCAGCGTGACCAGTGATTGACTGCACCAATGTCAAACTGCATGTTCACATGGGTGGAGCCCAGCGGAGCATCGCAGGGCCGGAGGAGGAGCAGGGAGCGGGTAAGTAATCGCCCCTTACAGGTCCCGCCAGTCTTGTACAACCCCTTTAAGTTACAAAAAGCAGATATGTAAATGTATAAATTACAAGTTTTACTGAATCTTTTCCCACAAAACCATATATCAATCTGCTTTATAACAGGGTGCTGTAAATCACGTTGCATTTTGTGGTGACAAGTCCTCTTTTACCACTGATGAAATAACTCGGGAACGTCTGTTCTATAGCTCCTCGGGTATTTCTATTAAAAACTTATGAATAAATTGACAACTGGGTGTCATTTTTGGGGGTCTGTACATAAGGACACACTGTTGTGACAAGGAGGAATGGTAACAAGTTGTTAATACTAAGAGGAATAACAGAGGAACAACAATGCAGGGGGTGAGAGGTGCAGCAGGAATTTAATTTCACAGGAATACTAAACATGTCAAGAGAGATGGTAGGTCCTTATGAGGACACAGCAAAAAAAAAACCAAACCTGCTCCACTGTGTATGGAGAGGTACATGGCCCCCATGGAACAGTAGGTGCACACGCTCTTCTCACATAGGACATTCCCTTCCAGGCTTAGGATTTAGTTTCACCAATTTCATCAAGTGGCCGGTCCGAGGCCTGGCTATAGCACGCTGCTCTGAGGCTTTCCATTCTAACCTCTCTTATATACTTTCATCATTTGAAGGTAAATTGCTGTTTGACCACAAGTCCAGATGGCAGTAATCAGATCCTCCGTCCTATTACAGGCTCTAGAACAGGAAGACTTGCTAATAAAGCAGAGAAACCAGCAGTCCTAGTTCAGGATGGAAGTGCCTTCTCCCCCAGGAACAGTTCCTGCTACCAGGATCACCTGAACCCAGGCAAAAATAGGATTTGTCCGTTTCTAGAGACCGTCTGCTCCGACGGCCCCCCATCATTAACCTGGAAGATGCTCTGAATAATGATGTCACTTGGGAGCTCCTGGGACAAGTCAGCGTTTCAGTAGGTCCCAATGGAACATCTGGGCTTGGTTCATGTTCACACAGATCGGTTTTTGCATTCTCCCTCATACACATGAGATCAGCTCGGTGTAGGAGCTTACAGTCGGAGATGAGCAACGCAGCTGCTTATCTGTCCTGGGGAGAACGGCACATGAGACCATATAGGTGGTCATCAGACCCCTCATCATCTAAAGCAGGGACCTTCGACACTCCGGCTGCTGTGAAACTACACCTCCCCCACATGCAACATGCTTGGCTGTTCTTCTAACTCCCAAAGATGTGAATTGAGCAATATCGGAGTTGTCATTTCAGAACAGCTGGAATGCCAGAGGTTGCTGATCCCTGATCTAAAGTGTGAGGAGCACTAGACCACCACCAAGATTGACCAAATCACCAGCGTTAATCATCATCAATGCCGGGAACAGACACGGCTCTCCTACACCGCTCTCGTCTCATTCATAGGCAGGGCCTTTTTATTATGGGTACATGTTGGTGTTGCGGTTCTAATCAGTTGGCTACCTGCCCCCATCATGTTATACTGCGCCCTAATTAAGGCTAGCGGGTGGTGTGTGCGCAGTAATCAGCCTGCCCAGTAGCAGGAGCCATCAGCACCTTGGCACAGAAGGCTGCAGCATGCCAATTCACATACTGGGCCCCAAGATATACTGGGGGGGACGCTAAGGGGGTGCAATTCAATGCCTCTACATGATAAAGAGGTGCCCATACATGAATAGGCCTGAGGGAGAGACCACCTAGGCACATGGTGCCTTGTAATGCCCACCAATACTAGACTCAATGGGCTGATACTGCCCTATGGGTGCTCTGGTATAGGGAGCTATGACTGTGTGGCCTCGCGGAGGAATACAGTGTAATGTACACATGCTGGAGCCGGGCCAGCAGTGACTGGGCATTAACTCTTTGCTATCCGCACACCGTATAGGGCGCCGGCATTGGCCGCGCTGCAGGATGACTGCGTGTCCGCCACTTACAATGTATCACCCGCCGCTTTGTTGTCTGGACACCCCGCCCAGGAACACTCGCAGCCCGCCGCCTCGACAGACACCATGTCACGACATAGCAGCAGCAATCTCATCACACATCCTACCTGTACTATCAGCAACGCTCCCCACTGATGCAGCCATGTCAACGGTAAGAGTCCGTACTCAACGCTGCTCCGGCCTCACTCAGCAAGATGAAATGGCGCCTAGCTGTAGCGCCGGATCTACTTCCAGAGAAAAAAATAGGACGCTGTCTCCTTCCGCGTCCACTTTAATGAGCTTGATAGGATACGGTTTCTTAGAGAATAGTTTCGTAAAAACGAGTGTTTCCAAAAGTCAACAAGACAGTAATTCGATGAATGGGCGATTTGTGAATGTTATTCGTGATGTGTGCGCAGAAAACAAAAAGTATCCTTCCGCCTAGTGCAATGCGACAAACAGAGCAGGCTGCGCATGCGCCGGCCCGGAGCTCGCGCAGCCATTTTTGTTGTGGGAACTTGTCATTACCAACTGGGAATTAGGTGGAATTGTAAAAGATGTGCTATAGAGAAGGCGGGGAATGGTGTGATAAGTAATGGTGTGAGGTAGATCACCAAGTCACAGGAGCAGCACCGTTATTTTATGTTTAATGCCAGCCTGTATGCTAGAACTATTCATCCTTCCCACACTTGGCATTGTGCTTGGTGATGTAAGGCTTGCAGCTGCTCAGCCATGGAAACCCTGCCATGAAGCTCCTGGTGCACAGTTTTTGTACTAATGTTAATGCCAGAGGAGGCTTGGACTTTGAAGAATGTGGGTGACTTTATGCACCTGAATGGTAAATCACCAGTGGCGGTATTTTATTATAACTGGTGGTTACTGGTGCTCAGCCTTAGACTGGCCCACCAGAATACCAAAGGAGGCCCAGCCTCTCATAATATGGACCCCTAATAAAACAAGGTAATTAAGGTCCTATATTCACAGAGGGTGGTCCCTCAATCATTTCCTCTGTGGGGCCCAAGGGATGTCACTCCTTTGCTGGTGCTGCTATCATTTCCTTCTGCACAAACAGAATTAGAGTTGATCAAACGTGCTCGTAATGAGCACTGTAGTGCTCGGATCCCCTGCGCTCGCATGCCCACAGGCATCCGGATCCGTCCTCACCTGACTATAAGTCAATGGGGGCGGATCCGTTGTGTATGACACACGAGTGTGTCATACCAAACGGATCCGTCCCCACTGACTTACAGTCGGGTGAGGAGGACGGATCCGTTTGGTGTCACACACTAGTGTGTGATACCAAACGGATCCGTGCCCATTGACTTACAGGCAGGTGAGGACCATCAAATGAAGAAAATGAGCGCCACCTGATGGACCGCACTGGGTAAAATGGGTTAGATACAGATGTAGACGAAACCTAACGTGGACTTCTGTGCATGTAATCAGTGCCCCCCCCCCTTTGGTCAGAGCATACCTACTCTCTGATTGTTACATTTGAGGTCTCTTTTTTCCAGTAAAGGAATGGAAAATGTTTTTCTCTCTCTGTCACTATAAACAATCATTTTCAATAAGTATTACAAAATGAACCAGTATGAAAAACCAGGGCAAACTGGGTTTCAGGGGCAGCACTGAAATAGGTGTAGAGCAGGGATCAGCAACTTCCGGCAGTCCAACCTTTCTGAAACTATAATGCCCCTTTCACACGAGCGGGAGACTCGCATGTCTCCCGCAACGCATCTACAGGGCTGGACTCGGCACTGACAGGGATCGCAGAGCATTATATGCGATCCCAGTCAGTGCAGGAGTCCAGCCCTGTAGATGCGTTGCGGGAGACATGCGAGTCTCCCGCTCGTGTGAAAGGGGCATAACTCCCAGAATCCTTCTTTCACTTGAGGTGGAAGTTACAAGAACAGCCAAGCAATTGTGCATGCTAGGAGTTGTAGTTTCACAGCATTTGGAGTGCAGATGGTTGCTGACTGCCGGTGTAGAGGATGTATTTTTCCTGGCTTGATGGTTATTTGCTTGTCCATAAGAGCACATTCATTACACATGTTCACACATGAGGCCACTGCATCATTTTTAACTTCATTTAAAATAAAAATAAAAAACACAGGAAAAAAATATGTTTTATTTTTTTTTAAAAAGCACAAAACTCAAAATATGATCAAACCATTGGTGTCAAAACCCCTTGTTAAGCCATGCCCCCAAAACTTTACCCCTTTTTTAACTATACAAACGCGGCTGATATTTCTTGTTGGGAAAGGTGGCAACTCTATATGCTCCTCAGCAGTGTAATCTTTAAAGGTATGTCAGCTACAACCACTGTATATAACTAAAGGTACCAGCATTACAACGATACCTTTGAGTGGTTTACCCATGTAGACAAACGGTGGAAAATTAAGTTTGTTTGACATGATAATAAGATTACCAAGTGCCCGGTGGGCTGTAATTAACGGTTCCCAGTGCTGCACCTTCATGTCCGCCCCCTCCTCTGCGATGTCACAATCTGCACAAAACTCCATCTGCCTGGACATTGTGCGTCTTGTCGATATGTTGCTCTTGTGCAGAAGAAGAGACAGGCTGCACATTGACTGCCCTACAGAGGACATCATACTCATCACAGTAACTGAGCATGTGCCAACCCTTATGAAGTCTTTGCGCAGATCGTGACGTCGCAGAGGAGGAGGCGGACATGAAGGCATAAGGGGTGGCACTGGGAACTTGTATATAGGCATGCTTGGGCACTTGCAAGAGGCGGGCTTGGGCTCTGACAGCCGTTAATCACACCCCGCTGGGCACTTGGTAAGCTAATTAGTTATATACAGTGGATGTAGCTGACAGATTCCCTTCAACTTTACATAGTCTACCAATTTGTGACTGAGATGCTGTGGTTCCTAAATAATATAACTCACAGTTGATGGTGAAATATCTAAGAGGGAAGAAATTTCACAAACTGACTTGTCGCAATAGTCGCGTCCTATTACAGTACCATGTTGGAATTCAGTGAAATCTTTAGACTGACGTATTTTTCGCAAATGTGTGTAAAGGCAGACTGCATGGCTAGGTGCTTCGTATTATAAATCTTTGGCAATGGGGTGAATGAAACACTAGAATTCAGTGATTGAGGAGTACCCCTATACTTTTGTCCTTACAATGTATATTCACATAGCTTGGATTAGAACTGGCTCAGCAGTTAGCACTGGTGCCTTACAGTGCTGGGGTCCTACAACTTGATTGAAGTCCACCTGAGTTAATATTGGACTGATTTTGAAGGGCACAGTATATATAATGTTTAACAGCTGACAATGCATATCAGAGCAAAAAACAAACCATGATTAGGAAATAACTGCCTGTAGAGCATATGAACAGGATTGTGTGGAGGCACACATCTGGAGAAGGGCACCAAAAAATTCTATTGCATTAAAAGTTCCCAAGAGCACAATGGCCTCCATAATTGTTAAATGAAAGAAGTTTGGGACAACCCTCTTCCTAGAGCTGGCCACCCCACCAACCTAAGTAATTAGGGGAGATGGTCTCGGTAAGAGAAGTGACCAAGAACCCATTGGTCACTGTGGCTGAGCTCCCAAGATCCTGTGTGTAGATGAGAGAAACTTCCAGAAGGTTAACCATTATTGCAGTATTCCTCCAATCTAGGCTTTATGAGATAGTGGCCAGAAAGAAGCTTCTCCTCAGTAAACGCAGATGGAAGTTTGCAAAAAAGCACCCAAAGGACTCTCAGACTGTGAGAAACAAGATTGTCTGGTGTGATGAAACCAGCCTTAAACTTTTTGGCCTTAATTCTAAGTGTCTGGAGGGAGCTGAAGATCAGAGTTGCCAAGCGAAATCTTAATGATTTAGAGATGATCTGCAAAGAGGAGTGGACCAAAATTCCCTCTGACATGTGCACAAACCTCATCATCAACTGCAAAAAATGTCTGACTGCTGTGCTGGCCAACAAGGGTTTTGCCACCAAGTATTAAGTCTTGTTTGCCAGAGGGATCAAATACTTATTTCTCTGTGCAAACTGCAAATAAATATATATAATTTAGACAATGTGATTTTCTGGATTTTCTTTGGATATTCTATCACTCACTGTTAAAATTAACGTACCCTAAAAATTATAGACTGTTCATGTCTTTGACAGTGGGCAAACTTACAAAATCAGCAAGGGATCAAATACTTATTTCCTTCACTGTATCTTCATTTCTATTTGCTGCGTGCAACTGGATATATATATAATATATGTAATGTTTTTGCTGTGTGTGACCCCATGCCACTGCAGAGGACTTTTCGTGTGCCACTTTATATATTAATAGTTATGTGTTTTTTTTTATGGGTATTTGTATCAACTGTATTTTGCAGTTTTTCAGTAAATTAATAAATCCTTGATGGAAAGGAAAAAGTAATTCTCTGATAAATGTTTCTCAAACTTAGGCCTCATGCACACGAACGTGTGCCGGCCGTGCCCATGCTGCGGGCCGCATACGGCGGGTCCGCAATAAACGGGCACCGGCCGTGTGCAGCCCGCATCACGGATCGCGGACCCATTCACTTCAATGGGTCCGCGATCCGGGAGATGTGGAGCGGAGGCACGGATCGGAACACCACGGAAGCACTACAGTGTGCTTCCATGGTGTTTCTGGCCGTGCCTCCGCACCGCAAAAAAGTAGCACAAGCACTACTTTTTTGCGGTGCGGACCCTCGGATGCGGATCGCGGACCCCATTCAGGTGAATGGGTCCACGATCCGCATGCGGTGGCCTCATGGTCAGTGCCCATGCATTGCGGACCACAGTCTGCGGCCCGCAGCACGGGCACGGCCGGCACACGTTCGTGTGCATGAGGCCTTAGACGTAATCTCTGCAGTTTCAGCATTTTACCTTGCAACTAGGCAGATAGAGACGTGGATCCTTAGAAGGTCTTCTGGATATTGTCGTTGACCAGCTCAAATTTGTTGCAGATTATCATGCAACTGCCAGGTTCAGACATGACTTTGTGTTTTGCACATAGCTACATTTCTATAATCCAGTGCGTCAGCTGGCAATCATTATCCTTCAGAAATGCTGATTGAAAGCAGTTGAGAACTGATGGGTAAAATATAGGCCCATCCATGGGTATCTTATTACAGATTTGTACAGGATGTATAGTATATGTGCACACATTTAGCAATCTTCCTGCTTGAAGTTACTAATCCATTTATAGCTAGTCATGTGTGCACCTGAATCTTTTATATACAGTATAATGACATCAACTCACATGACGTGTCCACATACTTGTTTTTCCCAGTTAAGTCACCTCATATTCGTAGTGTTGCTATTTTAACCCTTTCAGTACCGGGCCACTTTTCACCTCAAATCCCAGGCCGTTTTTTGCAAATCTGACATGTGTCACTTTATGTGGTAATAACTTTGGAACGCTTTTACTTATCCAGGCCATTCTAAGGCTACTTTCACATTAGCGTTTTTAAATTCCGGTATTGAGTTCCGTTATAGGGGCTCAATACCGGAAAAAAACGCTTCAGTTTTGTCCCCATTCATTGTCAATGGGGACAAAACTGAACTGAAGACAACGGAATGCTCCTGAAAGCATTCCGTTCCGTCTTCAGACCGGAGAACAAACCGCAGCATGCGCGGTTTGCTCTCCGGTCCAGGCATCCGCACCAAGACGGATCCGGAATGACCCCCAATGCAAGTCAATGGGGACGGATCCGTTTGGTGTGGACACACCAGTAATCCGGATCTGTCCTCCATTAATTTGCAATGGGGGGTCATTCCGGATCCGGCTACATACATACAGACATACATACAAACATACATACAGACATACATACAGACATACTCACATACTCCAGGGACGCCGGCAGCATGTCTTCACGCGCCTCCTGCGCGCAGCTATGATGTTTCCCCACTGCGCACAGCAGAGGGCGCTGTGGGGAATCGTCATCACTGCGCGCAGGAGGCGCGTGAAGACGTTCTGCCGGCGTCCCTGGAGTATGTGAGTATGTATGTATGTCTGTATGTTTGTTTGTATGTATGTCTGTGTCTTGTTTCAATGTGTGTCATGTGTGGGGCCGGAGCGCTGCTCCGGCTCCACACATGTATAGCGTTAGCACGGATCCGTTGGCACCCTTTAGGTGCCGGATCCGTGCTAACGCTAGTGTGAAAGAGGCCTAAGATTGTTTTCTCGTCACATATTGTGCTTCACGATAGTAGTAAATTTTTGGCAAAATATTTCATTTTTATTTATAAAAAAAATACCAAATTTAGCAAAAATTTGGAAAAATTTGCAAATTTCAGAATTTCAACTTCTCTACTTTTAAAAATACATAGTAATACCTCCAAAAATAGTTATTATTTTACATTCCCCATATGTATACTTTATAAATGACTATAAATGTAATTTTACTTTTTTGGGACATTAGAGGGCTCAGAAGTTTAGATGCCATTTTTCAAATTTTCAACAAAATTTCCAAAACCATTTTATTAAGCACCAATTCAGATATAAAGTGATTTTGAGTGGCTTACGTAATGGAAACCACCCATAAATGACCCCATTTTAGAAACTGCACCCCTCAAATTATAAAAAACTGCTGTTACAAACTTTGTTAACCCTTGAGGTGTTCCACAAGAATTAAAGGAAAATGGAGGTGAAATTTCAAAATTTCACTTTTTTGGTAGATTATTCATGTTAATAATTTTTTTCTTGCAAAACAGCAAGGGTTAACAGCAAACTAAACCTCAATATACATTACTCTGATTCTGCAGTTTACAGAAATACCCCATATGTGGTGGTAAACACCTTTTTGTGGCAGTGGTCAGAAGGAAAGGAGCGCCATACGGATTTTGGAGGAAGATTTTGCTAGAATGGTTTTTAGGCACCATTTTGTAATTGAGAGACCTTGACATACCCCTACAGTGGAAACCCTCAAAAAGTGAACCCATTTTGGAAACTACACCCTTCAAAGAATATATTAAGGGGGGTACTGGCCACTTTGACCCCCTAAGCGTTTTACGGAATTTGGAAACACTTGGCTGTGAAAATGAAAAGTTTCATTTCTTCCAATAAAATGTTGCTTTAGCCCCAAATTTTTCATTTTCACAAGGGTTAACAGGAGAAAAGCACCCCATAATTTGTTCCCCATTTTCTCCTGAATACGGCAACACCCCATATGTGGTGGTAAACTGCTGTGGGGGCACATGGCAGGACTCAGAAACGAAGGAGCGCCATATGGATTTTGCTGCACAGATTTTGATGGATTGGTTTGCGGGAGCCATTGATTTTTATTTTTTTGAGTTATTGTCTTATGTGGGGGCTCATTTTTTGCGGGACGATATGACGGTTTGATTGGTACCATTTTGGGGTACATACGCCTTTTTGATCGTGTGGTATTACACTTTTTGTGAGGCAAGGTGAAAAAAAATTGCTGTTATGGCATAGTTTTTTTTTTTTTTTTTTACAGCATTCGCCTGGGGGGCCATCTCATGTAATATTTTTATAGAGCAGGTTGTTACGGACACGGTGATACCCAATATGTCTAACTTTTTTATTTTTGGAAAGTTTTACACATTAGATTTATTTTTGAACAGAATAAAATCTTTTTTTTTGTGTTGCCATTTTCAGAGAGCCATATTTTTTTTATTTTTCGGGCGATTGTCTCAGGTAGGGTATAATTTTTGCGAGACAAGATGACGGTTTGATTGGTACCATTTTGGGATAAATACGCCTTTTTGATCGCCTGCTATTAAACTTTTTGTGAGGAAAGAGGGAAAAAAATGCTTGTTTTGGCATAGTTTTTTTTTTTTTTTGCAGAATTCGTCTGGGGGGCCATCTCATGTAATATTGTTATAGAGCAGGTTGTTACAGATGCAGCGGTACCCAATATGTCTAACTTTTTTATTTTTGGAAAGTTTTACACATTAGATTTATTTTTGAACAGAATAAAATCTTTTTTTGTGTTGCCATTTTCAGAGAGCCATATTTTTTTTATTTTTCGGGCGATTGTCTCAGGTAGGGTATCATTTTTGCGGGATAAGATGTCGGTTTGATTGGTACCATTTTAGGAAAAATACGCCTTTTTGATCGCCTGCTATTACACTTTTTGTAAGGGAAGGTGACCAAAAAATGTCTGCTTTGGCACGTTTTTTTTTTACTGCGTTCACCTGGCGGGGTGGATGATGTGATATTTTTATAGAGCCGGTCGATACGGACGCGGCGATACCTAATATGTTTATCTTTCTTTTTTTACCTTTTTTTACAATTTTTTTACCTTTTTTTGGAAAATGGCGTTTTTTTTTTACTTGAAACTTTTATTATTATTATTTTTTTAGTAAACTTTATTTTTTAACTTTTTTTTTTTTACTTTATTTAACTTTTGGGGGTCTGATCCCCTTTACAATGCAGTACAATACTTTTGTATTGTAATGCATTGGCTGTAAGTGTATTACTCAATGTAATACACTTACAGCCTGCTTCCTGTGCGATCCAGGGGGCTGGATCACACAGGCACGCAGCGATAGCAGCCACGATGCCTAAGGAAGGCCCCCCGCTTGCCATCCTGAACTCCCACACACCACATGTGCCGCGGTCAGCGCTGACCGCGGCACATGAAGGGTTAATGCACCGGCATCGGTGTTTTCACCGATGCTGGCGCATTAAGCAGGGGTCCGGCACCTCGGCACAGCCGGACCCCCGCCGCTGATCGGGCGGGCGCAGCTCCTGCGTACGGTGCTGGGATTCGGGGCCCCGGCTTTGGATTCGTGTCCCGGCTTTTTGCGCCATACATGTACGGCGCTGGTCCTCTAAGGGTTAAGATAAATCAGATTAGAGCTCATCCACATGACCATGCACAGTCTGGTAAACAATGTGTGTCAACCGCATTTCCTGGATCGACTGCAGCTCTTTATGACCCAAACTCACTGCATCATAGTGATTTGAGATGCAGTGAGTTCCCATCTGACTGTGGGTCTATTGTACTGTACTCCATGACCCCATCAGTTGATGTGGTCAACACACCAGCCGCGTTTCCCAGACTGCACTAATTTATGATAAACAGAGCAATCCAAACTTCTGAAACTTTGCACCTTGTAATAACAATTGGATTCCGGATATCCTGGTTAATCATTGATAGTCCTGCCCCGCAGCAAGTGTACAACCATGCAGTGCAGCCATACAGGAGACCTGCTTTTGGTTCTGTCAGAGAAAACATTAACAACAACCAATAAACTTGGCACCCACTGTGTTCACATAAATGTATGCAATGCGTAGAAAGGCAGTTCTAATGGTTTAGAGATAGTACATTCAAAAAATACTCAAATCCCACCTCTTTTTCCATATTTTATGTTACTTATTTTGTAGTGACCACAGCCTCAGCTTTTTTTTTTTTCCCTTATGAAACCATAAGCTTGGCACACCTGTATTTAAAGGTATTTCTCCCATTCTTCTCTGCAGAAACTCTCAAGATTATTCAGGTTGGATGGTAGGCATCAACGCAGAAAAATTTTCATGTCTCTTCAAAAATGCTTGATCAGGTTCAGGTCTAACCTCTGGCTGATCCACTCAAGGACATTCACTGACTTGTCTTAAGGCCTCTTCTGTGTTTTCTTGTTAAAAGTTGAATCTTCACTCAAATTCGAGGTTCAGACCAGCTAGAAGTTGGTTTTCGTCAAGGACGTATCCGTTCTTTGCAAGTTTCTCTCAAACTTGAGTAGTCTCCCATCTCCTGCAGCTGAAAAACACCATCCACTGCATGATGCTACCACCATGCTTTACCTTAGGGATAATATTTGTTAGGTGATGAGCGTTGCCTAGTTTCCTACAGACATTACACTTGGAATTCATACCAAAGAGATCAATTTTGGTTTCATCTGACCAGAGAATTTTCTTTTTCATGGTCTCAGAGTCCTAAAGTGCCTTTTGGCAAATGCACATCTTTTACTAGGGAATGGTTCTATCATTGGGCCTGTTTGGTAGACTTCTGCAGAGACTATTGTCCTTCTGGGAAATTACCCCATCCTCACACTGGAAATATGGATCTCTGTCAGATTGCCCATTGGGTACTTTGTCATCACCACTAATTCTTCCACTCCCAATTCTTTAGTTTGGCTGGGTGGCCAGCTTTAGGAAGACTCCAGGTGATTCCTGACTAAATAAGGCCCCTAGGGCTGGCATCTGTTTTTGCCTTTTGGGCTCTGGCAAAGCTTGTGCCTAATAGACTATCTGGCAGTGTAAAGCATAATGGTGGATATAAACGGGACGATTCTGTAGCTGATTTTGGGGAAGGAACCATTTCTTCCTGACAGTTGGCTTCTCGCTCAGTGAAGGAGACTGCTGCATTTACATGCAGCGATCTCCTTCACTCTATGAGGATGAGGGATTGCTATTGCATCCATACAGAATCATGGTTTTTGAGTGGAAGATCACTGTTTAGACCACTCAATAGGCTGCCCAGAAGCCATGATCGGTGGTGCCTGCATGAACAATAGGATTACTTGATGAACGGGTGTTTAGCTCGTTCATCATGTGATTGCCAACACATTTACACAGGGAGATTGTCGGGAACGATCATTTCCGATACTCTAGACGATTATTGGCTCATGTAAATGCAGCTTTATTCACCACATGTCAGTGTTTTGGTCAGTGATTTCCATCAGTGATTGTGAGCCAAAGCCATGCATGGAGGCTACACAGAAATACAGGTAAAATTGAAAGATTTGCACCTGTTCTGTATTTAGAACCGCAACTGTTTACGGCCTTATTCACACGTCAGTGTTTTCGTCAGTGATTTCCATCAGTGATTGTGAGCCAAAACCAGGATTGGAGACTGCACAGAGATAAGATATAAGGGAAAGATCTGCACCTGTTCAGTGCTTAGAGTCGCACCTGGTTTTGGCTCACAACCACTGATAGAGATCACTGACCGAACGCTGACGTGTGAATAAGGCATAACACTGACTCAGCAATACAAAAGTTTTGCAGTACATTTTTGAAGTGATTTAGTGATTGCATAGTCAACTCCCTTAGTGGGACGAAAAAAATGTTCAAAAATACAAATAAAAAAAAAGGGCAAACAACACACCTACAAAATGCTAAAAAGATTAAAAAATAAAATTAAAAAGTACACATTAGGGTGCATTCACACGACCGTATAAATGGATCCGGATATGGACACCATGTGCTGTCCACATCCATTGTGTCTGTTCTGCGGCCCCCCAAAAAATATAGAGCATGTGCTATTCTTGTTCGCAACTGCGGACAGTATAGGCATTCTTTATATAGTGCTGGCCATGTGCGGTCCGCAAAATGCGGAACGCACACGGCCAGTATCCGTGTTTTGCGGATCCATGCACCCTTATTGGTATCACCACAACTGTAACAGCTACTATTATAAAACTAACCTATTATTTATCCTGCACAGTGAATGCTGTCAAAAAAAGGTTTTTTTCTAGACCATTCGTCCCTCCAGTTAAATTTCTATGTGCCTCAAAATTGTACCAATGAAAATTGTGACTCATCTTGTTAAGAAAACAAGGCTTCATGAGAAGTAATGCATTTAAAAAAAACTATATATTTATTATGTAACAATGTAATTGACATGATGTAATTTATACTATCCAGTAACTGCTGTAAAAACAAAACTAATGGTGAAATTTCAGCTGTTTTCAACCCTACCTATCCAACAACAAAAAAGCCCTCAAATGGTTATGTCGACAGAAAGTTTTAAAAATTATAGTTTATGGAGCATAATTTCTGGTGAAAAAAAAATCACTAAAATGTGTGCAGCAAGCTTCTGGGGAGGCGCAGGGCAGAAAGGATGAGAGTGGTGTGTGTGTTCCTGAGAGGGGTAGTAGCATTCACAGTTCATGGTGTCTGAGCCATGCACAGTAAATCGATGGAACACCCTTTCTTCCTTTAGGACACACCCTGGACTTGGGACCCCTGCCTGGTTTCAGGTGGGGTGCCCTTGATGGTGAACGATTGGTAGGGTGCAAGGCAGGAGGGTAGATGTAAGGCTGGCGGATAATGGAGGCAATAACCAGGCTCAGTTTAGTGATAACAAAGAACAGTCTCTACTTTGGCTGATGAGTGATGCAGTACAAGCATATATTCTGAGGTATTCCACAGAACTTGCTTTTACCAATGGCTGTATATAGGCAGTGGCAATGATGGCAGTAGTAGTCCTTGAGTATCACTCTAAACCCTTTGCAATCTTCACAATTTGACCACATGTATGCAAAACCCTCACAATCAGTGCTGCAGTTCCCACAGTGTAGTGCATAATCTCAAATGGATGGCCAATCTGTTATATTCCTGTAAGTGTGGTGTGCGCTTCACAAGCCAAAAACAGCAAAGTCCATAGCCATAAACTAGTATTATTGCTAACACACAGTCCCTTGTGGTCCTAGACCATCTATAGATTCTTTGCTCCCTGTTCTCAGAGGTCTGGCACGTGCCCCAGCATGCAAGGATGGAGAACCTCTAGCACTGGACTTCACGTCCCATGCAGTTCCTCACACTTCAGCTGCAAAGGCCAGACTCACTGGCTGATGCAATCAGACTACATAGCCCCTCCTCAGAGGGGCAAGGTCCAGCCTACCTATATACAGCTCTTGGGACTTGGGATCACATTCAAAGCATGGAAAGTAGATTCATCCTTATTGGTGGATAATAACCCTTTAAGCAGTGTATTAACTCTTAGTAGTGATTTACTGGGTCACTGCACTAATCAGAAGTGAGTGCAGGCAGCTTGGGCACAACTTGGTGAACAGGCAGAGTCAGGACAAGGCAGCAGAATGTCAGAGTCAGAAAACAGGCAGAGGTCTGTACACAGACAGGCAAACCGAAATGAAACACCATCTCAAAGTAACTAGTAGGCTAAAATACACAAAGCTCATGCAACCTTCCACTAGGGAAGATGCCTTATATACACAAAGACAACAAGCCGTAGGCCAGGGAAGAATTAGGGCACATGTGACCTTTTAAAAGTCAGAAATCGCGTGCCCTACAGGTGTGGAGGACTTGCCGAACTGGCAAACGCAGGCTACAGCCAGAAAGAGAAACACAAGAAAGCAGGTCCTGGACTCTGGGCAAGAAGGAGAGGGAGGAAGAGAATGGCTTTCATCAGCCATCGATTAGTAAACTCTTGATTCCTACTCCTCAACGGTGCAGGACTAGTTGCAGGAGCAGAGGTTTTGGGGAAGTTGCTTGGGGTATTTCCAAATTTTGCGCCTAGTTACGCCCCTGGGTACAGTAAGGCCCATAGACTTCTTTGGGGGCTGTATTATGGCTGCGTACCACTTGCATATTACTTTGGTGTCAATGGGTGGCCGAAATTAAATGGACAATTTGGACAACCCCTTCGTAAACACCAATGTGGGCACCAAAATACGCATCTCATATACTGAAGACTTCTTATGAGAAGGGCAAAGCCTTATCTAAGCAATCAACAGTGGGCAGGAATCTCTTCCTTACTTTTCAGAAAAGAGGTTCTGCAGCATATGCATCTCAAATTCTGTAATTTTATTTAAAGGATTAGAGTGTTTCATATAACATAAAGATCTGGATATAATGTTTTGAAACTATACAGATTAAAACAAAATAATCAGCAACCAAATCAAACTAAAAATGTGAAGCAGAATATGTACTGTATAGGTAAAAATCAAGACGGGACTCCATGTTGGATGCACACAACTTCAGAAAGAAGATCGGACGCCATCATGAGGATTCATAGGCGTCGGCACTATGTTGATCGGCGGCTGCTGGTTAACTCTCTCTCATCCTGCATGTCGATTGGCTGATACCTTCAGACTCGATTCAGGAAATTGAATCAAAAATGGAGAACTCTGATGAGAAACTCAGCTTCCTGGCCAAGAAATCAACCATCATGACACAGGCCAGGAGCTTCTTCAGGTCAGTTGCTTTAAGACATAAAAACCACGTCATCCGCCATGACATAGCTGAGAAGACACCAACCAATTTTATTGCTGATCCAAAAGTTGCACATGAGGGGCCCCTAATACGACAAGATATGTCCCTGGGACAACAACCAGAAAGTGGAGAACCCTCACAAAAAAGACCCGGGGATGCTAATGCTGTGGAGACATTCCTTGTCCACAAAGCACCACCTGCTAAAAAAAAACACCAAAGAGCTGTAAGCGATTATTTAATAGAAAAACTCAGCAAAAACAAGACACAGCAGTAAAGGATGATGTCTCCTTAAATTTTGAGACCCTTAAAACATTGGACAAGAAAATGGCTAAGTCTGCTGAAGACCTTTTGAAGGCATCTTCTAAAGCTTCCAAATCCAGTCTTAAAAGGAAAGGACCATCCTCCAATGACAGTCAGTCCAGGATATTTCCACCAGCCAAAAGAGCTGTGGCAGAAATTATGTCCACTTCATCTACCAAAGATGTAGGAAGCCCTGAGCTGGGAACACCGCAAGTGGAAATGGCCTATACCCGGAGAGCGCAGAACAACTTGTCTCCAAAGCACTTATCCATCCTGAAGAGCAGTGGCCAGGAAGGCATGCTGGACGATGACATCATTAACAAGGTCCAGGATCTCCTGCAGAATCAGTTTGGGGACTTTGATGGCCTGCAGCCCGCCGCTGCTATTCTCTTGACATGCTAGTGGCGACAGCATCAAGACCAGCAACTTGCCTCTATCTGTTTGCGAGCAGATTAATAACAACCACAGTGTTGTGGCCAATGAGCCCCTGAAACATCTAAAATTTCTCAACGTGGATCAGCTGAGAAACATCTATGACTGTGGGGTGTTTGCCATAGCATTTGCCTTTGAGTTTTTGGCAGATGATGGTGAACCCACTGCAATCTTCCAGCACACCGTGATGAGAGACCATCCAATATCCTGCCTACAGAATGGCAGGATCATAGGCTTTCCTAAAAAGGTCAATTAGCGACCCCATGTCTTTCATGACATGTCGAGTCTATGATGGGCCAAGAGATCGCCCTGACCAAAAGCCTGATATTACCGAAACAGACCTGAATCCTCTGTCACCAAAGCTGCAGTCTCTACCCAACCCCAGATTACAACCATTGACCCATGCTACAGGTCTAGAACCCTCAGACATGTTGTTATCGGTAAGTAACCAGTGACTTTTCTAAGTTTGATCATCTTCATGTACTGATTGTAATAATGTCTTCTCGTGTGATAATATATATGTGTAATAGGTACTTAGACAACCACCAAAGGTTCGGGATAATCACACCGCACAAACATTGGCCTTTTAGCCTATGGGTCCCATAACTTTGCTGAGTATGAGGGGGGTATGCTGATTTATTAGTTTTACTCAGTCCTAGAGACCTGATTATCAGGCAGTTTTGTCCCAGGAACATGTATCAGATGATAAGGACCGCATCCATGAGAAGACCTTGCATCATTGGGTATATTGATGATTTGTGATTTTTCTGCTTCTTGATATTTATGGTGTTTTCTGTATAACTTGGACACAGCGGTATCCACTGGTCACCACTGGAAATAAAAACAGCCTGGGGTTAAGAAGACAATTGCAGCAGATCGGATCACCAGAGGTCTGAGACAAAATGAGGCGCAGAAAAACCATCTCCTGATCTTCACCAGTGACCCCTGCTTGAAGGTATTGGTCTTAAGAACCAAAAAAATCCCTAAATCATCCCTAATCACCTAAGTCATCTGCTGGTGTAGGTCCACTGTGTTTTATCAAGACTAAAGTCACTGCAGCAGTCTACCAGGAAATTTTACAGCACTTCATGCTCCCCTCTGCCGACAAGCTTTGGAGATGGAATTTTTATTTTCCAGCAGGACTTGGCACCTGTCCACACTCCAAAAGTACCAATACCTGGTTTAATAACCCCAGTATCACTGTGCTTGATTGGCCAGCAAACTCGCCTGACCTTAACCCCATAGAGAATCTATGGGGTATTATCAAGAGGAAGATGAGAGACACCGGACCCAACAATACAGACGAGCTGAAGGCTGCTATCAAAGCAACCTGGGTTTCCATAACACCTCTGCAGTGCCACAGGCTGATAGCCTCCATGCCACGCCGCATTGATGCAGTCATTCATGCAAAAGGAGCTCCAACCAAGTATTGAGTGCATTTACTGTACATACTTTTTATTTGGCCAACATTTCTGTGTTTAAAAAAATATACAAAAAAAAATATTCTAATTTTCTGAGATACTGAATTTTGGGTTTTCCTTGGCTGTAAGGCTGTAAGCCATAATCATCAACATTAACAGAAATAAACACTTGGAAAAGTTCACTCTGTAATGACTCTATATATGTGTTTCATTTTTTGAATTGAATTACTGAAAAAAAACCTGTTTGATGATATTCTAATTTATTGAGATGCACTTGTATTCTGTTTATGTTGGATACAGCAGTGGGTCCCAGAACAAGAATAACAGCTATAACAGTCAATGACATTGATAAACGTTGGTATCACTGTTAGAATCATGGGCCCAAGTTATATACAGGTTAAGAAATTACAATGACACACAGTGACCAGGATTAAATTGTGAGTCCCTTACATGTAATTTTCCGCTTCTCCTTGTTCAGTCATATTAAGTTATATTTTTTGTATCTGCAGATCACTGTACCAGAGCGGGAGTCTCACTGTGTCTCTGCAGTGAATATGGGATACAGCTGGAAGTGATGACTCTACCAGACATTCTGTTGATCTGGGGTCTGATGGGGGCACAGTGGGCTGATCTGAGGTCTGATGGGGGCACAGTGGGCTGATCTGAGGTCTGATGGGGGCACAGTGGGCTGAACTGAGGTCTGATGGGGGCACAGTGGGCTGATCTGAGGTCTGATGGGGCACAGTGAGCTGGTATGTTTATCATGACTCCTTTTGTTGCATTAATTTTGCTGGCAAGTTCTAGATACGGTACATGGCTGCGATAGTTATGTAGAAATATAGTAAATACATGCCGGCACAATAGCAGGCTAGGGGCCAGTTCACATCTCCATTTTTCTATCAGTTATTTGCATCAGTTTTTTTTAACCAAAACCAGGTGTGTAGAGTACACAGAGATAAGGTATAATGGAAAGACTTGCACCTGTTCTGTGTGTTCGACCACAGCTGGTTTTAGTTTAAAAAAACTGATGCAAAAAAATGTAAATTGGCCCTAATTCTAAAAGGTGAATTCCATATATGGCTGTTATAAGATGCATTCCAACAGGACTCACAATCGATCAGCTGTCTTGGACATGCCCAGTGGCTAACCTGCTATGATGTATCATCATGCTGCAATAAAACGCAGCACAAAGTGACCTGCACTGCAAGTTATCAAGCCGCAGTATGTCAATTTGAGCTGTGGAAAACCAGCAGCAGACCCGTGTCTTGTGTCTTCACCCAGGATATTCTTGGTGTAACAGAATTAATATTTAAACACAAAGGGGTTCAGTGAAACCACACACTCCAGGTATTTCTAATTGATTGCAAATGTAGCTCAGTCAGTTTACCCTAAGGGTGGGTTCACACGTTGCATTTTGGTGATGTGTTTTGAAACACCCCGGGCAAAATGCAACGCTAAACACATATGCGTTTTCACCAAAATGCATGCGTTTGTTTGATAGAAACATGTTTAGTGTTGTAATATTAATGATAATGATTAACAACGCTAAACGCATGTTTCTATCAACCAAACGCATGCGTTTTGGTGAAAACGCATATGCTTTCAGTGTGAACCCACCCTTACTGACATACTCCAGTGTTGTGAAAATGGCAATTTTTATGTGGGCTGGCAGAGGGTTTGTGCCAGGGCTTTTTAGTCCCAGTCCGGCCCTGCACAGTTGAGAGGCAGCACGTCCCAGGCTGTTGCAGAGAGAACCGGAAGGGTTAGTAGGCGGTGGGGAGGAGCATGACGCTCCGTTCACAGTGATCTCCTCTCTACTACAGCGGACTGACGATAGATTAGTAGATCATGCCACACTTCCGTCCACTGGCTGTGACAAGCGGACAGAGAAGTGGCATGATCTACTAATCTATCGTCAGTCCGCACCTCCGTCCGCTGTAGTGATGGTGCAGGATAGCACTGTTGCAACAGGAAAGCTGCAGCATAATGCTGTGAACTAATCTACTGTCACAGTGTCATGCCGCACCTCCATTCAATCGCTTCTCTGCCAGGTCCGACAGTGCTCTCCTGCTTCATCACAACAGTGGTGTAAAGTGAGCAGACTGAGCTGCGGCATGATGCTGTGAACTTTAGCTTCTGTCACAGCGTCATACTGCACCTCCGTCCGCTCGCTTTTCTGCCCTAAGCTGTCTGTCACGGCGTGATGACCTGAGCACGCCGTGACGTAACTCCTCCTCCCTGTCCCTCGCGCCATTTTATCCTTTCTGGCTGCTAGTGTCTAGTGTCCCAGAGCTGCAGATAAAAACTCAGTTTCCCGCCTGTATCTCTGGTTTTACAGTACACAGATCCACATGATATAATTTGAAATCTGAGCTGCTAGTATTTTAAATGGAACCAAAAATATGGTTCTCTGGGCCATAGAGTCCAGGATAAGGGCCTCTGAAGTGACCCTCCATCCTCTTAGCGTGACTCATCTCATACATAAAGTGACTCTTCTTAGCTCATTTGCATATGACTTTGGAGACGATTTTTAATAGGTAAACAAGTGAGTTTTAACATAAAAGAAACAATGCTTGAGGGACTGTTAGTTTAGTGATGTAAAAACTGGGGACAGGTTTCCTTTAACATAGGAGTTCCCTTGTTTTTTACTCCTATTAATCCTATACTTTACTGCATTATGTGGTAGAGTATTTACACTAGGGTATGTAGAAAGTCTATTGTACTGTACTTAACAGCATAGATGATCTAGCAGTTTATACAGTCATCTTTCTAATACAATATTATAACCACAACTAGTAGTATGTGCCTGTGAAGTTGGAAACGTGCGTTTGGGAAGCCAATAAGTGGGGGGCCCACTTAAGTATGTTTCGCCCCCCCCCTCCGTGCTGAACCTCTAGCTACGCCTCTGGTGGGGCACTATAGAAGGAAAAAAGTAGGTGTCAATGACATAGTAATGGAACATACCTCATTAATGCTATCTTCAACCACTTTCCAGTAGGCTTTAATGAGAGGACAGTGCCAGCAAATATGAGATAAAGTACCTTTATTCGAATGGCATCTCCAGCATGTGTCTGGGATCCCAGGATTAATCATGTGGAGGAAAATGTGTGTTTTGTACCAAGAGTTCATAACTTAATAGAGTTTTCTCAAAGTCTAATACAGCTGGAGAATCCATGATGGGATATGTTGAGTATAAAGTGGAGTTTGGGGTCAAAAATGTTAGGCCCAGTTCTTCCTATTTAACAATATATTGTGATTTAAACTGTAGGTCACTAGTCAAAAGCCAATTATACATGAAGGATCGAAGACAAATTTTGTTTCTTCAGGTATGATTCCAACCATGAATCCTGTCGTGTGGGTTGTATTTTGTTGTGAAAAGTCCAACAGACAGAATCAAAGTCATGGCACTATAAGAAGATAGAAAGATGAATACCGGTCTTCTGCAATAAAGTGAAGTGGGGATGATATCCTTAATGAATAGATCGGAAACCTTAATATGTGACAACTGTTGTCGAAAGTCTGCAGAGGGTTTTTATTTATTTATTTTTTTACTAGGCAGAGGCTTCCGCTTAGCAGTGTTGCCAGTGACGTCACCGGCTCTGTTGGGTCCGCTTTAGCACTTCCCTAGCCGTTTTACAGTCTACCACAGTGCTAAAGCCCGCCTATTACTGCCAGTGACATGACCGCGCTCACTGCTAGGCAGAAGCCTCCGCCTAGCAGTCCCTATGGAGAGCCCTGTAAGTCACCGGATCTTAAAAATTAAAGGCTCTGATGCTCATATCTGGAGGGCTGTCTGGGTGAAAATGAGGGTATGTCCAGGTTCAGCTCTGAACCTGGACAACCCCTTTAAAGCGGGTTTACACTGCACTATGTAACAGCCGATTACCTGGAAGAAAGCGTTCCTTCCTGACAGCTGCTCGTTCAGTGAAGGAGACCAATGCTATTAGATGCAGTGATCTCCTTGACAGCATGAGGACGAGGGATCACTATTGCGATTGCTCGTCCTCAAGCAGCTGCACTGATTCTGAATAGCAGATTGTTATTTAGACAGCACGATCTGCAGCCCAGAAGTGATAATTTAGGTGCCTGCACAAACGACAGGATCACCCGATAAACAAATGTTTTGCTCATTCATCGGGACACATTTAGATGAGCAGATTTTGGAAATGAGAGTTCACAGGAACTTTCGTTCCCGTTAATCTGCCCAGCAATTGGGCCATGTAAATGCACCTTTAACCCCCTTCAGGACCCTGACATTTTTCACCTTAAGGACCAGGCCATTTTTAGCAATTCTGACATGTGTCACTTTATGTGGTGATAACTTTAAAACGCTTTTACTTATACAGGCCATTCTGAGATTGTTTTCTCGTCACATATTGTACTTCATGACAGTGGCAAATTTGAGTCAAAATATTTGATTTTTATTTATGAAAAAATACCAAATTTACCAAAAATTTTTAAAAAATTAGCAAATTTCAATTTCTCTACTTTTAAAATACATAGTAATACCTTCAAAAATAGTTATTATTTTACATTCCCCATGTCTTCATGTTTGGATCATTTTGAAAATGACATTTTATTTTTTTGGGACGTAGAAGTTTAGAAGCAAATCTTGAAATTTTTCAGAAAATTTCCAAAACCCACTTTTTAAGGACCAGTTCAGGTCTGAAGTCACTTTGTGAGGCTTACATAATAGAAACCACCCAAAAATGACCCCATTTTAGAAACTACACCCCTCAAGGTATTCAAAACTGATTTTACAAACATTGTTAACCCTTTAGGTCAGGGGTGGGGAACGTCCGGCCCGCGGGCCGCATCAGGCCCGCGAGGTCCTCCAATCCGGCCCCCGGCCTCCGGCTCAGCATGATGCGCAACAACGCACCATGCTACGTCTGTCTGCCCGCCCGCCCAGCGTTACCACGCTCCTCAGCTCCTCAGCAGCAGGAAGCAAAGAGCGCGGTGTGGAGGTGGGCGGGCGGGCTTACTACTGTAAGCCCACCCACCTCGTCACCGCGCTCCCTGCTTACTGTTCACGCAGTCATCCATCCTCAGCGCGCCAGTAGTACTGCCGCGCTGTAACCCGGCAGCCCTGTCACCCCGCAGCCCGTATCCCGCCACCGCAGATTCATGCCCCTGTCAATTTGTAAGTAGGGCCTGTGCCCTGTCCTGTCCGGTCCCCCAAATAAAATGTCTATTAAGCCTCACATGGACTACCACCCCCACCATGCTGCAGTAAATTTTAAAGCAGCATGGTGGGGGTGGTAGTCCATGTGAGGCTATCCAAAAGCTAGCTGATATGATCTCTAATGTAATCTTTGGACAGATTTACCAGTTTTACAACTCTAACCATGCTGCAATAAAATGCAGCATGGTTAGAGTTGTAATTCTGGTAAAGTTGTGCAAAAATTACATTAGAGATCATATCAGCTGGCTTTTGGATAGCCTCACATGGACTACCACCCCCACCATGCTGCTTTAAAATTTACTGCAGCATAGTGAGGGTTGTAATCCATATGAAGCTGTCCAAAATGACATGAATCATTAATACAGGTAGCTTATGGACACCTTCATATGGATTACAACGCCCACCATGCTGCATAAAATTTTACTGCAGCATAGTGAGGGTTGTAATCCATATGAAGCTGTCCAAAATGACATGAATCATTAATACAGGTAGCTTATGGACACCTTCATATGGATTACAACGCCCACCATGCTGCATAAAATTTTACTGCAGCATAGTGAGGGTTGTAATCCATAGGACGCTGTCCAAAATGACATGAATCATTAATACAGGTAGCTTATGGACACCTTCATATGGATTACAACGCCCACCATGCTGCATAAAATTTTACTGCAGCATAGTGAGGGTTGTAATCCATAGGACGCTGTCCAAAATGACATGAATCATTAATACAGGTAGCTTATGGACACCTTCATATGGATTACAACGCCCACCATGCTGCATAAAATTTTACTGCAGCATAGTGAGGGTTGTAATCCATAGGACGCTGTCCAAAATGACATGAATCATTAATACAGGTAGCTTATGGACACCTTCATATGGATTACAACGCCCACCATGCTGCATAAAATTTTACTGCAGCATAGTGAGGGTTGTAATCCATAGGACGCTGTCCAAAATGACATGAATCATTAATACAGGTAGCTTATGGACACCTTCATATGGATTACAACGCCCACCATACTGCAATAAATTGTACTGAAGCATGGTGAGGGTTGTAATCCATGTGAAGCTGTCCAAAAATACATTAATTCTGTAGGTTACTAAGGCGACAATTTTGTACGGCCCTCGAATCATTTTGAAAATTTTCAAATGGCCCTCGACAGGAAAAAGGTTCCCCACCCCTACTTTAGGTGTTCCACAAGAATTAAAGGAAAATGTAGACGGAATTTCAGAATTTCACTTTTTTGGCAGATTTTCCATTTTAAGCCATTTTTTTTCAGGTAACAAAGCAAGGGTTAACTGCCAAACAAAACTCAATATTTATTACCCTGATTCTGCAGTTTACACAAACACGCACATGTGGTGGTAAACTGCTGTACGGGCACACGGCAGGGTGCAGAAGGAAAAAAACGCCATATGGTTTTTGGAGGGCAGATTTCACTGGGAAAAGTTGTCATGTCACATTTGAAGACCCCCTGATGCACCCCTAGAGTAGAAACTCCAAAAAAGTGACCCCATTTTGGAAACTATGGGATATGGTGGCAGTTTTGTTGGTACTATTTTAGGGTACATATGATTTTTGGTTGCTCTATATTACACTTTTTGTGAGGTAAGGTAACAAAAAATAGCTGTTTTAGCACTGTTTTTATTTTTTTGTTATTTACAACGTTCATCTGACAGGTTATAGCATGTGCTATTTTTATAGAGCAGGTTACTGACATGGCAATATCTAATATGTATACTTTTTTTCTTTATTTAAGTTTTACACAATAATATTTTTGAGGAAAAAAAAACATGTTTTAGTGTCGCCATAGTTTTTTTTATTTTTTGGGTGATTGTCTTAGGTAGGGTCTCATTTTTTGCGGGATGAGTTGACGGTTTGATTGGTACTATTTTCGGGTGTGTGTGACTTTTTGATCGCTTGGTGTTGCACTTTTAGTGATGTAAGGTGACAAAAAAAATTTTTTTTAGCACAGTTTTTGTTTTTTTTACGGTGTTCACCTGAGGGGTTAGGTCATGTGATATTTTTATACAGCCGGTCGTTATGGACACAGCGATACCAAATATGTCTGTTTTTCTTTTTTTTTCTATTTTTTTAACAATTTTATGTTTTATTTTGTGAAAGAGGCATTTTTTTTTTTTACGTGAAACTTTATTATGGAAAAAAAAGTTCAAACTTTTTTTTACTTTTTATTTTTGTCCCACTCTGGGACTTCAAATTCTGGGGGTCTGATCCCCTCTTAGTTATATATATAGTTGTGAATAGATACCAATTAGGTAAAGATCAGGGTCACATAGCATATATTGAGTGAAAGAACAAAAATAAGTGACTCCTAAAAGCAGAGTTTATTATATATCCGATTAAAAATAACTAAATAGTAAATGTCATAAAGAAAAGAGAGGAAAGGCGTTGGGGTGGGGTGCACAACAGGAAAATCCCTGTAAGGCCCTAATCGTAGTCCTGTGCCCAGAGAGGCCCCCTGATGGTGGGGGTGCCCTGTCCCCGAACCTAACCTACTAAATCCCTAACTCACCCTAAAGGAGTGAGAAATAACAAGTGGTATCACCAATACCCCAACGCGTTTCGCCCAACTCTGTGGGCTCCTCAGGGGGTGATGTCCAAATAAATAGGGAAAAAGATACAACAGGTAAGTATTAAGATACAACAGGTAAGTATTTCACATGGTAATGACAAGTGGATGCCAACATGAGATCAGGAGTGCAGATAAATACTTGCCCGAAGCCAGGGAGATAATCCCTCATAGGATGCTTTACAATGGAGTGGGCAGACGGGCAATGACATTCTCATGTGGCGCAGATACTGGCCTTTTTGGGACAGATATAGTGGAACAATAATCCACATCAAACCATTGGGCACTTCCCGTGCCCCTGGCCAGGAACAGGCACCCGATGCAAGAAACATGAATAATGTATGAGTGAGAAGGAAATTTAGATAAAACATGTAAATGTAAGTCTTTCATTAAGACCAAGGGGAGACTGCGACCGGAAACGAAAGATCCATTCTGACTCTTTCTGTAATAGTCTGCGGTCCCAGTCACCCCTTCTAGGTGATTCAGGGACCAGCTGAATAGCACTAAATTTGATGGTTCGTAAGTCACTATTGTGGTGATTAATAAAATGATTAGCTACAGGTGTGTCTCTATTATTTTTTATGTCGTTTATGTGTTCCAAAATCCTGCGTCTGAACTCCCTAGTGGTTTTACCCACATAATCCAGTGGGCACGGGCACTGACACAGGTAGATCACGCCTCTGCTTTTACAGTTGATGAAATCATTGACTCTAAAGGTTTGTTGTGTTACTGAACAAACTACAGTTTTTGTTCTATGTATGAAATTGCATGCCTTGCATGTTCCACATGTGAAGACACCAATGGGTCTCCTATCAAGCCATGTTCCTTCTTTTTTCGGTTCGATATAGTGGCTATGAACCAACCGATTTTGGAGGCTTCTGCCTTTTCTGTAGGTGATTTGAGGAAAGGGACCAATGGCTGTGGTAAGAACTGGATCCATGTGCAAAATGGGCCAATATTTTTGTAGTATGTCCCTCATTTCTTTGCTGGCGTTGTCAAAGGTGGTGATTAGCCTACGTGATTGAGAAGTGGTAAGGTCAGGAGATTTTGGGACCAAGAGATCATCTCGATCCCGACTCTCGGCGTTCTTAAAAGCATCCCTCAGGACGGATTTGGGATATCCCCTAAGGTAAAGGCGATTACGCAATTTACGGGCTTCTGTGTAGAAGCTTTCCCGACTGGAACAGTTTCTGAGCATCCGCAGGAACTGTCCTTTAGGTATCCCTCTTTTTAAGGAGATAGGATGATGACTCTGCCAATGAAGGATACTATTTCTCGCCGTGGGTTTTCGGTACACCGTAGTGCAGAGGTGATCACCCTGTTTTTTTACACATAGATCCAAAAAGGTAAGTGACCTCTCGTCTAAAACAAAGGTGAAAAAAAGGCCAATCTGGTTCGAGTTTAAAACAGACATGAATTCAGCGAATTTATCTCCTCTGACGGTCCACACCAGGAAAATGTCATCAATATAACGTGACCAAAAAGGGATGTCTTCATTCCAGGTGTTGGACATGGGTGTCCTCCCACCAGCCCAGGAGGAGGTTAGCATACGATGGGGCACAGGGGCTCCCCATCGCGGTCCCCCTGAGCTGGTGGTAGAACACGCCATTGAACATAAAATAATTGTGAGTCATCGTAAATTCCAAAAGGGACAAAATGAATTGATTGTGCTTACTGAAATGAATACCCCCGGTACTCAGGTAAAATGCCACTGCCTGAATGCCTTGCTCATGTGGGATAGAAGTGTAGAGAGATTCTACATCTATACTTCCAAGTTTAGAGGAGGGATCTAGAGTGAGAGATTCAATCTTTCGCAAGAAATCCATGCTGTCCCATGTGTAGGACGGCAAAGATGTCACGAAGTTTCGTAAAATACGATCAATATAAACACCACAATGATGGGTTAAAGAGTTAACGCCAGATACTATGGGGCGACCTTTTAGAAATTGCAACCTCTTATGGCATAAAAAGTTGCAATCTGTGGTGTTTTTGGTAACAAAAAATCAAACTCAGTCTTGCTGATAACCTTATCATTGAGTCCCTTTATGAGTAGATCTTTTAAGGTGCACAAGAAGAGAGTTGTTGGGTCAGTCGATAAGACCCGATAACTTCGCTTGTCATTAAGTAGATCGGTACACATCTTGGTATATTTGGGGTGATCTAAAATGACTAGATTACCTCCTTTGTCGTAAGGTTTAAAGATGAGATTACTATCTTGTTCCAGGTTCCTTAGGGCCCGGGCCTCGTCACGGGTTAGATTATAATGAGGGCACTTAGTGGAATTGATACATTCGATCTCTGAGCTGACCATTTTTAGAAAAATATCAATACAGTCGGTGTTGGTGGTAAGCGGTGTTTTAGTACTAATAGGACGAAGGTCAGTGAAGGGATCTTCCCCTGGTAATCTAGCACTCTCCTCCCACAGGCCCATCAAGGTCTGTAGATCAGGGAAATCTTCAAAATCAACCCCTAGTTTAGTACAGATTTCTCTATTGGAATTATGAAAAAACTTGAACCATTTGAGTCTACGACAGAATAAATTAATATCCTTCATCCAAATAAAGGGGTCAAACCTTGTCGTCGGAACGAATGAAAGACCCCTCTTAAGAACCGTGACCTCAATATCAGTCAAGACACGGTCGGATAGATTGATTATTTGAAGGGAGTCATCGGAGGCCGGGACTCGTTCGCTTTGGGTCGGTCCCGTAGTTGATAGGGTCCCTGTGCTTGATATAAAAAAGAAGAAGATGATGCCGGGGGAGGTTGAGTTTGTGGGTGAAGAGTGCTGGACCCATAGGAGGAAGGTGCAGACACGCCAGACATACCACCACTCGGGGGTGCCCCGCGTTGTCTGCCCCCTCTCCCTCTTTGCCATTTCCCCCCCCCCTCCTTTGGTTACTAGATCTTACTGATCTAGTAATCGACCCTTCTGAGTCCGAGATCTAAGATGAGGAGATCTCGGATTCAGTTTGATTAGTTTGTTGATTCAAAACCGAGTAAGCACGATTGTCCCTGAATTCGCCAAGGTCCCTAACAAACTGTCAGTGTTTTCTCTTCTTCAGGAGAGTTTGATATTTTTCAACCGAGGTCTGTAGGGAGGCTTCTCGTTTGGCAAAGTCCGGGTCGTCTCTGTATTTAGATACTGAATTAATTAGATCCTTCAGAACCAAGGAGGTATTTTCAAAGGTTTTTTTCTCCTCTTCAAGCAATATTGACATCAATTTCAGTGAACTCTGAGTAAGCTCCTGTTCCCACTTGGTCATTAATTGTGGAGAATAGATACTCTCATGTGGCCAGTATCTGCGCCACATGAGAGTGTCATTGCCCGTCTGCCCACTCCATTGTAAAGCATCCTATGAGGGATTATCTCCCTGGCTTCGGGCAAGTATTTATCTGCACTCCTGATCTCATGTTGGCATCCACTTGTCATTACCATGTGAAATACTTACCTGTTGTATCTTAATACTTACCTGTTGTATCTTTTTCCCTATTTATTTGGACATCACCCCCTGAGGAGCCCACAGAGTTGGGCGAAACGCGTTGGGGTATTGGTGATACCACTTGTTATTTCTCACTCCTTTAGGGTGAGTTAGGGATTTAGTAGGTTAGGTTCGGGGACAGGGCACCCCCACCATCAGGGTGCCTCTCTGGGCACAGGACTACGTTTAGGGCCTTACAGGGATTTTCCTGTTGTGCACCCCACCCCAACCGCCTTTCCTCTCTTTTCTTTATGACATTTACTATTTAGTTATTTTTAATCGGATATATAATAAACTCTGCTTTTAGGAGTCACTTATTTTTGTTCTTTCACTCTGATCCCCTCTGCAATGCATTTCAATACATCGTGTATTGTAATGTATTGGCTGTCAGCTTCGATGCTGACAGCCTGCCTGGGAGACCCAGCCTCAGGGGCTGGATCTCGCAGGCTTTCGTAGAAGGCAGTCCCGATGCCTATGGAAGGCATCAGGGCTGCCTTCTGTGACATTGGGTCCCCGTCACTGCAGCATCCGTACCCTCCACAAACTCCATGCATGCCGAGGTCAAGGGGTTAACACATCGGCATCTGTGTTTTCACTGATGCCGACGTATGCAGCAGGGTTCCGGCTATCTGTGACTGCCGGACCCCTGCCGCTGATCGGTCCCAATCAGCTTGACATACATGTAAGCCACTGGTCCTTAAATCACAGCCAGCTATGACGTACATGTACGTCAATGGTCCTTAACCCTTTCAACCCCGGGCCTGTTTTCACCTTAATGCTCAGGCCATTTTTTGCAAATATGACATGTGTTACTTTATGTGGTAATAACTTTGAAATGCTTTTACTTATCCAAGCCATTCTGAGATTGCATTGTCACAATATGTGCTTCACGAAAGTAGTAAATTTGTGGCAAAATATTTCATTTTTATTTATAAAAAAATTCCAAATTTACCATAAAATCTGGAAAAATTTACAAATTTGCAAATTTCAATTTCTCTACTTTCAATATACGTAGTAATACCTCCAAAAATAGTTATTATTTTACATTCCCCATATGTCTACTTTATGTTGGCATCATTTTATAAATGTCATTTTACTTTTTTAGGTTAGAAGGCTTAGAAGTTTAGAAGCCATTTTTCAAATTTTAAACAAAATTTTAAGCACCAATTCAGATCTAAAGTGATTTTGAGTGACTTACGTAATGGAAACCACCCATAAATGACCCCATTTTAGAAACTACACCCCTCAAATGATAAAAAACTGCTTTTACAAACTTTGTTAACCCTTGAGGTGTTCCACAAGAATTAATGGAAAATGGAGGTGAAATTTCAAAATGATAGATTATGCATGTTAATAATTTTTTTCTTGCAACACAGCAAGGGTTAACAGCAAACTAAACCTCAATATACATTGCTCTGATTCTGCAGTTTACAGAAATACCCCATATGTGGTGGTAAACGTCTCTATGGGTTTGTGGCAGTGGTCAGAAGGAAAGGAGCACCATACGGATTTTGGAGGCAGATTTTGCTAGAATGTTTTTTAGGCACCATTTTGTAATTGAGAGACCCTGACGTACCCCTACAGAGGAAAACCTCAAAAAGTTACCCCATTTTGGAAACTACACCCTTCAAAGAATATATAAATGGGAGTACTGTCCACTTTGACCCCCTAAGCGTTTTTTACGGAATTTGGAAACACTTGGCTGTGAAAATGAAAAGTTTCATTTCTTCCAATAAAATGTTGCTTTAGCCCCAAATTTTTCATTTTCACAAGGGTTAACAGGAGAAAAGCACCCCATAATTTGTTCCCCATTTTCTCCTGAATACGGCAACACCCCATATGTGGTGGTAAACTGCTGTGGGGGCACATGGCAGGACTCAGAAACGAAGGAGCGCCATATGGATTTTGCTGCACAGATTTTGATGGATTGGTTTGCGGGAGCCATTGATTTTTATTTTTTTGAGTTATTGTCTTATGTGGGGGCTCATTTTTTGTGGGATGAGGTGACGTTTTCATTGGTACCATTTTGGGGTACATAAGACTTTTTGATCGCTTGGTATTACACTTTTTGTGAGTCAAGGTGAAAAAAACCATATTACTTACGGTAATTTCCTTTTCTTGAATCCTCCATGACGGCATACGATGAGAGATGGCCCGCCTCCAACCAGGTAGGGACAGGAAGAATAAATTGACCCTCCTCCGGCTCCTCCTCAGTGTCTTACTGGGCCGACAGCCTAGAGAGTCTATTCATGCATGTATACACCTTCACCAATACACCTCACACTTTTTTTTTTTTTTTTTTTATATATATATATTTTTTTTTTTTTTTTTTTTTTTATTATTATTATTATTTTTTTTTTTTTTTTTTTTTTTTTGGGTGGGAAACCCCCTATGCCGTCATGGAGGATTCAAGAAAAGGAAATTACCGTAAGTAATATGGTTTTTCCTCTTCATCCTCCATGACGGCATACGATGAGATATAACATATTAATTTTTTAGGGAGGGACAATGGCCTGTAAAACTTTTCTCCCGAAGGCCAGATCTTGTTTATAATTTGTATCTAACCTATAATGTTTTACAAAGGTATGCGGACTAGACCATGTTGCTGCCCTACAAATCTGGTCCATAGATGCGTTCGCTCTTTCAGCCCAAGATGTAGATACCGATCTTGTGGAATGGGCTTTTAGACCTACCGGAGGTTCTAAGCCTGATGATCTATAGGTTTCAAGGATTGTAGATCTAATCCATCTGGCGATTGAGTCTTTTGAAGCCCTATGACCTTTATATGCGCCAAAAAACTGGACAAACAGAGAATCCGTTTTCCTGAGAGATTTGGAAGCTTCTAGGTAGTATAAAATAGCTCTACGTACGTCTAATTTATGAAAACGAGCTTCTCCCTCATTTTTAGGCTGTGCGCAAAAGGAAGGGATCACAATTTCTTCTTGTCTATGAAAATTTGACACAACCTTAGGTAGGAAGGAGTTGTCTAATCTGAAAATTATCCTATCCGGAAGGATGGTACAGAAAGGTTCTCCTATCTTTAACGCCTGAATTTCCCCTACTCTGCGGGCAGACGTAATGGCCACTAAAAACGAAGTTTTAAGTGTAAGGTATTTTAAAGATATTTCTGATATGGGCTCAAACGGGATAGACGTCAGTCCCGAGAGTACTGTGTTTAAATCCCACGGGGGTACCTTCGACCTGATCATGGGTCTCAACCGGTCAGCGCCTTTCAGGAAACGAATGACCCACGGGTGATTAGCTATTTTTTTGTCAAAAACGGAGCTTAGGGCGGAAACATGGACTCTTAGGGAATTGGGACGTAATCCTTTCTCAAACCCGGACTGTAAAAACCCCAATACTGCCTGGATGGAAAAATCCCCGGAAGAGATTTCTCTCCCACTACACCAGTTACAAAAGGAATTCCAGACTTTAGAATAAATTTTTGAGGTAATTTGTTTTCTTCCTGCCGACATTGTGTCTATAATAGCGTCCGACAAGCCTGCTGATTTCAGAGTTACCCTCTCAGGTTCCAGGCTGCTAGATTCAGTCTGTCCACTCTGGGATGGTAAATTGGACCTTGTGATAGCAGGTCCTCCTGCCATGGAAGCATCCATGGGCTCTGTATTGACAACCTTTTCAACAGGGGGAACCATGATTTTTTGGCCCAGACAGGTGCCACTAGAATAACATGAGCCTTGTCTTGTCTTATCTTTTTTAAGACTCGGCCTATTAACTGCAAGGGGGGGAACGCATAGGCTAGTTGGAAATTCCATACCTTTGATAATGCGTCGATTCCCATATTTCCGTCGTATGGAGTCAACGAGAAAAAATTTTTTAATTTTGCATTCTTCCTTGTGGCGAACAAGTCGACCTGAGGAAGTCCCCATCTTTGCACTATTTGAAGGAACACCTGTTTTTTTAAACTCCATTCGGTGGTTTTTATTCTGTTTCTGCTTAGGAAATCTGCCTTTGTATTTAGGGTTCCTTTTAAATGTACCGCACTGAGAGATAATAGATGTTTTTCTGCCCAAGCAAATATTTCTTCTGCAACCTGACCTAAATCTTCGCTTTTCGTTCCTCCCTGATGGTTTAAGTAGGCCACCACAGTAGTGTTGTCCGACCTCACTTGAACATCCTTCCCTATGATTCTTTTTGATACGGCGTTTAACGATTTTTCTACTGCAAGAAGCTCTCTCATGTTTGAGGATAGGGTCTCTTGATGACTGGGCCATTTCCCTTGTACCGTGCGATGGGAATACACGGCCCCCCATCCCCATTTGCTCGCATCTGTAGTTATAATTTGGAGGGGACCTGGATTCCAAGGAACCCCTTCCAGAAGATGATGTGGACATAGCCACCAGTGTAGGGACAGTTTTACCTGGGGAGGTATCTGGATTTTTGTGTCTAGTGACTCCTGACATCTGTCCCAATTCTTTAGAATCCATTTTTGCAGAATACGCGAATGGAATTGCGCCCATTTTACCGCTGGAATGCAGGAAGTTAGGGTACCCAATAGACTCATCGCGTTCCTGACTGGAGAAGCTTCTAGTTGTATAAATCTTTCCACTTTCTCTATAACCCCTAAAACTTTCTGTTCTGGAAGAAAGGTTTTTTGTAGGATAGTATCCAATGCCATTCCCAAAAAGATTAACTTTTGGGAAGGACAGGGACTTGATTTTTCCCAGTTTATGATCCAACCTATTCTGTAAAGGGTCTGGCAGGTCTGGAATACACTGCTGTTCAAATCCTGTACGGAACTTCCCACAATCAGAAGGTCGTCTAAATAGGGGATCACTAGGACATTTTTCCTCCTTAAATGGGCCACCACTTCTACCATCAGTTTTGTGAATACCCTTGGTGCGGAGGTAATCCCGAAGGGTAATGCCCGAAACTGAAAATGATAGAGATCTTGTCCTAGAAATACCGCAATTCTTAAAAATTTTTGAGAACTCTTGGCTATCGGGACGTGATAGTAGGCGTCGCGTAAATCTATGGAAGCCAAAAAATCCCCCTCTTTTAAAAGATTCAGGGTAGATTTTATGGTCTCCATTTTGAATTTTTCGTGTTTTATAAACTTGTTTAATTTTTTCAAGTTTATTATCAGCCGATATTTTCCGCTTGGTTTTCTCACCAAAAACACCGTGGAATAATATCCTGTCTTTTGTTGATGTTGAGGGACTGGAATAATAACCTCTTGTTTTAAAAGGGCTTGAATGCCAGTTTCCAGACCCCTTTGTAAGGATGCAGCCTTTTGTATTGGTGTAATTCTGAAAACGTCCTTTGGCGGAGCAAGACGGAAGGAGATCTCGAGACCGTTTGAAATTAAGTTTAAGGCCCAGGGATTTTCCGTAATTTCTTCCCAAAACGGAAAAAATTTTCCCAGTCTTCCTCCTACCAAGGGGCTGGCGTCATGGTTTAGAACCCTCCGTATTTTTTGGGGTGAACATAAAACCTCTTCCTTTGTTACCCCTTTGAACTTTATCTCTGGACCACTGACCCATCCGATCTGATCTTTTTGACTGGAAGGGACCTCCTTTTTTAGATCTACGAAAGGGAAATTTCCTTTTATATGTGTCTCTAGGAAAGGACTTTTTAGTGTCTGAAGCTTTTTCTAAAATTGCTTCTAAGTCTTGTCCAAACAATAGATTCCCGTGGAACGGAAGGCCACATAACTTCATTTTCGAAGTAGTGTCCCCCGTCCACGACTTTAGCCATAAGGCTCTCCTTGCTACCGTGGTCAAAGCCGTGGTTCTAGCCGCCATCCTGACTGACTCTGCTGTGGCATCGGACAGAAAGTCCACCGCTTTCAACAGTAAAGGAAAGGAGTCTTTTAAGGCATCATACTCAGTTCCCCCTTTAATTAACCCCTCCAGCTGCCGTAACCACATTTTGAGGCATCTGGCTACCGAAGTGGAGGCCAAATTGGGCTTAAAGATGGAAGCTGCTGCATTATAGGTTTTCTTTAGACTAGCATCCACCTTTTTCTCCATAGGGTCTTTTAGGGATCCCGTGTCTTCAAAAGGTAAAGCGTTGGGACCCTTAACTAATTTGGATAGCGAAACATCAACCTTTGGACAAGATGTCAGTAATGATTCCTCCTCACTATCAAAGGGAAGTCTACGTCTCATTGTTCGGGGTATAAACAATTTCCTGTCTGGAGCCTTCCATTCCCTTTTAATAAGGTCATGCATGTTCTTATGTACTGGAAAGACCTTTTTCTTCTTTTGTTCCAGCCCACTGAACATTTGATCCTGGACCGATCTTTGAATCTTATCATCAGATAAGTTCATCGTGGCACGGATCGCTTTAATTAACTCCTTAGTATCCTCTGAGGAGAAAAGAAAGCTTTTAAACTCAGAATCCGAACCCGAGGAATCAACCGACTCATGGGATTCTGGGTCAGACTCCCCGTCCGAATCTGAAGAGGAGGCTGAATTGGGCTTTTGCTCTCTATGTTTAGAAGCAGATGGACCTGGAGAAGGGACGGGAACTTCTGCAAGTGCAGAGCGCATCTCCTCTCTAATCACATCCCTAAGTTCCTCTCTAATAGAGGGAACTAGGTCTTTGGCCATATTTGCTGTACACTTTTTACATAGCTTTTTGTTATAAGACTCAAGCAATTTAGTGGAGCATATAACACATCTTTTAAACTTAGGGCTTGTTTTCTCTTTTTTAGTGGCTTCCCTCTCACTCTAGCATACCAACCAAAAGGAAGGGGGAGAGAGAGAGAGAGAGAGAGAAATTAGCTTCAATATCTCATACAGCTTTTTCCCCGGAGCTCCCATAGGGAGACTTACAGTTACTGGTCCTACTGACGACTCCATGAGGCCAGACGTAGTATCAGACATGTCAACCAGCCAGGAGTACACACAGGACTGCTTAAATAGCCCTTACCTGTAAGGTCAGATCAGAGGGCGACTTCCGCCTTAGTCTCCGCGCCAAACACAGCGTTCCTCCGCTCCCCATGCGTCCCATAATCACGGAAGTCTCGCTGGAACGCAAGGTGAACCGCACGAGACTTCCTGTGACGTCACCGCAAGAGCCGGAAGTCTCGGTTAGCGGCCGGGAGCGCTCACACGCCGGAGGAACTCACTGAGTGTCCGGGTTCCCGCATGGACCTCCACCCTGGCGCTGCTGTGGAGGTAAGAGAAAGGCCCCAGAACGCCATCTAGGACGCCCCTGATACAAATCCCAACTAGGGAGTGCTCAGGGCTCCTTTCTACTCATGCGGGGGGCATTCCTATATAATATAACCGCTTCTGCTGCCCCACAAATGCGGTCCTCACGGCATGTGCCATGAGATATGATCCTCTCCCATCCTGGAAGGGACAGGAAGACACTGAGGAGGAGCCGGAGGAGGGTCAATTTATTCTTCCTGTCCCTACCTGGTTGGAGGCGGGCCATCTCTCATCGTATGCCGTCATGGAGGATGAAGAGGAAAAATAGCTGTTTTGGCATAGTATTTTTTACATTTTTTTTACAGCATTCACCTGAGTGGGCAAATCATGTGATATTTTTATAGAGCAGGTTGTTACGGACGCGGCGATACCCAATATGTCTACCATTTTTATTTTTGTTGTTAAATTTTACACATTAGATTCATTTTTGAACAGAATAAAATCTTTTTTTGTGTTGCCATTTTCTGAGAGCCATATTTTTTTTATTTTTCTGGTGATTGTCTCAAGTAGGGTCTCATTTTTTGCGGGACAAGATGACGGTTTGATTGGTACCATTTTGGGGTAAATACACCTTTTAGATTGCCTGCTATTACACTTTTTGTGAGGCAAGAGGGAAAAAATGGCTGTTTTGGCATAGTTTTTTAAAAAGTTTTTTACAGCATTCACTTGGGGGGCCATCTCATGTAATATTTTTATAGAGCAGGTTGTTATGGACGCGGCGATACCCAATATGTCTAACATTTTAATTTTGTTAAGTTTTACACATTAGATGTATTTTTGAACAGAATAAAATCTTTTTTTGTGTTGCCATTTTCTGAGAGCCATATTTTTTTTATTTTTCTGGTGATTGTCTCAAGTAGGGTCTCAATTTTTGCGGGACAAGATGACGGTTTGATTGGTACCATTTTGGGGTAAATACACCTTTTAGATTGCCTGCTATTACACTTTTTGTGAGGCAAGAGGGAAAAAATGGCTGTTTTGGCATAGTTTTTTAAAAAGTTTTTTACAGCATTCACTTGGGGGGCCATCTCATGTAATATTTTTATAGAGCAGGTTGTTATGGACGCGGCGATACCCAATATGTCTAACATTTTAATTTTGTTAAGTTTTACACATTAGATTTATTTTTGAACAGAATAAAATCTTTTTTTGTGTTGCCATTTTCTGAGAGCCATATTTTTTTTATTTTTCGGGCGATTGTCTCAGGTAGGGGATCATTTTTTGCAGGACAAGATGACTGTTTGATTGGTACCATTTTGGGTTAAATACGCCTTTTTGATCACCTGCTATTACACTTTTTGTGAGGGAAGGTGACCAAAAAATGGCTGTTTTGGCATTGTTTTTTTGTTTTTGTTTTTACTGAGTTCACCTGGCGGGTGGATGATGTGATATTTTTATAGAGCCGGTCGATACAGATGCAGCGATACCTAATATGTCTACTTTTCTTTTTTGGGGGTCTGATCCCCTTTACAATGCATTATAATACTGTTGTATTGTAATGCATTGGCTGTAAGTGTATTACTCAATATAATAAACTTACAGCCTGCTTCCTGTGCGATCCAGCCCCCTCCAGCATTGGGCTGCCATCCAAGCCATCGGGTCCCCGTCACAGCAGCACTGGGACCCGTGGACTCTCTCTGCCCGCGCCCGTATCGCATGTGCCGCGGTCAGCGCTGACCGCGGCACATCGAAGGTTAATACACCCGCATTGGTGTTTTCACCAATGCGGGCGTACGCAGCAGGGGTTCGGCTACTGGGAACAGCCGGCCCCCTGCACCCGCCCGATCAGCGCGCCGTAGTACTACGGCGCCGGGCGTCAAGCCCCTTCACGCAGCGCCGTACTATTACGGCGCTGGGCATGAAGGGGTTAAGGGGTTAATGGCATATTAGCAGTGGGAGAGAACAACAAGGTTGTTTGTTTACTAAGTTTATGCCAGACATCAAAAGTGCCTCTCAGCAAGTTGTGAGGATGGTGGCCTGTAGGAGTAGAAAGACCCCTTCAAATACGATGGTCTTTGAAAGTACAAAAGGTGATTCTCATTATTTGAGTAAAGGTTGGATGGTGAGTTCTGCATGATAGTAACCCATCTGCTCATCCAGCTCTTCACCTGCCATTAACATCTATTCACAGATTTATGACTGCTGAGAAAGGTCCTATATGGACCGAAACATCCGGTGTATATTAGACTCTGTGATTCCTAAAAAGCTAATACATATTAGTCTGGATCATAATTGTGGATGTTGTTTATCCACAATAAAATTGACACTTTAATTGCAAGTTTCTACTGAGTGCTGCAAATTACCTCTAATATTGTACATGACTGTCCAGTCCTTCTGTAGCACCAACACTCCATAGAGTGCAGACCCCAGTCTATACTGCTGTAACTAATGACGAAATGACAAGGAAACTGTGCTGCATGTGGAGGCGGACAGTCTTGTTCTGATTTCTGGCCAGTTCTATTTTTCCACTGGATTTGGTGATGCCGCCTTATGAGCTGCTGTGGAGCCATGGTTCCTGTTTGTGTGTGAATGCCCACTGCTTATTTTCATCCTGCAGAACTTGCAAACCTCAGTGTTTTTGTCTGCCAGCACTGTGGAGAAAAACTGTCATATGGGAGATGCTTGCATGAACTTAAGTGTTTTTTTCAGTAATTAACAGACAGGTGGACAATTAAAGGGGTTGTCCGAGTTATGAAAAGAAAAATATATAGCACTGTAAATCTGATGGGCAGCAATACATAACTAAGTTAAGCAAGTTTTAGGCAAAAAAAAAAATGTCATACTCAGGATACTCAGCAGCATGTTGCATGTGTAGAACTACAAGTCCCAGATGTACAATGACACTGCTGATGCGCACAGGAACTTCCCCCTACCTTTCTTGTGCAATGCTCTGCAGATCTTCTCTAGTCTGTCAGCTCCTGTGCCCATCATTTGTCTCCTCACTGCCTGCAGCCCTGAGTCTGTGCTGGCTGAAGGGGTTAAAATTTTCTCTGAAAGAATCCAGGAAGAGAGCAGCAGCGGGCGGCAGTGCAGGGGGTGTAGCCAGCACAGTGAGGTCTTGTGTATGCACTCTTATCTGCTTGTGCACAAAACATCACCAGAGCAGGGAAATAAGCTGACATCACAGGCCATGTGACCCTCAGTGAAATCTGAGAAAAGAGTCTCTGAAGTTAAAGTAAGTGCATTGAAAAACCATTACATTTGCCTAGTTAGAAACATACAAAGGACAAAAAATAACTTGGAAAACCCCTTTAAATGTCCCTCCTCTTCTATTAACACACTGCACACTGGTTTTGACAATTTACAATTGTGTATTGATTCTGTAAAATGCATAGAATTAGACTGGCATATTGATGAATTAAACTGGTATGTTGATGCAGTACAATGTGTTGAATTAAACTGGATGGTATATTAACACAGTAAGATGCATTGAATTAAGCTGGTATATTAATGCAGTAAAATACATCATGTTCTTATCAAAACAAGAGCTTCCACTGCCAAATAAAAGAGGAGAGAGGGGGGTAATCCTGCCTTGTTTCTCTTTATAGACTAAATGCCACTGTCAATTTACCTCAAGCCTAGCCACTGGGTCTTTCTATAGAAGTTTCATCCAAGAAATAAATCCACCTCTCCAACTACCCCCCCCCCCCCCACAAATAATTCCACTCTACTGAGTCAAATACCCTAGAGCAGGGATCAGCAACCTTCAGCCCCCCAGCTGTTCTGAAACTACAACTTTCAGAATCCTTCATTTACTTCTATTGGACTTACAAGAACAGCAGAGTAAGTGTGCATAATGGGAGTTGCAGTAGCTGGAGTGCTGAAGGTTGCTGATCCTCCCTGTCCTAGTGGCATCACGAGAGACATCTGATCACTCCCCTCATTTGGAAAAAAAAGAAAAGATTTCTGATATATTAACTGATTTACCCTGCATAAAACCCACACTGGTCGCTATGTACAAGTGCCATGATAACCTTTTGCAGTCTCATAACATACATCTTAGGCCTCTTTCACACGACAGTATTTTTTGCGGGCTCCGATCAGCATTTTTCACATGAAAAATGTGGACCCATTCATTTCTATGGGTCCGCAAAAAATACTGAGAAGATACAGTGTGCTGTCCGCATCCGTTTGCCCGTTCCGTAGCCCCGCAAAAAAAATAGAACATGTCCTATTCTTGTCCGCAAAACGGACAAGGATAGGCATTGTTACAATGGATCCGCAAAAAAAACGGATGCCATATGGACGACATCCGGTTTTTTTGCGGATCCGCAATTTGCAGAGCGCAAAACACAACGTTCGTGTGAAAGAGGCCTTAACCTTTAATGTCAGCTTAATGAGGGAATTAGTTGATCTATATGATTTCACAAACACTGGATCTTTGTCACTCCTCTCATTGTATTGCTTAGGAAAACCACCTCCAGACACATTGAAAGTTGATAATGTAGGCAGAATTACATCCTGGAATTATATACTTCTAATATGAGGCCATCTGATCCCAGGGATTTATTGGAGGGCATAGATTTCAAACCAAGTCTAATCTCATCCAAGAATGTAGGGGCTTCAAGGTGATCACTCTGCTCAGCAGAAACTGCAAAATTATAAAATAATCTGAAATCTTAGATGATGTACATATACTGCACCCCAGATCTACACATGGATTCAAAGTGGAGTTGAAATATATTCGGAACATCAAAAAATTTATGCATCTTCCTCACCCTAGTTTGCATATATTAAGAAATCCCTAGGGTGTCTCACTTGCCTACGGAACCTTTCCTGTTGGACTTTATCTTTTTCCCCTCCTAAGGCTGGCCATCTGCCCCCTAAACAAACCATCAGAGAGGCCTTTGAAGTATCCCATACTATGAGGTAATTTGCAGACCCCAGATTATTGAAGAGAAAACTTAAGGTCCCTCTGTATAGCTTCCCTTATATCCAGATTATATAAACATACAGGTCACCAAAAATTTTATCTGCCAGTTAACACCAGATAGCAGCACAGATCCTTTTTTCATAATCTGTTTTTATTTTCTAATTGTAGATTTCTTTATTTTATTTCCTGAACATTATTTTGGGGGCTGCCATCTTGCCTGAGAGGATTAAAAAATTGTTTTATGGCAGCCCCATGGTCCATAGACACAATTGTCAGGAGGGGACCTTATTGACATAATACATGGGAGAGTTAGGCATGCCCTGTGACCTGTACAGAGGTCATTGTACAAGGAAAGAATAGATAAGATTTGACAATCACCTACTGTGAATGAAGGATGCTGTCTTATCTATACACAGTGGTGATATCATTACAGGCAGGATTAGAATGAGCTAAGGCTACTTTCACACTTGCGTTTTCAAATTCCGGTATTGAGTTCCGTCATAGGGGCTCAATACCGGAAAAAAACGCTTCAGTTTTGTCCCCATTCATTGCCAATGGGGACAAAACTGAACTGAAGACAACAGAATGCTCCTGAAAGCATTCCGTTCCGTCTTCAGACCGGAGAACAAACCGCAGCATGCTGCGGTTTTCTCTCCGGTCCAAGCATCCGCACCAAGCCGGATCCGGAATGACCCCCAATGCAAGTCAATGGGGACGGATTCGTTTGGTGTGACACACCAGTAATCCGGATCTGTCCTCCATTGACTTGCAATAGGGGGTCATTCCGGATCCGGCTACACAGAAATACATACAGACATACATACATACTCACATACTCCAGGCAGGGACGCCGGCAGCATGTCTTCACGCGCCTCCTGCGCGCAGCTATGACGTTTCCCCACTGCGCCCAGCAGAGGGCGCTGTGGGGAATCGTCATCACTGCGTGCAGGAGGCGAGTGAAGACGTGCTGCTGGCGTCCCGGCAGCACGTCTTCAGTCCGGCTCCACACATGTTTCAGCGGCAGCACGGATCCGTTGGCACCCTTAACCCCTTCACCCCCGGAGCTTTTTTCGGTTCTGCATTTTCGTTTTGCGCTCCCTGCCTTCAAACAGCCATAACTCTTTTATTTTTCTGTTCACATAGCTGTATGAGGGCTTGTTTTTTGCGGGACAAGTTGTACTTTCCAACGCCACCATTTAATATTGCATACGGTGTAGTGGGAAGCGGGAAAAAAATTCCAAACCGGGTGAAATTGCAAAGAAAACGCTATTCCGCTACAGTTCTACGGGTTTCTTATTTACAGCGTTCGATGTGCATTAAAACTGATCCGTTACTTTCATTCTACTGGTCAGTACGAATCCGGCAATACCTAATATGTATAGTTTTTCCTGCGTTTTCATAGTGATAAACTAATTAGAAAGTTGCCCTTTTTTTTTTTTTTTTTTTCCTTGTCAAATCTTGACCCCTATAACTTTTTGGTATTTATGTGTACAGAGCTGTATGGGGACTCATTTTTTGCGGGACGATCTGAAGTTTTTATTGATACCATTCTGGGGTGTGTATGACTTTTTGATCACTTTTTATTTAATTTTTTTTAGAAAAAAAAAGCGACAAAAAACGGCAAATCGCCATTTGGACGCTTTTTTCCGCCACACAATTCGCCGTATTGGAATTTTTTTTTTTATATTTTAAAAGTACGGGCGTTTTCGGTCACGGTGATACCCATGATGTCTATATTTATTGTTATTTAGGTATTTATTTTTTACTTATACGGAAAGGGGGGTGATTTGAACTTTTACATCTTTTTTATTTTTTATATATTTTTTAACATTTTTTTTAAATTTTTTTTGTACTATTAGAAAGCTCAAATATGGGCTTATATATTGTGGCTTTTTTTTTTTTTCTTTATGAGCAATTCTGGGTTTTATAGACTCAGAAAGTCATGAATTGCTCATTTCTTATCCTGGCCTGCCATCTAGTGGCCAGAATAAGAATTGCAGTTTGAAAACTGTAATCCTCACCAGCGAGGATTACAGTTTTCATATGGTGTACAGACACCCCGATTGGCCACACGGGGTGTCTGTACACCACCCGGAAGCGAACGCTTCCGGGTTTAGACGCAACTAGATGCCGTGATCACGTGTGATCACGGCATCTAGTCAACCCGGAAGACGCCGCCGATGGAGTAGGTAGCGGCAAGTCTCTGCTGTTAGAAACAGCAGAGACTTGCCGGCCATGACGCCCGCCGCACCCGCGAGCGGGCGCCATGTGCCCGCATCGCCCCAGCGCCGTACATGTACGGCGCTGGGGGTGAAGGGGTTAAGGTGCCGGATCCGTGCTGCCGCTAGTGTGAAAGAGGCCTAACTGCAGTAAAGTGATCTGTACAAACCAAGTGGCGCCAATTATTAGACATACTGACCAGTGCAAAAACTGCAGGATTTTTGGTCTAATGTTAAACATAAAAAAGTGATTTAAACAGCAGGTCATTTTCAGGACACATTACCTTTAATCCTTTCACCCCCAGAGGTTTTTTGTTTTTGCTTTTTCGTTTTGTGCTCCCTGCCTTCACAGAGCCATAACTTTTTTATTTTTCTGTTCACATAGCTGTATGAGGGCTTGTTTTTTGCAGGACAAGTTGTACTTTCCAACACCACCATTTAATATTGCATATGATGTAGTGGGAAGCAGGAAAAAAATTCCAAATCGGGTGAAATAGCAAAAAAAAAAAAAATTCTGCCATAGTTTTACGGGTATTTTATTTAAGACATTCGATGTGCAATAAAACTGACCAGTTACTTTCATTCTACAGGTCAGTACAAATCCGGCGATATCTAATATGTATAGTTTTTCTTGCGTTTTGATAATAATTATAAAGTTGGAAAAAAATTTTTTTCGTCGTCATATTTTGACCCCTATAACTTTTTGGTATTTATGTGTACGGAGCTGTATGGGGGCTCATTTTTTGCGGGGCGATATTATTCTGGGGTGTGTATGACTTTTTGATCACTTTTTATTTAATTTTTTTTTTTAGAAAATAAAGCGACCAAAAACAGTGAATCAGCCATTTTGACGCTGTTTTCCGTATGGGAAATAATTTTTTATATTTCTATAGTATGGGCGTTTTCGCACATGGCGATACCCATGATGTGTATTTTTTTTATTTTTTTAGTATTTGTATTTTTATTTTGGGGAAAGGGAGTTGATTTTAATTTTGATTTTTTTAAAATTTTTTTAATTTTTAAAAACTTTAATTATTTCACAGTATTTTATAGTTCCCATAGGGAACTATAACAAGCAATCATTAGATTGCTATTCTCATAGACTCCAATGCACTAACAAGGGGTTAAGGAAAGTTGGGTTATATTAATCAAGTTGACCCTAGGGGAGTGTGGTTGGAGATGCTTCTAGGTGTATACGCCATGCATTTTACAAGGAGTGATTCCCCCTACACCGATTCTACCAATAGCATGTCAATACGAGAAAAGAAGTATATGTATCAGCTGTTGGTGCTATAAATACCTCACCTACACGCATGGGTAAGGGGGCGTGTTCTCACTCACATACAATATTGGAACAATGAGGTAAGGCTACTTTCACACTAGCGGCAGGCCTGATCCGGCAGGTAAAGGGTGCTGCCGGACTGCCGCAGCCACATGTGTGGAGCCGGAACCGCACTCCGGCCCCACACAGGTCACACAGTACATACATACACACAGACATATACACAGACAAATACACATACATACTTACATGCTCCCAGCAGGTCTCCAGAGTGCCAGAGGAGCAGGACGGCTCGCACAGGTGACGATTCCCCACAGCGTCCTCTGCTGGGCGCCTGGTGGAATCGTCATCTGTGCGCGCCGTCCTGTTCCTCCTGCGCTCTGGAGACCTGCCGGGGAGCATGTAAGTATGTATGTGTATTTGTATGTGTATATGTCTGTGTATGTTTATGTCTATGTCTGTATGTGTGTATTGTGTGTATGTGTTGAAAGTCAATGGAGGACTGATTCGTTTACTAGTGTATCACACCAAACGGATCCGTCCCCATTGACTTGCATAGGGGACCATTCCGGATCCGTCTTGGTGCGGATGCCTGGACCGGAGAGCAAACCGCAGCATGTTACGGTTTGCTCTCCGGTCTGAAGACGGAACGGAATGCTTCTAGGAGCATTCCGTTGTCTTCAGTTCAGTTTTGTCCCCATTGACAATGAATGGGGACAAAACTGAAGCGTTTTATTCCGGTATTGAGCCCCTATGACAGAACTCAATACTGGAATTTTAAAATGCTAGTGTGAAAGTAACCTAAAAAGAATACACAAGTTTGCATGCTTGAAAGACTGTCAGTGTTTGGTTAAGCAGAGCTTCTGGTGTGGACTTGTATTTGCTGCAGTTGAATGAAGTGCTACATATCATAGATATAAGATACCAGCCAAGAAGGCAATAACAAATTGATCCAGTAAGTCCTTGAAAATGTCATTGTTAAGGTGTTGGAAAGTGGCTATGGCCTTATAAAGTCCAAAGACATTACAAGATACTCAAAGCATCCATACGGTGTCCTAAAACAGTCTTCCATTCATCCCCTGGACGGATTCGGACAAGGTCTTATGCTTGTTATAGATTAAGTTTAGTAAATATTTTAGTTGTACAAAGTATTTCAAGTAGTTCTGGAATAAAAGGATAGGAGATCTTTTTTACTATGGCATTATTAAAGGGGTTCTCTGGGAATTTAGAAAATACTTAAATATTACTTTGTTGTAAATATATTCCCAAATACCTTTCATTATTTAGAATGGCTCATTTTGTTTAGGGAGCAATCATTAGGAGAAACAAAATGGCCGCCGTCTTATTAGTACACACAAAACCTGTCCTAATCACACAAGAGGACAAGTTACATTCGAACACTGAGGTAAAGAGCTGCCTCATCCTCCTCTCTGCTTGTCAGGGATTATGATCTTGAATACAGATTGTAAGAACTTTAACTGAATCTCTGTGAGAATGGAGGAGACATGAGGTCATGAGGAGACATGAAGTACAGAGAGGACGGACGGGGCAGACTGTGTAATGGAGACTGCATACAAGTGCTGCTGCTTATTTTCCATCTCCTCACCTCCTCTCTGTACTTCAGCTGTCTCCTCATGAACTCCATTTCTACAGAGATTTAGCTGAAGATCATATTAAACTGTATTCAGGATCATAGAAGAAGATGAGGCATCTATTTAGCCCGGTGTTGTGAAATAACTTGTCCTCCTGTGTGATTAGGACAGGTTCTGTGTACTAATAGGACAGCAGCCATTTTATTTCTCCTAATGATTGCTCCCTAGACAAAATGATCCATCATAGCTAATGAAATTTATTTGGGAATATATTTATAATACAGTAATATTTAAGCATTTTCATTTTCCTAATTCCCGGAGAACCCCTTTAAGTTCCTTATGCATGGACAAGGTGGAATCTTGCTTCTCAACAAAAAATAAAGGAGCTCCAGCTGGAGATTTAGAAGACTGAACAGGTAACAGTCCAAGTTGGGTAACAAATAAGCCCAACAGTTTGTAGGAAGCTCAGGAGCAGTAGCTAAAGGCTGGAAGAACAATAATCTAACTTAGGTCTGCAGTCTTTTCCCATTGCCCTCCTGCTGTTCTATGGGGGCATGGACACAACCTCACTTACCATGTCACCAGCGTCTTCTCCATGCTGCCGCCTTCATGCTCCTGCCTGATGAGCCCTCTATCAGAGGTGTCTGATAGACTAGTGCTATTGTGATTTACCTGCGTTATCTTCCACCAGTATTCTTGCCTTGTTTCAAGTCCGCACTTTCCTACCCTGCAATTTCATCCCAGGCTGTCTACCCTGTCTGTGCCTGCCTCCCCAGTGTTTGCCTCATCACTACTGCAGCCGCAAGTCTTGCATGTGTCTGCATTGACTGTGCGTTACCTGGATCTCTAAAAAACAACATTCTGGTCTTGGTGTCTGTTTAGACTATAACACCGTTTATGGTGGGTTTTCTGCACCCTGGGCTTCTGGTGTTTGCACCAGAGTCCCTGACCCCAATGGGTTAGCTGCCAACTAAACCAGGACTATCCCTGGTGTAACTGGCAGCTGACCCATTGGTTCCCTGCCATCCAAATCCCTGTATAGGAGCTAAAGGGTGAATGCCAGGGTAGGACCAGAATAACACCCTTAGGGTTTAGCCCAAAGCTAAACCAGTTAGTGGGCACAGTAGGTTCACACTCTCTGATCCGTAACAATCTGGCAAAGAGAAAGTGGCAAGGTGTGGCTTAAATAGGAAGTCCAAGGGTGGAGCTTATTAGGCAAACAAAGCAAGAATATCAACGAGCAAGAAAGTATCCAGCAGATTCAGGAATGGAGCTGTCCAGAATCAACAGTAGCTACTGCTTGGAACACAGGAGTTTCTGGGTTCAAATCCTGATACTTCATATCTAGAGGTTAGCGATGGCTTTACAGAACCTCACAATAAGAGGATGAACCGCTAACCTAGTGTCAAACAAAACACTCAGGGCTGAAATCTGGACCTTAATAGTGCTCAGGGAAAGACCCTTTTCTAGACCTTTTTGAAGAAAAAGCAAAATCTTGGGAATAGAGAGACTACAATAAAGGACGGGATCAATTCCCAAAAAGGCAAAGAAAGCCGCCCAGGTTCTAGCATAGATCCTGGTGGTTACAGGTTTCCTACTTTTAAGCAGAGTACTGATGACTGGCTCAGATAAACCCCTATGTGTTAGTAGTGATCTTTCAAAAATCAAGCCATCAAGTGAAGGCCTTTTACCAGAGGATGAATGACTGGGCACTGGTTTAAAAGGTCTGGGATCACTGGTAGTACCCAAGGCTCCCTGACTGAAAGAAATCTCAGCCAAATGAACCAAGCACGGCGGGGCCAAAAATGTGCTATCATGATCACTGAAGCTCTGTCCTCACTTATCTTCCTGAGGACCCTGGGGGATCAACTGAAGAGAAGGGAAGGCATAGAGAAGACCTTGGTCCCATGGCTGCAGAAAGGCATCCACCGCTAGGGGAGACTCCCCCGGAAAAAGGGAAAACATTTTTTCCACTTTCCTGTTGGATCTTGTAGCAAAGAGATCCACTGAGGGTTCCTCCCAAAGTTGTACTAGCTGGGAGAAAACCCCCCAATTCAAAGACCACTCTCTCTGGTCTAATTTGTGGCGACTTAAAAAATCCGCTGTCGATTGTTTACTCCTCTGATATGAAGGGCCGACAAGGACAGAACTCTTCCTTCTAGCAAGGAAAAAATCTGAGCAGCTATCTGTTGCAATTCAATGGACCTGGTTTCCCTCCTGATGTTTCAGATAAGCTACAACGGAACCACTGTCTGACAAGACTCTTAGATGACGATTCCGGAGCATGGGCAAAATTTCCCGTAAGGCTAGAACTGCCATCAACTCCTTCACATTTGAAGAAGCCACACAAATCGATACGTCCTAATGGCCTTGCAAGACCCTTCCCAGGACATGAACTCCCCAACCAACTGGACTGGCATCCATGGTCACAACTACTGGATCTACTATCCTCCAAGGGACTCCCTGGATGAGATTGTCTGGACTCAACCACCATTTTAGGGAACTGCATGTCTACCTGGAAATTACAAAGTCCTTGTCTAACTCCTCCATCCTTCCTGACCCTGCCTAGAGAATTTCCCATTGAAGGTTTCTGGAGTGAGCCTGAGCCCACGGAATGCCCCACTGGGATGCAGGAGGTCAAGGTTCCAAGAGCTGACATGCCCCTCCTGATAGACAGACAGGGACTGTTGAACTTTCTGAGGAATCATTCTGGATTTCTCTGTATTGATTATCCATCCAAGGGATTTCAGAATGGAGATCACCTGTTCCATCTGGGCAAGACAGGACTGTTCGGACTGAGCTATGATCAGAAAATCATCCAGGTACGGCACAAACGGGATGTCCTTCTCCCTTATATGAGCTGCCACTTCCGCTACGAGCTTCGTAAAGATACGAGGAGCCAGGGAGATCCCAAAGGGTAGAACCTGGAACTGAATCCTCGTATCCTCAGAGCTACTCTTAAGAATCTCTGGTGATTTGGCCATATTGTGAGATGATAATATGCATCTCTGATGTCCAGGACCACCATATAGCAATCTTTGTAAAGTAAGTTTACTACCGACTTCATCGTCTCCATCTTGAATTTTCTGTAAACTAAAAACTTGTTTAATGCTTTTAAATTTATGATGGTTCTGAAATCTCTATTTGGCTTTTTTACAAGAAAAAGGCCGGAGTAAAACCCCATACCTTCTTCTGATGGAGGACATGAGATAAGCGCGCCTTTTAGTACCAGCTTCTCTACTTCCTCTTCTAATATCTTTTGAGCTCTTGAGCCCACCTCCATCACTAAAATTTTCTGGGGGAAGACACTTGAACTCTAGTCTGAATCTCTCCCCTAAGGACTGAAGAATCCAAGCACTGTTTGAGATCCTGGCCCAGGCTGGGAGCAAGTTCAAAAGTCTTCCCCCCACCCAGGCGTGATTGGGGGGTTAACTTTTTTTGCAGGGGTATTATTTTGGTTTCTAAACAAGAACCCTCTTGATTTGGAGGAGGAAAATTTCCACTTGGAGTTTCTATTATTCTGGCTTTTTTACAATCACAGAAAAAAAACGTGGTCTAAATTGGCAGAAAATTGCTCAAACCCCATATGCTGTTGAGCATATCAAACCGGGGAAGCAATTCCTGCACATGTTATCAGGGGCGTAGCTAAAGGCTCATGGGCCCTGGTGCAAGAGTTCAGCTTGGGCCCCCCTTCCCTTAGTGCTCTGTGTATCTTCTTATACGGCACAAGGGTCTTTGGTCCCCCTCAGGGTCCTGGGCCCGGTAGCGACTGCTACCTCTGCAACCCCTATAGCTACGCCCCTGCATGTGATCCATTGCTAACAGCAATCCCCAGCAAAAATGCATACAATTGAGGATGCCTGCAGCGGACCACATGTACCACAAAACCATCCTACACAAGCAACCTACTCCTAGTTACCTCCAGCGTGAGATCACACATCCAGAGGGAGGAGACTATGAGCCCCACCTACCAATGACTCATGTGACTCAGGCTGCACAGGTGCACCAGAATGTTACCATAAGATGTAAGTAATGGTACATTCAAACCTGGAGTTCCCACACCTCCAGGTATAAATGTTCAAATACAATCACAGAAAAAAAAAAAGTGGTCTAAAATGGCAGAAAATTGCTCAAACCCCATATGCTGTTGCACATATCAAACTGGGGGAGTTTTATTCTGGCTTTTTTCCCTACCCGAAAATCTTCTATTCTGGCAAAAGGAGGGGTTTTGTTTACGAAAGGTAGTGGGACACCCTTTCTTTCTGTCCCCTGCCTTTTCCAGAATATCATCTAGGCTAGAAGCAAACAAGTGCTTTCCCTCACATGGAATATTACTTGCGTTTGCAGGATCCATCATAATACAACCGTCTACATCCGTTCTGAACAGATCCGTTTGTACTATCTTTTACATAGCAAAGACGTCTTGAACTACACTGAAAGTCAATGGGGGACGGATCGGTTTTCTATTGCGTCAGACAAAATGGATCTGTCCCTATTGACTTACATTGTGAGTCATGACGGATCCGTTTGCATCAGTTTCTTCATGCGCAGCAAGCAGCGTTTTAGTGTCCACCTCCAAAACGGAATGGAGACTGAACTGAAGCAAAACTGATGCATTCTGAACGGATCCTTTTCCATTCAGAATGCATTAGGACAAAACTGATCAGTTCAGGACCGCTTGTGAGAGCCTGTGACGGATCTCACAAACGGATCCTGCAAACGCAAGTGTGAAAGTAGCCTAAAATACTTAACCTAAAATCTAAAGGTAGAACAGACCTGAGAACCCAGATCTGCGTCTGCCTCCTAGCTAAAACTAATTACTTCAATCTCTGTAGGCTGGACACAGTCTGACCCGGAGAAGCTAACTTTTTGTCTTGAAGGAAACGGGTCACTAAAAACTGTATCTGCCATTTAAAAGCCTATGGCAACACATATCCTTTTTTCTAATCTGTTTTTATTTTCTGATTGTGGATTTTTAATTATATTTCTGAATATGATTATGGGGGCTGTTTTTAACAGCATTTAGAAAGCATTAAGAAAATTGCTTTATGGCAGCCCCTTGGGTCATAAACACAATGGACTGGAGGGGACTCTGTTGACTTCTATGAGAGTATTTTGTAGGCGTGCTCTGTGACCTGTGCAGAGGTCATTGTACAAGGAAAGAATAGATAAGCTCTGACAATCACCTATTGTGAATGGTGGATCCTGTCTTATCTATATACAGGTGTTATCATTACAGACAGGATTGGAATGAAAGATAAGCAGTTAACTGCAGTAAAGTGATCGGTACAGACCAAGAAGTGGCAGCAATTATTAGGCTTATAGGGTTTTATGGTTTTGTTGAAATATAGATATTTACATGGAAAATTAAAACTAACCATCAAAAATTCTTTAAAATAAGATAACCATAAAAGGTAATTTAAACAATAGGTCATTTTCTGATGATATATCCCCTCTAATGTCAGGGCTTTTAATCATGGTACATGTGTCCCTCGATACTCATAAGAACTTGTACTTTTCATAAATATAATGCTTGGTGCATCCAACTGCTAACAAAGCCAAAATTTGTGCATCTCCTGCTAGCTTTTTCTCATTAAAAATTAAATCTCTTTTCCAACATCACTTACATGATAAGTGATAAATGTAAAGGAAAATAAGTAAAAAAAATTGACAAAAAAAAACAAATTTATTTAGAAACAGTACATAAAAAAACTCAAAGACAATGGGCCTGATTTCTCATTATTTTTTTCGCCACTTTTTAAACACCACTTGTGCAAGTGGTTCAGTTTTCTGGCGTAAAAGAAGAGTGAAATGCAGATTTCAGTGCAGGCGCATGGACTGCCGAAGGCTACGTCTCATTATAAATGAGGAGCAGCCTCTGGCAGAGCCGGGGGTTATCATAGACCGGCGTAAAACTCAGATCTATGATAAATCAGGCCCAGTATTTGCACAGTCAAGCACATATTTACAAAGGCAATTCAGCTGTATGCTGCGTCAAGTAAAACAGGCCTCTGATACAGAGCTGCTCCCAATGCAAGAATACATTTCACATATTCTTGCCACATGTACACTCAGTTCTGTTATGTGTATTAATGGCATGAATACATATATTCAAACATAATAACATAAAACACAGTAAAATAAAGTATTCATAATGCATGTTTTATATACAGGAAGTTTAACATTTCTTATTTCTTTAATTATCCGAGTCCATGTCACTATCTCCATGTATTGATGTAAACTCTTCACTGTCTTCTTCATCTTCTGATAGCTGGATCTGACTGAGCACATTGGGCCCATGACGCTCCTCTTCCTCATCCTCCTCTTCTTCTGACAACCCGTAGCCTCCCATGCTACTGAAACTGGTGTCTCTAGTATTAGATTTTGGGTCAGGCTCCTCGTAGCTTCCATAGCTGTAAAATATAGATCAGTGTGACTCAGTTGCTCCTACATGAATAACATCTCTGTAACTAGGATAAATATGTTTTTATGGTAAATGCAATAAACATTCAGAGGAAAGTTCAACTTGCTTCAAAAATATTTTAAGACCGTAAAATGAAAGTGGTGGAATTAAAGGCTCTACATGAAGTAAAAAAAACAAAACTGTTGAATTCTTACAAAACGCCTCAGCTTCCCATGGGTTTTGCGTGGCATTGTGGTAAAACCACATTCAAGTTAATGAGGCTGTGCTGAGATCCATGGACAGCTGTGATGGTGTTTTTTATCTCCTACAAACCCTTTAATTATAGGACCTACTGTAAACGATGATTGTAAAGATATGCAAGGAAGGCCTTATGCAGAGGCTGCAAAACAAATCAGACAGCAGAAACAAGCAAAACCTGTCAAACAGGACTTGGCAACACTCCTAAATTCCAATGCGGACAGCGCTCTAGATGATAAAGAGTGGTAAGGTTCAATCCCCCAAACAGACAATCCAAATCAAGTAAGGCTACTTTCACACTAGCGTTTCTTTATTCCGGTATTGAGCTCCGTCATAGGGGCTCAATACCGGAAAAAAACGCTTCAGTTTTGTCCCCATTCATTGTCAATGGGGACAAAACTGAACTGAAGACAACGGAATGCTCCTGAAAGCATTCTGTTCCGTCTTCAGACCGGAGAACAAACCGCAGCATGCTGCGCTTTGCTCTCCGGTCCAGGCATCCGCACCAAGACGGATCCGGAATGACCCCCAATGCAAGTCAATGGGGACGTATCCGTTTGGTGTGACACACCAGTAATCCGGATCTGTCCTCCGTTGACTTGCAATGGGGGGGGTCATTCCGGATCCGGCTACACATATACAGAGATACATACAGACATACATACATACACACAAACACATACATACTCACATACTCCATGCAGGGACGCCGGCAGCATGTCTTCACGTCCTCCTGCGCGCAGCTATGACGTTTCCCCACTGCGCCCAGCAGAGGGCGCTGTGGGGAATTGTCATCACTGCGTGCAGGAGGCGCGTGAAGACGTGCTGCCGGCGTCCCTGGCTGGAGTATGTAAGTATGTGTGTGTATGTATGTTCTCTGTGTCTTGTCCCAATGTCTGTCAACATGTGTGGGGCCGGACCGCTGCTCCGGCTCCACACATGTATCAGCGGCAGCACGGATCCGTCGGCACCCTTTAGGTGCCGGATCCGTGCTGCCGCTAGTGTGAAAGAGGCCTTAGTAGAAGGAGACTACACTTCCCGTTGTAACCTCAGTGTTCCTTTATTCCAGGTATAATTACAAATGATAAAGGCTGTTTAGCCGAAATGTTGCATATGGAATCACACCTGTAATAAAGGAACACTGAGGTTACAACAGGAAGTGCTGTCTCCTTCTACGTATTTGATTTGGATTGTCACCACTTCTGTCAGATCTGTTTTAGTAAACAAGGGTATGCTGTGTGAAATGACAATTCTGACAAAACATCTTTTTTTATGACTAGTCCTCTACTATTCCTACTAGAAGTTAATTAATGAATGTCCTGGGTGTTACCTATTAGGGGTGTGTCCCTGTACAGGCTGACATTATCCAATTAGTTCTGGCGGCTGCAGACTGTGCAGGGACACACCCCTTTGGCAAAGAACTGGTAACACCCAGTTGTCAATTTGCTCAAACGTCCAGCAAGAATAATACAGCAACGGCACAACATGGACATAGCTTTGGTACATGCTCCACCACTGTTATTTATTGAGGAATGCGAATAGCTACTAAAAGGTCCTCTTTAAAAAGTAACCAAACCTTTATAACAAATTTTAATATGATGTCCCTAATGCGCCAATAAAACTTTTCTAATATACTTTATTAATTAATTTTGTATTTTTGACTTTTTCATCCCTAAAGTGCAGGGAGTGCGTTCAGGAGCACACATTGCTGCTCTTGCCCGTGTCCCTCTGAGGTTTACTAACTCTGTACCCATGTGCTATGCCAGGATTAGCTGAGGGGGGCTTTTTATGATAAGAAAGCCCCTTCAGGCCCAAATGGTATTACACACCTTTACATAACACTGAGACAAACAACATCTTATGAGGGAACCTGATGATTGTAGGGTTCTTACATACCTTTTTGTAATGTGGAAGTGAAATACATAATATTTCAATGTGAGGAGATCACGTGCAATATCATGCTATGTTACTGGTCATCTTGTCCTTTGCATCTTATGTAAATGACTTACCTGATATTGCTGTCTTCCATCCCTTGTGAGGTCTCCATTCCTTCCCCATATGACAGCATGCTTTCATCATTTTCCATCCCCAGTCTGGTATTCTCCTGCATCATATGAGGTTGCTTGGGTCTGATTCCTCCTGATTCAATGTCCGAGTCACTGCCACTCTCACTAAGCTGGATGGCTGCATAAAAAACAGACGTTAAGATAATATTTGGTCACAGCTGATTTCCTAATGTATGATCCATGTGAACGGAACAAAATAAAACCTGAAAATTCCGAATGATATGATGCAATACCTGCACAAACCTATAGATTACAGCACAGTATATGAAAACCGTGTACTTACATGAGAAGGGATTATCTCCTTCCTCGTCACTTCCATCATCGTCTTCACCATCTGACATCAATAAATCTTCATATAATACACTGGCCTGAGGCTGCTGTACTGTGTTCTCATCTTCCTCAGCCAAATCTCCATCAACATCTTCAACTTCCTAAAACATTTTATGGCATAAAAAAAGTAAAAAATTTAACTTAGTCTTATGTTTGTTAACCACTTTAAAAGTTTTTTGGTACTTTGCCATTGATAACCTATCCTCAGAATAGGCTACTAATACCTAATGGGCAGGGGTTTGGCACCCTGCAGTAGCTCTAGCACCAGAAGTTGGGACTATACGGCTCTTTCCATTGTGTAATGGAACTGGTTATTACAGCACTGCTCCCATTCACTTAAAGAGCATCTATCAGCATGATCAACACTATTAAACAGGCATACTGCCTGGTGGGGTTGATCATGCTGATTAAAACAATACCTTTCATTTGTCTGTATGTTGAACTGCTTTAGGAATATCTCTGTTTTTATCTATATGCAAATAAGCAAAGTCGAGCACCAAGGGGAGTGTCCAGAGCCCTTGGAGCACTGCTTTTGTCAAGCTCCTCTGCTGCATACAAAGGGGAGAGGGGAGTGTGCAGAGCACAGGAACTTTACAAACGCAGTGCTCCAAGGGCGCTGGCTGGCCCTCTGGTGCTCAAACGTGATTATGTGCATATGAATAAAACACAGATGTCTCTACAGTAATTCAACATACAGATAAAAGAAATATATTGCTTTAATCAGCGTGATTAACCCTACCAGACAGCATGCATGGTTTAACATGGTTGATTATGCTGACAGAGGCTCTTTTAATGGGGACAGTGGTACAGTAACCAGTTCTGTCAAGTACAAAATGGACGATCAGTAGGACTACAGGGTGTCTGATTCCTGTCGCTAAGATTCTAATGGTCCATCCTGTGGATAGGTCATCAATATAAAAGGAATGGACGACCCCTTTAAGGCAGTACTTACAGGGGCTGGAGTCTTAGGTTTCCCATCATCGTCATCATCATCTTCAAATCCTTCAATGTCAATATCTGAATCATCTTCCCCTAGACGATTTCTTCCAAGTCTCATCTACAGATGACATTAAAAAAAAAAAATAGAAATATCTGTGGCAATAAAATCCCTAAATGGGGTTTTCCCATCAACACATTTATCATCCATCCACAGAATAGGTGATTAACCTTCTCAAGTCCCGTGTGTGAATGGAGCAGCAGTGACCACTGCTCCATGCACTTCTATGAGGCTGACAGAAGTAGCCAAGCTCTATTGTGAAGGACCCCCATTCTCTGGATCGCACGGGCCCCAGGCGGTCATTTAGGTGTTAAATGTTCTTTATTGTGAGACCAAGAAAACCTTTGGAATGTCCATAAGTTGTGTCACATACTGATCATTAGAACCAAGGGGCTGTGGCCCTCTGCGGGCAGCATGCCCCATCTGCTTAGGCGAAGACAAGCCATAGATTACCATTACATTTACCTCAAGCAATAACTTTTTTGAACCACATATTGAAACTACAGTGCTACTTTAGGAATAAATGAAGTGATCCCTGGTGTTTGTGTAGGAACATACAACATCTACCAAGTATACATTACCAAGCTTCTCTTCTCCAGTGATGCTGTAGCTGCTTCTGTGGCGGACATATTGCTTTCATCTTGGTAGAAAGTGGCTTCCTGGGACATGCTCAGGGACGTGTTTGTGTCATAGTAGTCAGGAGGCTGCAATTCAACAGATAAATGTATTGTGTCATTCCACCAAAAGTCAATCAAGCCTAGTTAAAGAGGACCTGTCACCTCTCCTGACACGTCTGTTTAGTAACTACTTGAATTCTCTGAAGGAATAAACATTTGAGATCATCAAGTTGTGCCATTCCTCTATTATTCATACTAGTTTATGAACAAATTGCAAGCAGTCTGCAATAAAGGGGGTGTGTCCCTTCACAGTCTGACACTCCAATCAGGTGACAGGTCCTCTGGGCATTACAGAAATACTGTATATCTTTGTTCTTAATATACTGTAGACACAATGAGTGGTTGGGAGCCACATAGAGCCTTGCAAGTCATTCTGTGTGGTCATAACAGTTTGTCTGTCCCATATCCACTCTTAATTCTATGTATTAAGAGACAAATGCTAATTGTGTGGTGGTAAGGCTAGTTACCATATTTTTCGCCCATAAGACGCACCTAGGTTTTAGAGGAGGACCATAAGAAAAAAAATATTTTTCATTAGACCTCTGGTCAGACCACCAATCAGACCCTCAATGTTATTCAGACCTCAACTGACAGCCCCAATAAGACCCCCAATGTTAATAAGACCTCAGATCAGACTCCCAATCAGACCTCAATGTGAATGACCCCCAGTCAGACCTCAGATAAGAGCCCCATGCCTCTCATCAGCCCCCATTGCCTCTCACCAGCCCTCACCATCCTTAAAACAGCCCCCAGCAGCCTCTCACAAGCCCCCAGCAGCCTGATACAAGCCCCCAGCAGCCTGATACAAGCCCCCAGCAGCCTCTTACAAGCCCCCAGCAGCCTCTTACAAGCCCCCAATAGCCTTTCCTTTTACAAGCCCCCATTGGCCCTTACCAGCCCCCATTGCCAATCACCAGCCCCCAGCCACATTATATTAGCCCCCTTTGCCTCATGCGTTATAAAATAAAAAAAACACTTACCTCTCCTGCTCCCAGATGCCGCCGCTCCTCTCCGCCCGCGCTCTGCTTCCTCCTGCCGCCGGCAGTGCTGTGAAGTGGCGCGCACAGCGTGAGGTCACAGTGCGCCCTCATGCTGTGTGCAGCCCTGCACAGCCGACAGCCGAACGGAGGACCAGGAAGCGGTGAGTACAGAGCCTTTACCGCTTCCTGGTCCTCCGATGCTAATGAGCGCTTCCACTTTTGGGGGGGGGGGGATGCGTCTTATGGGGCAAAAAATACGGTATATGTCTGCATATCATTGGTAAGAGTAACTGTACTTTCACACAACTTCACATAAATCAATAGTACAAGTGACCAGAAGAAACTTTGTAATATGCATCAGTAAGAATAGTTCTCACGTTATCAACCATTTTACTTTCCTCCCTCATTGCTAATTGCTTTTAACTTTGAAAAATGCTTTAAATTACATCCTTCACAGGAGGATCATATTACACATGTCAATACAAGTCTATGGAGAGGGGAGGGGGAGGAGTGAGCCAGGACACAAAGATAGATGCTGAAGAGACAGCACAGTTACATAGGAGATTTATCTCAGCACAAATGCTAAATTCACAACAAATAGAGGTCAGTACCTCTCTGTAATGTCTTTCATGATCTCGGGGCATACATCTGAGTGAGTAAGAATAAAAGCTTTAGGAAGCCGCTTCTATTCTACTTTCTGTGTGCAGTGAATGGCAGCTAGTCTCCATCAACCATGTCAGAGATCTGTAAACTAGAAGTTCAGCATGTGAAGGGGAAAACTGCTAAAAATGCCAGCTAAAAGTGATATCATGGCCAGTGACAGTGTTATTCCTCACATACACACACTGTACTACTGATTAATGCAGAGTCTGTTGAAAGGTTAAGTACTTTTTAAGATATGATTCAAGAAGATCATACTGGAGTAATTCTGCTTTCTATACCCATCATATGGGGAGAGACCTAGGCGTGTACTAACCTGAGGAGTATAAGGTCCAGGAGTCATTGGATCCAGGCTTTCTAGATCAGCATCATCAAGGGCTGCCTCTTTAGCTGTGCAAATGTCTTTTTCTAGTTGTGTCAAGTGCTCATCATACTGGTTCAGATAGGGAAAGACCATAAATTAGTCTAAAAGCGAACTGTGTGCTTGACCTAAAGAACAATCACCCAAACTGTGCTTACCTCAGCCAGAGTCTGGCTACAAACATTGACAATTTCCTGTGCCGTCTTACTATACTGGCTGTCCGGCCCTGTGAAGAAAAAAACATAAAAGATATTGTCTAATGTAACTATATTCACAATGAGGTAATGTATCAATGCAACAACTCTACTCGGCCCAGCAAATTTACTATACTTTCTGCCAGAAAAGGGTGTATATTACAGCACAAATCTAAGAAACTCAGACCATCATATGGCCAACTCAAAGAGTCACCAAAAACTTACCATTGTATTTTACACTGTTTGCAGAGATCAAATTAACATCAGCCAAGAAGACTTCTCGATTTTGATATTTGTGTTTGGAAATGTTCTGGAAACAAGAATGAACATAATTCACTAGAAATTTATCAATTAGGACTATGGCAATGGGCTGTCCTCTAATTTCTGTCATTTTTTGAGAGGAGGAACGGGTCATGGGTCAAGGTATTTATTTCATAGAACCTTGTGCAAAGTGACACAATGGCTACAGGCTCTGGAAAAACAGATGGGAGATAAAAATATATTTTTCCATCCTTCCCTTTCAAAATGTCTTTCGTGCAGTACCCGTGTGCTTAGAGGGCATCTATTCTTCTCCCCTTCTCTTCCCACTTTCAGAATGGGGAATGAAATGAAAACGCTCATGTTTTGGCTAGAAAATCAATCACTGACCTGCCGAATGGTCTCCAGATCCATTGGGTTGATGATGACCTTATAGTAATCAGGAACAAACTTCTTATTGACTGGATGATGGAAAGGCCATGACTGTGGAAATAAGCAGAAAGGTATTCCGAGTTATTCAGACACTAAGAGTTTATAGCTGAGTATTCAATTTAAATTCACCTATTCTCTTGTGCATCATTAACCCCTTCAAGCCCCTTGACGTAACTAGACATCAAGGTGCCGAGGCACGTTTTGCACTCCGATGTACATTTATGTCAGGGTGAAGCCAGAGGCTCAGAAGCTGTGAGATCACATGGCTGGGATTGGAGATAATGCCAATCCTGGTAGTATAACCCATTAGATGCTATAGTCAATAGCGACATCAAATGTTTTTTTTTGTGCAAAGGTAGTAACACTATTCTATAAGTTTGGTATTACCATATGTATACTGACCTGCAAAATGAAGTTGTTTTTTCTGCCACATGGTGAATGGCATAAAATGTATAATACAAAAAAAAAAAAAATGGCAGAAATGCTGCACCCCCCAGGACAGTTAATGGAAGCTTATCAATAAGATATATGAAAACCAAAATGGTGTCTTAAAAAATACAACTCATCCTGCAAAACAGGCTCTGAGGGTAGGTTGACACCTGTGTTTAACTGATCCCGCACTGTAGAGAAAAGCCTGTCGGAGTTCACCAGATCCAGCCTAGCTGGATACTGCCATTCAACACTGGACCCTATTGACTACAATGGGATCCAGCTTTCCAGCACAAGAACTAGTTTTCTGCTGGACAAAAACCTTTGCATGCATTGCTTTTTGTCCAGCTGAAAGCCACCATTTCACTGGGAAGTGGCCGGATCCCTGCCAGATCCCATCATAGTCAATAAGGTCCAGCAGTGACCGGCAAAATCCAGCTACGGCGAATCCGGAGAACAGCGTGCTGCATCCGTTTAATGCAAGTGTGAACCTACCCTCATAGAGCTATGTCAACAGAAGAATAAAAATATATGTATGACTTGGAATGTAACAATAAAAAAAAGAAAGTTTTGTCTTAAAGGCCCAAAATAGGCCGATCCTAAAGGAGCGTCATCTCACTAATATTCACACTTACTATGTTAAAGAAAAAAATATGAAATCCATTTCTATCTACATTTAAAACTGTATATTTAAATCTCTGCTATATCCAGGGAAAGTGACTACTACTGGAACAATAAAATGAAGAGGTGCAGCTATGTTTCACAGCATTTTAGAGAAAACTAAAAACACAACATACATCTGGCACTGCCATCATCTTCTGAGTTACAATGTTATCCAAGATAAAGGAGAAGGCGACTTGGTCATCGTCATCCAGCAATGGGTTAATGGCTTTCTCCAGTCTTGCTAGCTTGTCTTCTTTCTGTAAGTAAAAGTGCACAGTACACTTCTTATAACCCTAGAAACTGAAGCATGTTACAGAACATCCAACCAGTAAATGACAATTATCGGTCACACTTAGGACTTGCACGGTGACTTCTGAAGGTGTGGAGAAACACAGCAGGAGAAATAAGAACGTTCAAATTTACCTTCATAGTAAGGGACTGTGAAAACGGTTTGGAGCTATACTGGGCAGTAAGCCTTACAGCAGGTAATGCCAAAAATGTTCTCAGGGGTTGTGTCACTTCAGTAAAAGGTATTTATTATGTAGAGAAAGTTACTACAAGGCACTTACTAATGTACTGTGACTGTCCATATTGCCTCCTTTTCTGTCTGGATTCATTTTTCCATCACACTATACACTGCTTGTTTCCATGGTTACGACCACACTGCAATCCATCAGCGGTGGCTGTGCTTGCACACTATAGAAAAAAGCACCAGCCTATGTGCGGTCCCACAGTCCCGGGCACCAGGGAGACCGGTGCTTTTTCCTATAGTGTGCAAGCACGGCCACCGCTGATCGATTGCAGAGTGGTTGTAACCATGGAAACGAACAGTGTATAATGTGATGGAAAGATGAATCCAGCCAGAAAAGAAAGCAATATGGATAATAATACATTAGTAAGTGGCTTGTATTAACATCCTCTACATGATAACTGCTATTTGCTGAAGTGAGACCCCCCTTAAATGTCATTATCATGTGTTTGTCTATAGAACGGATGGCTTAAAGGACATCTGTCAGCAGATTTGTATCTATGACACTGGCTGACCTGTTGCATGTGCACTTGGAAGCTGAAGGCATCTGTGCTCGTCCCATGTTCCTATGTGCCCACATTGCTGAGTAAAACGCTTTTGCTGGCCATGTGAATGCGGCATCATGGTGCGGACCGATTGACTTCAATGGGTGTGTGGTCTGCCTGTTGTGTCTAAGTACTGGACATGTCCTATCTTTGCGATGCAGCCACACAGATGCAAAAGCACTCGGAAGGGCTTGGTGCGCTTACAAGATATGATATGTCCTATACTTTGCCGCAACATGCAAACAACAGACCCACTGAAGTCAATGGGTCCGCACCATGATGTGTCATGCACACAGCAGGTAAATAAGTTTTGCAGATCTGCAGTTTGTGGACCACAAACCACTTATAGTAGTGTGAATGTGGCTTTATCATACAGTTGTCTTCTCATGACATCTCTGTATCAGCGTGTTATCCGGATGTGAGTGGCTTACCTCTCTCAGCTTTTCATCACACAAGTCCAGCATTTCTTGGGAAATTTGAGTCAATGTATGTTTTGGTCCTAATTTTTGAAGAAATTATACATAGATATATATAAAAAAACAGGTTCCTAATAAAGAATCAATCCCCCATGGACAATATATTAATTTCCTCACCGTTATAAAGGATGCTGTTCTTAACAATTAGCTCCACCTGCTCCCGGAACTCCTCACGGGATGGGTACATTCTTTTGCGCACATTTTCTCTTAATGTTTGTAGATCCATAGGATTTGTCACGATCTTGTAGTAATCCTTCACCACTTTAGCATTAACAGGGCTGTGGAAAGGGTATGTCTTCAAAAGAAAAAGAAAGTGTAAAAGTTTAGCAGAACTCCCAAAAGTACAGGATAACTTTCTTCACTGCGCAATAATCTTCAGCTAGGGCTCCACAATAATATCTAGTTGTCTAAAAGTCACGGTAAAATCACAGAATTTCTGCACGTTAACATTTCCCTATGGAACAAAAGGTAAACATGTTGCAAGGAATCTTGTGACCATTGCATAAAAATCCGATTTTTCTTTTATAATGTTGCTGGTGACTTTCCTTCCTATAGAGAAACATTGATTTAGCGGGTGCTGTAATGTTGTGATTCTTTCTGCCTAATGCATGCAATGCTGTCTTATTCTGGAGCCCTTAGCTTAAAGGTCATGAACATCGGATCGTGGGAGGTCTGACCCTGAGCGAATACAAAGGATTCCCAAATCCCCTGTCTGAATGCAGCAATAGTGCGCATGTCAGTCCATTGCTCCTTACACTTTTACGGGAGTAAGAAATCTCATAGAAATGAATGGATTGGTGGACTGATGTTCGTACAACTGCTCCATATCCCCTGCAATGTAGTATTTATGCATGTTGTGGAAAGGTGAAGACTTTTTGTTAAAATACAACTGTCCATAGAATTAACTTACATTCGGCATGTCTCTCAAGTCATTGATGATGGACTCAAGAACTGAAGATAGCGTGACCATGGGATCGGTTCTCCTACGATGTATTGACTTATGGGGTCTCTGAAAGGACATAAAAAGGATCATATTTCAGAATTAATGTCCTGGCAGGAATATGTATATGTTCCCATTATTTGGTGCTTAAAATATCACATAACTGCTATTTACAAGGCACTCTGTATGGAGAATACTGTACCACTACTGGAATTCTCATGTTACTTGAGGATGCATATCAGCTTATAACCAGTAAGTTATGGGGATGACGCCCACATTAAGATATGAAAACACGTTTTATTTTGCCACACATAAAAAAAGGATTTTGAATCAAAGGAGAACTGTCTGACACGTCTTGATCTCCAGAGGATATGGTGGTTTACCTAAACCCACTAAGTTTCCTGGTGTGAACTCGGCTAGACATCTAAATTAGATCCTACTTGGAGCATTCACTTGATGGATGATGATCAGAGGAAGGCATGACTTCTTCTCAGTTCTCAGATCTTTAAAGGTCCTTCCTATTTTCGTCACACAGATTATGCATTTTAAATGGATAAACCATGGTAAAGGCCTTACATTTAAGTAATCACAATGCACTGTACTCCCCACTCTTCTCTTCTTCTTTTGAGGTAACTGCTGTTTAGGGAACTTCAAGACCAAGGATTTCCTACGAACCTCATCCGCACTAGAAATAAATATAAATGTATTACTGTATTAAACATGTATATTTAAAAGTACATATCTCAAGTAAGATTGTGATACTTGTATATGTAAAATAGAGGAATGTCCTTTCCACCCAGTGCAGTATGACATAGACATACCTTTCGATAAGCTGTTTGCCCAAAACTATTTTAGTTCCTTCCACTTTAATCAACTCCTCATTGTCATTGTGTATCACAGTCTTTTCCAACTCCTCTTCCTGTTCCTCAGTCATTGCCACAGGATTAGATGGAGGAGCATTGGTTTGGTAGTACAGTGGGCAAAACTTGTTGGTTCTCATATGGCCTATTGCTCCACAAGCTCCACATTTTAGCTACAAGAAAAAGAAATGTGTCGAAGATAAACGTTAACTACTTGCAGTCCACTGAATGTCTTTATGTCGTGCTAGTTCACATACAACTTCGCTGAGAAGTTTCTACATGTCTCTGTAGAGTCTGCAGCTGCATGGAAACTGGTATGGGGAACCAGCTGTTAGAGAAAGCTGAACTATCCAAAGAGAAGGCAGAGATGGCTTATTACTGTTCCTACTTTCCCGATTACCGTATACACGGTGCTCAATTTGCCTTGTGGATATACTTCAGCAAGCAGCAATGACTGGTGCTGGTAGCGGCAGGAGCTTCTGGGTCTTAGCAGACCCAGATCAGTTCTGCAATATTTGTCAGGAGGCTGCATGTTCCCTTTAACTTCCTAGAATATGTCAGCCCCAGTTACAAGGGGAAAAAAGAAAGTCATTTTAAAATGTTCCTTAAAAACAAAAGAAACAACTGCTAAATAAATAAATTAAACAAAAAAAAAAAAAATTAAAAGAATGGCACTGCTACCACAAACCACAACAATTGACCTGCTCCCATCATCCCAAAACTATGCATCCCTTATATAAAAATAACCATAACAGAAACATAAATTATGTATTTTAGTAGAAGTTTCTTGTATTAAAAACAATGTGAAAAACAGACAATTATTTCCACTTTTATATATATTCCTGATTTCACAAATGGTTAGAAAGCTCACATTCTCTACACTAAACTAGATCCAATAGCTAGTAATTATGTAATGAATAACACATATTTATCTAGTTCATGCTCTAGTTGTCTGTGCTGTTTGTACATAACAATATTTTCTCTATAGACCAACCTTCAGATCGGGACGTTCCTTCATTTTCTTAGGTTTCTTTTCTGGAGGACCTCTTAGTTTTTCTTTTTCTTGGTTGCGTTTCAGTCTTCGAAGCTGCTCTTGGATTCTTCGCCTTTCTTTCCTCATCTCCTCGCGATGTTGCTCATCAAAGAGGGCAAATTTCCGGCTTCAATACAGAACAGCCAGGGTAAAATAACAGAATATACAATTTTTTATAAAAAATTAAATTAAACCCCAGGGAGCCTCATCAAAAACGTAAGCAGCACTCACATGAACTCGTCATCTTTAGTGGTACGGATACGACTATAAGCATCAATAACAGCTGGTTTGCGCACAGTCTCACATCGTACATATTCTTTTCCATCCTCATCCCTAAATGTGCGGTAGATTTTCAGCCGACGTCCACTAGCTGCTGAATTTAAACTGGTCACTGAAGCAGTATCATCATCCTTGTGAGAGCCTCCTGGAGTAGCTGACCCTGTAGCTGAAAAGAATACGTTATTTACCAGGTTGCAGGGCCATCATCTGTTTATCCAGAGCAGCTTCAGATCACCAAATGACCACTGGCAGGTGTGAAAATTACATAAGCATTATGTCAGTGTCATCTAATACATTCCAGAACTCTAAGGGTTACGTCGCATTATAAATGAATATAATGCTATGTGACCCCGGCAGTGCTGGGAGTTCAGGCCAGGTGCCTCGCTGTGGGTCCGCAGAGAAACACTCGCTCGTCTGAAAGGGGCCTAAAAGCTATTCTAGTAAGGGAATTTACTCAAGCATGTAGAAACTGCAGATTCACAAGAGCGGCCCATAACATAGAGGAAAGACTGAAGCACTGGAATACTCCAAATGGATAATCCAAAGAGCTAAAATGAAAATAGTTACGATTTACTGCAGGAAGATCAAAGAACAGAGAGAATAAATGATCTCCTCCTACTGTCTTACAGTACAGTCCATGTACATATTACACATTAATGTTATATACAAAGTGTGAAAACCCTATAAAGACCTCTCAGCCCTCCAGACATGCCTGATCTGGTAAAACATACAATAACAAGAGAATAATGCTGGAACATCTTTGTGCCATTCCTCTGTTATTCCCGGAAATGTATGAATAAAATGAGACCGAGGTGTGACAGCGCGCCCCTGTACAGCCTGACACTGACCATGCCTATAAAATGATTATCATCAGTGTCTCCAGGAAAGTCCGGCTCAACTCGTACAATATTATTGTATCATTTGTATTGATCACGACTAGCAGATTAGTTGGGAAATTGTCTTATTACTCTGGGGTAAAGCAGGACAGTGTAAGTGAAGTTAATACTACAGGACATAGTTTACAATACTCACAAAACCCTTTTCGGTCTTTTTTGTCCTTTCGGCTCCGCTCTTTGTCATTACCACTGTCTTCTCCCATCAACATCCTCTGCAGCTCTTTTCTCTCCTGCTCTTCTCGCTCTCGGGACAGTTGAGAGCTCGTCTTCTTATTCTGTAGCATGTTCTCAATGTTTTTTCCCATCTCCTCAAAGTCACTATCTTCAGCGGAGCTACTATCTGTGTCTGTGGACAAAACTTCTGCAGATTCTAAGACTCTGGAAAATGCAAGGTTAAGTAAAAATATAAATAACAGTAAAATGAAATATTCAAACCATAATCAGCACTGTAAATTAACATGAGAAGTACAGAGACGAGGGTCTTCTTTCCTTCCAGCTTCTGACCACCATGTTGATTGAAACCCCTGTTTGCAGGTAGTAGTTCTGGTAATTACATATCCCATGTTGCCTTTTTAAGACATCGCATAGGAAGGTGTAACCAGCTTTATCAAATGCTATAGTTATACTGGTCATTCAAAATTGTACTCTGGTTGTTGGAGAGTCATAGATGCAAGGCTAAGGACACCAGAAGCTGCAGACAGAGCCCTATGTAGCAGGATGTAACAGACAGTGTGCAGACTCCAATCCACTGTAGCGAGGGGCAGATATGTCTGGTGAGTAAGAGCCTAACACCATCTACAAGACACAGGAAGCAGTCTAAAGGAGGTTAAGAGACAGCAGCAGAACACACAGGGCTAAGATCTGTGGCTGTCACTCAGTGCTTTACATGGGTGTTGCAAAGGAAAGATGAAGGAACATTGGGGGTCATTTACAAAGACTGTCTTTTTACACCAGTCTTTGTTTTCACCTTTTGCTGCCAGAGGATTCGCTAATTTATGACGAGGTGTAAATTAGCCAAACCTCGAGTTAAAACTACTCCAGCCCCTTACTGGAGTAGTTTTTACTCCTCTTTTACACCCGTTTCAGGCATAAAGTCCCAGTCCCCGCCACTCCTTGCGCAAAAACACCCGTGCAACAAAATATTGTCTTGTTGGTGTTTAAAAAGTCACAAAGAAGGGTTTTGCAACTATTTTACACCAAAACCTGGATATAATTATTGGAACTCCTCTTAATCATTGAGCACAGGTGTTGCATTCAGTCCCATTGCTTCAGGTGTATAAAATCCAGCCCCTAGCCATGCAGTCTGGCTGCATTTCTGAAAGAATGGCGCCTTATATAGAGCTCCCTGAATTCTAGAGTGGTGCTGTGATAGAATGCCACCGTTAAAACAAGTCAGTTCATGACATTTCTTCCCTCCTAGATATTCAACCATCGCCTGTGACTGGTATTATAACAATTTGAAGTGTTTAGGAGCCACAGCAACTTAGCCATGAAGTGGAGACCACGTAAAGTTACATAGCGGGTTCGCTGAGTGCTGAGGACCATAGTGCATTAAAGTCGCCAACACTATGCTGAGTCAGTAACTGCAGAGCTCCAAACCTCCTCTGTCATTAACATCGGCACTAAAACTGTGTCCCGGGAGCTTCATGGCAAGTTTTTCATGGCCGACCAGCTGCAAGCCTTACATCACCAAGCTCAATGTCAAGAGTCCGATGCAGTGGTGTAAAGCACGCTAACACTAGACTCTGGAGCAGTGGTAACATGTTCTGTGGAGTGACAAATCACACTTGGCTACCTGGCAGTTTGATGGATGAGTCCAGTTTTCAGAGAATGCCAGGAGAACGTTACCTGCCTGACAGCATTGTGCCAACTGTAAAATTCGGTGGAAGAGGGATAATGTTATGGGGTTGTTTTTGAGGGGTTGGCCTAGGCCCATCAATTTCAGCGAAAGGAAATCTTACCAAGATACTTTAGCATACCAAGACCTGTTTTTTTGGCATGTTTCTTTGTGTGAACGGTTTAGGAAAAGCCTTTTTCTGTTCCACCATGACTGTGCCCCAGTGCACAAAGCAAGGTCCCTAAGGACATATTTGGGCAAGTTTGGTGTAGAAGAACTTGACTGGCCCACGCAGAGCCCTGACATCAAACACCATCGGAAACCTATGGGATGAGCTAGAATGGAAATTGTGAACCAGGCCTTTTCACCCAACAACAGTGTACAGTGGTACAAATGCTCTTCTGGATGAATGGACAAAAATTCCCACATAAACATAATCTTGTAGAAAAGAGGGATCAACTCCATATCAATGCCTACGAATTGAGAATAGGATGTAATAAAAAAATTCCTGCAGATCAAATGTGTAGGTGTCCCAATAATTTAGTCCATACAGTGCACTTTGTTATTCAGAAACCTACAAGATACTGCAATGACAGCAGCTATTATGATGACAGATAAGAATTTACATGAAAAAAAATGTTCAAAATGATCTGTCAGAATGCTATGTTGTATGGTTTATGGGCAGCAAAGTATGGTGACAGACCTTCTGCACTAAACGCACCGAGCACCAGAAAATATTGGGCAATATATTGGGTTTATATATTATAAACTGATTTGACAAGAAAAAGCGGATTATCTGGGGAGAGGGAGAAGCATAATTTATGCAACATACTTGTTCTGGAGATCAAATATCCGCTGGCACTCCTCTTTATATCTTTCTTGATGTTCTGCCACTGAGAATCGTGATCCTCTAGCAAATTTGCTCATTGGTCCCTCACCAGAGCGCGCTTGCTCAGTGGACATTGTTCTCACCACATCAATTACTTCCCAGCGAGACAGCTTCTTAATCTAAAGGCAGCAAAACAGCAAGAGTGAGTACATGACAAGAACTGGTATAGAAGGGGTTTTCCAGGATCTTATCCTCAGGATAGGTTATCAATATCAGATTGGCGGGGGTCAGACACCCAGTTCTCTCACCGATCAGCTGTTTGAAGAGAAGGCAGCGCGCCATGCCAGTGCAGCTTTTCTTTAAATTGTTTACCAGCTCGCTGTTGACTTCGCAGCGGTGAGCAGTGTAATTACAAGCTGTCCCATTCACTTCTATGGGACTGTTCCTTCCCATTCAAGTGTATACTACAGGGCTGTCCGATAGAAGTGAATGGGACGTCTTGTAAATATCTGCTTGCCACTGTGATGTCGACAGCGAGCAGGTAAACAACGAAGGGAAGACTGCACTCGCACAAGTGCGGCCTTCTCTTCAAACAGCTGATCAGCAGGGATCCTGGGTGTCGGACCCCTGCCGATATGATATTGATATCCTGAGGATAGGTCATCAGTATTAAAATCCTGGAAAACCCCAAAAGAACCATAAGGGATAAGAACGAAGGGTGGTGTGCCCTTTACCTGTTCCGCACAAAATAATTAGAGAAAGATAAAAATATACAAAACGTATTTGTATGTGTGTTTTTTTATTTTATTTCAGGCTTTATATACATATAGAATATATGGAGATCAAAGTGTTGTAGGATAGAATGGATTTAAAAAGAAAATCTTGTCGGCTGTACTGTATAGATCTGACTTGTTGAGTTGGTACAAAGAATTCCCAAACCTTCATGAATATGAAGTCTATAAAACATGTTACATGGACAATTATGAAATGACTCTTCAAGCCTTCTCATCTCCACACTCACCTCTTCCTCTGGCACTCCAAATTTGCGGAGCAACTGTTTGGCATTTTTCAGGGAAAGTCTCCGCAAATCTGCATCGGTTCCCGTCACAGTCTTTTTCACTGGCTGAGGCTCTTTATCGTCTTGCTGTTACAAGAAGTTACATTGTTAATAACATATTCTATGATAAGTGCTCATGTACACTGACGTTTTATAGCCACCCTCCATGTCATAGGTAGAAAGCAGAAAAGGGGGCAAATGTAGATTAGTGACAAGCATACGTTTCTGACCTTCTGTTGTGTTGGTTTGTTAGGAATCTTCACATAAGAAAATCCTTCTCCACAGCCGGTTGGGTCTGCAACCCCCGTCACCTCCAGCAGACATTTGCCTTTCATAGCAGCAATAAATGCTCTTGTAGTGTTCCAAGGTGCAGTTCTGACCTGTGCAAATATAAATGATGACGTATGACTTGGCGTCCACACACCAATACGTGAAATATTCTCACTTTCCATGTGTTACCTCATCATCTATCTTCATCTGGAAGTCTTCTTCGTTCTCCTCCTCTGGGGCAAAAAATGATTTTTCTCCATAGCCAGCATCCTGCAAAAAAAAAAAAAAATTCCTGTGAAAACTGTATGGATAAAAGATGATGGAGGAGCTTGTCATCACTTGGTCACTTGCATTACAATGTGTGCTGTGCGTCTATAACTTGATTTCCAAAAATGAAAATAAAAAATCATCCATCATCCGAGTCATAATTCACATCACACTGAAGCAAAAACTACTTTTTATCACCTCTGACCTTAAAGGGTTTGTGCCACGAAAATATTCTGTAGTTTTCAAACCAGCACCTGAATCTGAATACTTTTTTTTAACTGCTAGTAATTAAAAATGTTGTAAAGCCACTGAGTTATTCAATAAAATGTATCTGCTGTTTGTTCTTTTTCTTATTTCTCTGTCCACCATGTTGAGGTGGTCAAACGTGCTCAGTTCCATCCTTCAACTGCTTCCTGAGCGGTGATAGGAAGAGAGCTACAGCAGAAAGGACACATTCCCCTGAGCTGCCACGGAAAGGACATGCCCCTGAGCTGCCAGCTTGATATAAATCTAGCCGAGCAATGAATGGGGAGATCTCTGGATCCATGTGAAGTACAGGGCTGGTTAAAGCTTTGTTGGGAAGAGATCGTCACGTATTATATGAAGTCTGATTTTCATTTTTCACATTATTCATTGGATAACCCCTTTAAATGTTGAGTGTTTTCCTCCCATGATGCAACTCCGGTGCTTGTGCAGGTCCTCATGTTTTCCTTCATGGACTACAACACCAGTCTCACTTGCAGCCTACTGTCATATCCACTAGTGCCCCCCTAATCTATCCTCAATTCTGCTGCCCAGACCCCTACTCATCATCCCTATGTCAGTCTCTCTCTTGGCTATCAACAGATAATAGGCAAACTCCAGCCATGCACTGCGATCTCTGTAATCTCCAGATAACACTGCTGGACAATGCGACTGGATAATATCTGCACATAAAGAATAAATGGAAGCAAGTATATTGGTCATTTAACCCATTACTGACCTTTAATCGCTGTTCTGCTGCAATCATACTGTAATAGGCACAGCACTGCTCAGGGGATACCATCGCACGAATCTCTTCTTCAGTTGGTAAGCGGAAATCTGGTTTCAATACCCACCAATTAGAGTCCATTCCTAGAATACAAAATATAATGGGATTTTGAGTACTCACAGTAAATCCTTTATAGTCATGTTTACTGGGAGAGCAGCACTTTGGGTACAGACTGTGCTTCTGATTTCTAGTGCCACCCATCCTATAGATTTGACTGTAGGTGGCAAATCTGCCAAAAACATACAAGGACAAGTTACCTGTTCTTTTAAAATCAGCGCACAGTTTAAGTCTCTTTCTGATGCTGCTCTCTGAATGGGAAGGAAAAGCTTTTTTTATGTCCTCCATACGAATCCTACGAGGTCTGTCTTTGCTTTTCCAAAAGAGACGATATATGAACACCTGATAACAGATCGGGAACAAAATTAGTTTCCATGTACGAATTTGCCCAATAAGCAAATAAAAAAAACTAAAAAAAAGTTCCCAGGACAAACTAAATACCTGTAGAAAATCACGGATGTGTGTGTTAGCCCTTTTAGAGTTTGGGCCAGGAACTTCGAAGAGAGGACACTGCTGACCAACTACAAAAATGTCCACCAGGTCACGAATACAATAGCCTTGACGAGTGCGAATAATGAGGAAGTCCGTTTCAGGCATCTTGTGCAAGTAGATTGGAGACCTGAACAAATTGTTTTCAAAAGCCTAAAAAAACGCAAAGAAGGAACTGTTCAGAAAAAGTGCAGCTCAGAAATGACACAAGCCGTCATCTGTGTTGCCGCATACCTGTAAGAGCTGCCCCGGGTGCAGAGAGCCGAGGAATGGGGAGGTGTGACAATATACCGTTTCTCCATACTTGCAGTCTGGGGCACCAGGGTCCTTCCCGGGTTTCTATGAAAAAATGAAATCATCAGAAAACCATGTTTGTAGGTCTCCTATACAGCCTTATGAATACTTGTACAGTATGGGAATTCTTACCCTCTTGTAATAGTTCTTGATTTTAGTTGCCATGCCAACTTGCATCGTTAACGGTGGGTTTTCTTCACTGTACTCAGCCAAGATGAGGTCTCCATCTTTGCCTGTAAGATCTTGTGAAGTACGCATAAAAAACATCTCTCCGCCACCAGATGCCTGCCGTTCCTGCTCTCTCATCTGATGCACAGGGAAGGAAATGAACAGAATACATTAGCCACAAAAAGTCATAGAGATATACCGTATTTTTCGCCCTAGAAGACGCACTAGCCCATAAGACGCACCTAGGTTTTAGAGTAGGAAAATAAGAAAAAATATTTTTCATCAGATCCTCTTATCAGACTGCCCATAAATTTCAGGACATCACATCAGCCCTCCATGTCAGACCCCCAACAGACATCAGATCAGCCCACTATGGCACCATATCAGCCCACTGTGCCCCCATACCATCTCACTGTGCCCCCACCAGACCTCAGATCAGCCCACTGTGCCCCCATCAGACCTCAGATCAGCCTACTGTGCCCCCATCAGACCTCAGATCAACAGTATGTGCCCCCATCAGACCTCAGATCAACAGTATGTTCCCCCATCAGACCTCAAATCAACAGTATGTGCCCCCATCAGACCTCAAATCAACAGTATGTGCCCCCATCAGACCTCAAATCAACAGTATGTGCTCCCATCAGACCTCAGATCAACAGTATGTCCGACCATCAGACCTCAGATCAGCAGAATGTGCCCCATCAGACCTCAGATCAGCCCACTGTGCCCCCATCAGACCTCAGATCAGCCCACTGTGCCCCCATCAGACCTCAGATCAGCCCACTGTGCCCCCATCAGACCTCAGGATCAACAGAATGTGCCCCCATCAGACCTCAGATCAACAGTATGTGCCCCCATCAGACCTCAGATCAGCAGAATGTGCCCCATCAGATCTCAGATCAGCATATTGTGCCCCATCAGACCTCAGATCACAGCAGTATGTGCCCCCATCAGACCTCAGATCACAGCAGTATGTGCCCCCATCAGACCTCAGATCAGCTCACCAACCCACTTATAAAAACCTTACTTACCTGTCCTGCGCTGCCGCTGCCCTCCGGTCCCGTGCTCCACTCTCTTCCCTGCTGGCGCGCTCTATGACCTGACGCTGCAGAACATTCTGCTGATCTGAGGTCTGATGGGGGTCCCTACGTACAAGTGAGCGCTTCCTTATGGAAGCGCTCACTTGTATTCGCCCTATAAGACGCACCGCATTTTCCCCCCTACTTTTGGGGGAAAAAAGTGTGTCTTATAGGGCGAAAAATACGGTAACTATTTAGTGCATGTGATATTGCGCTGTATAGAGCACTGAGGACAAAGGACCAGGGACACACTCTACATGTGGAGGAAACTGGAAAGGGTTCTTGATAGTTAGAGTAGTCAAACTACGGAATGCCCTACCCCAAGAGGTAGTGATGGCAGATACTGACGGTTATAATTAATCCAACAATGTTGTCTAATTTATCTAAGAAAGCTTGAACTTGATGGACCTCTGTCTTTTTTTTCAACCTAGGTTACTATGTAACATGATGGGAGTGTTCCCGATAGAGATAGTCAGACCGCAATCAAATGCGCAGAAGCTACTAAGGCTAGGTGAGGTGAATCTGAAGCTCCAATTTACAACTTTAACTACTAAAATTACCTTTGCTTTCTTCTTGATGTGCTTAAGAAGAGGTTGCACAGAGTGTGCTCCTGGCTGGGACAGGGCCCCATATGAATATTTCTTCAATGGAGGACGGTGGAATTGCCGGAGTTTCATTGGACCCATGTGTGTAGGGAAGAAAGGCTGCCTGAGCTCCACTGCCGGGATAGAGTGCTGATAGAAAGAGAGAATGAAAGTGAGCAATGGTGCAAACACTTCACGTTACTGTCACAGTGGGTTATCACATATTGGATCCACATTTTTATATCACAGCTCAGCACCAATCAATCCTGTACTGACGCTTCCTCACTGGTCTCTGTACTGCCCGACATGGACATTTGTCTGATCAGTCACTGACTTCGTTCTCACATTTTCAGGTCAGTAAGAAGTTCAGAGAATGGCAGAAGATCTTCAGACTGGGGACAAAAAATTGACTATGATTGGTACTTTTTTGTTAGGAATTTATTACCTGGATAATGTTTCCTCCAAAAGTTCCTCGTAAGCCCTGCTGTTTTGGATAGTAAAATTCATCATTGGATAAATTCCAGGGATCCTTTACTTCTGGCTGGGACATGTTCTGTGAGAAAGTACATTGAAGAAATGATAATTTTACTGTCAACAACTTTAGATGCCTTGTTAGTATGAAAAATAAGCTTGTCCTAAATCAGTGGGAGTCAGCCTAATATGATATGGGAGCCTTAGATGCACCTCTCAACTCCATCAGGGGGCCAACCACTGCATTAAAAAAGGGGCACGCGGCATCTAGGCACTGTTATCTTCAAATAGTAATTAACGTAAAAAAATTCTAAACTTCTAAAACATTTCATAAAAGACATATTACAAAATGTATTATAAAATTGTATTGAGATATATATAACAAAGGCGGCACAGAAAAGGTAGAAATTGCGGGTGCCGGCGTATACAACCTTGACCAAGGAAACAAACTCCAAAATGAAATCCACAGCACAAAAAAGGGATGAAAAAGTGTGGTTTATTCACCCATAGCTGTACAACATTTCTTAAAGGGAAGAATCACTTACCTGCTGAGGTTCCTCTTTGATTACCCCAGTTTTCCCTAATAAAATTCGACTTTTCTTTAGTGAGGACTCCTTTTTGCTTTCCTTAGAGGGAGAATTTGATGTAGTTTCTTCTTTCTCATCTGGGATTTCTGTTGATAAAATATATGCTACACATAAGATACGACCGCCTCACGTCACCAGTAATTGATAGCAATTCTGACGACACATGTTTATGTCTACAATAACTTCATGAAAAATATCACCAACCCAGTATAATGTTTTCATCATTGGGGTCTAATGTTAAAACGGGAGGGTCCAAGATCCTGTCCATGGCTTGATCATCCCAGATGATATTGTCTTCCCATCGTCCATACACCAGCTCTTCATTGTCAATGGGAAAAATTGAAAACCAGGGGCGATCCTCTTCAACAGATGCTAAAAAGCAAAAGGAACACATCTGTGAACAGACTCACAATATCTTAGTTTAATCTGTCACCATAATTGTCACATGGCTGCATACATCTGCTAACCGACTCCCGCTGAGGGAGACGCCATTAGCACTCAGTCAACTTAGGCTACTTTCACACTTGCGTTTGCAGGATCCGTTTGTGAGATCTGTCACAGGCTCTCATAAACGGTCCTAATGCATTCTGAATAAAAAAGGATCCGTTCAGAATCCATCAGTTTTGCTTCAGTTCTCCATTCCATTTTGGAGGTGAACACTAAAATGCTGCTTGCAGCGTTTTGGTGTCCGCATGAAGAAACTGATCCAAACGGATCCATCATGACTCACAATGTAAGTCAATGGGGACGGATCCGTTTTCTCAGACACAATAGAAAACGGATCCGTCTCCCATTGACTTTCAATGGAGTTCATGACGGATCCGTCTTGGCAATGTAAAAGATAATACAAACGGATCCGTTCAGAATGGATGCAGACGGTTGTATTATCATGACAGAAGCGTTTTTGCTGATCCATGACGGATCCAGCAAAATCACTGGTGTAAAAGTAGCCTTACTTCTTGGTCTGTAAAAATCTCTGTCATGAAAGAAAGTCATGGCGCCACAATATACAAAATAGCTAGTAGTAGCAAGTGGTGCAGAGTGCACAAAGTCTTTACTGACAAGGAACATATATAAAATCTGTGCGATAGCTTTCCTGTAAGGCCTGTTACAGAGCAGTGTCCGTTTTTCAGTAGACAAAATATGGATAGATTCCATGTGCATTCCGTATTTTTCTTACTCAATAGAAACGGCTATTCTTATTCAAAAGAATAGGACCTGCACTGACATCGGGCAAACGGATCTGCTAAAAAAAAAGGACAAGAAAAAAAAAAAAAAAAAAAAAAGGTATGCATGGCCCCATATAAATGAAGGGGGTCGGTGTACTATCTGTGAAAAAAACTGATAGCACACCGAGGAAAAATACGATTGTGTGCATAAGCCCTAAGTGTAAGGGAGAGCTGGGCGATATGGCCAAAAAAAAAGAAAATCTCGATTTTTTAAAAAATTTTGGACGATTCACGATTTAAATCTCGATTTTCTTATGTTATTAAAAATATAAAATAAATAAAAAAGCCTACTGTGCCCCCACCAGACCTCACATCAGCCCACTATACCCCCATCAGACCTCACACCAGCCCACTATACCCCCATCAGACCTCAGATCAGCCCACTGTGCCCCCATCAGACCGCAGATCAGCCCATTATGCCCCATCAGACCCCACATCAGCCCACTGTGCCCCCACCAGACCTCACATCAGCCCACTATACCCCCATCAGACCTCAGATCAGCCCACTATACCCCCATCAGACCGCAGATCAGCCCACTGTGCCGTCATCAGACCTCAGATCAGCCCATTATGCCCCATCAGACCCCACATCAGCCCACTGTGCCCCCACCAGACCTCACATCAGCCCACTATACCCCCATCAGACCTCACATCAGCCCACTATACCCCCATCAGACCGCAGATCAGCCCACTGTGCCGTCATCAGACCTCAGATCAGCCCATTATGCCCCATCAGACCCCACATCAGCCCACTGTGCCCCCATCATACCTCACATCAGCCCACTATACCCCCATCAGACCTCAGATCAGCCCACTGTGCCCTCATCAGACCTCAGATCAGCCCATTATGCCCCATCAGACCCCACATCAGCCCATTGTGCCCCCATCAGACCTCAGATCAGCCCACATTAGTGCCCCCTTGAGACCTCAGATCAGCCCACATTAGTGCCCCCTTGAGACCTCAGATTAGCCCACAGTAGTGCCCCCTTCAGCCCTCAGAACAGCCCACTAGGCCAACATAAGAATAAAATAAAAAAATCCCTTACCTGTCCTGCGCCGCGGCTCCGCTCCAGGTCCGGCGCTCCTCAGTCTTCTTCTCCTGGCGCTGCACTGTCACCTGACTGCGTGCAGCGTCAGGTCAAAGTGCGCGCACTATGTCCAGTGCATCGCGGCCCCGGAGAAAAAGAGGAGTGCCGGACACCAGAGCGGAGCTGCGGTGCAGGAAAGGTGAGAGATTTTTTTTATTTTATCTGGTGGGCACCATTTTAGGAAAATCGAGTTCACGATTTTCCTAAAAAGTAAAATCGTGAGGCTTTCAATTGGCGAATTAATTCGATTAATCGCCCAGCCCTAGTGTAAGGTTTCATAGTAACATCTCTATTGTTTTCAAATGGTCCTATAGTGATGATTCAGGCCTTACCTTGCTGTTCTGGAGGGTGTTTTTCCTTCCCTTTAGACACGATCAGTGATCCAGGTATGGTTGGTTTTTGCACTAGAGGAGTTGGCAGATTTAATAGTGATCCACTTCGACTCAGTCCTGACGAAAGAATCAGTAAATAAATAATTACACACCTAATCAATAAGCAATTACACACACACATATGCCAGTGACACAACTGCAATAACTGATAATACCTTGCTGGGCATTGTAGGCTGTGGCATTCCTAGTCATACTGGAGGGGAGCCAACCGGCTAAGCTGGCCCTCTGGGTCTTTGTTACTTTGTGCTTCACATCCTCCCCATTCCATATCACATCATCCTCCCACTGGAGCTGTGTTACCATCAAGAAATGTTCATCTTGAAACTGCGCCTCTGTGGATTCCTCTGGTTTCTAGACCATGTCAGAAATAAAATCTGTAAGATCCCGATAATAATATTTTGGCCAGGTATCAGTACATTGTTACACCTTACACACCTTGTCTTTTATGTCATTGTCAGCACTGTCATCAGCATTGTCCTCATCATTCTTCTCCTTCAGCTTAAACCCATAATCAAATCCACTGCCATCTTCAGGAACACCAAGCATATCATACCACAGCTGAGCTGGTCCATAGCGCCACTCTGCTACTCTGGGTTTTGTATCTGCAACTTTATCTGTATCCCCAGTGGACTGTGAGAACTTGGACTCCACAGGAGCCATCATGGTGATCTGTACAAAGCATCAAACAATTTGCATAATAAAAGACCAAAAGTAATCAATCTTACGGCGAAATTCCACCCTTAAATAGCACAAAACCTAAGTAAGAACTCTGAAGTAAGTTCTGTCTAGTGGTGGTTGCAGGTACTCAAAATGTTATTATTCAATTCTTTGCTATTTAACCAGATTATCATAGAAAAGATGCTAATTTTGCTGCAAGTCTCAGTGTGTGATAAAATTTGCTACTTTTTCCTTTTCCGACATCCCCGCCACTTTTCCAAAAAGTGATCTGGGTGTAGGTGGGCTATGGGTGGGACCTCCATTGAACGACATATTTAACCAGAAACAGTTGTACATTGCACCTGAACTTATTAAGAGGGGATTATCGTGTAGGGGAATTGCTTTGGACTATTTTTGAAATATGCTTTATAAAGTGATTTTGTTTAGTTTTATTTATTAAAAAACAAACAAACAAACAAAAAAAAAAAACACTGTCTATGAAGTCGTCCCTTAACAACTTTCTAAACAAGGATTGCTACCCACCCCCACACCAGTCTACAGCGTTCATCCAGCGATGTACACCGAGGACAGCCCACGGCTACATGCAGAGGCAGGCTCTGACTCCTTGCTACACACATCAATATAAATGTCCATATATACCATTACATTATTTCTCGCTGTCTCCCTCCCTATTATACGGTCAGTGCTGTTTACTGACAGCGCATCTCTCCAGCAAATTCACTAACAAGCTGCCGGGGAGACAGAGGAAAGACGGGCAGTCAGCATAATAGGCAGGGAGACAGAGAGGAACAGTTTTACAGTACAAAGGGACAGTTATATATAAATATATGCCCCTATACTGTAGAACAGTTCCTCGCTGTCTCCCTGCCTGTTACTGACTGTCTGCGCTAATCATGGACAGTGTATCTCTCCTGTAACTTCTCGGTGCATCCACTACATAATTAGCCGTGAGAAGCGCCAGGAGAACAGAGATGAGATGTGCTGTCATAAAACCAGAGATACAGCCTTGAGAAATCAGATCGGGAGTGAAAGCTGCAGGTTTATGCAACTCTCACTAGGACACCTTTCTGACAGCTGTATTTCGGGCTTAGATTGTCAGCTTCAAACTCTAGTTCAATTGCAACCTAAGAACAAGTCCTCAGAAGCAGCCCCCTCTGCAGCTATACAGTCAAAAAAAAGTTAAAAACTGTATTCAAGGCGATCAGGAACAGGTGACATTTGCAGTCACACAGGATAAGTTATACGATGACGTCCTCACCTCATCGTCCGAGAGGCACTGTTCGGGTGGTGGCGGTGGAGCATATTCATATTCCCAACAAGACTTCTTCTCAATTACAGTCTCTGCTTCTTCCCCCTCCTTTGTCTGTACTTCCTGGGTCAATTCTCTGTGCTTCTTCCTGCGTTTTCGGCGTGCACTGCGCCAAACTGACAGGACACTTTTCCCAGGTCCAAAAAGTCGAAGAAATCGTAAAACCTGAGCAAAGTAAAAATGACTGATTAGAACAATTAATTTGACTATAAGCACAGTTTACCAATTATGTGGCTATTTTCTATAAATCACGTGTCATTGCAATCTTGTAATAAGCTGAGGGTCGCTGGCTGCCCTGTATGGGCTAGAGCTGATTTTCTCACTGGGGTTGAAAGAAGGTAAGAAGTCAGTATAAAGTACATCCAAACAGGATCTACCGCAGATTGTGGTGCACACCCACAGCAAAATCCTTCTCAAAATTGTGAGTAACCTGCAGGCTTTGTCACTATGCACTGCATTAAAATCCGCACCACAGTTCACTTTCCATATGGATTTCTGAATTTTTTTATACAGTAAATGGATGAGATTTAAGAGTCATCCACTTTGCTTCTACTGTATAACACTGCAGACTTTCCACTAGCATTTTCACTGTGGAAAATCTGCAGCATATATGCCCAGAGTTGAGACGACCCACTAAACAGTTTTGAAAACCATCTACAAATGGAGTATGACTAAGGTGAAAAAAGTGGCAGATTTATTAATGTTTAAAACATGCCCCCCAATTCCTGAGCCCTTCATATAGATTATACTTACTTCCTGGCACCCGCGTTGCTCCTGATTCCTGCGAGGCCGCTGCTGCATCTTAAAACATCTGGCGGGGTGGGGGTCCAAGGTGGGGGTCATCCAATAGCAGTCCACGATGGGGACTAGTCTCCCTAGCAACACCGGTGACGCAAGGTAGGCTGGTCCCCATCGCCGGATGTGTCGATCTTCGCAATGGGGGGATGCAGCAGCGGCCGTATGGGAATCATGAGAGACGCGGGTGCTGGTAAGCGGGGTAAGTATAATCTATATAAGGAGCCCGGGCATTAGGGGGCGTGTTTTATGGTTTGGATAACCCCTCTAATGCTGTGTGCTACTGTGATAAATTTGGCGCACCTTCTGCATACCAGTCTAGCTGACTAAATTTAAAGGGTTTGTGTCATCGGGGAATCATGGCCACCACTCCATTCACTTCTATGGGATTGCTCAGAACATGCAGCTGCTCTCCGCTCACTTCAGGGGTCCAATTCTGGAGATAGGTGAGGGTGCTAGAGGTGGGGCCTGCACCCATCTGATATTGGTGGCATAGCCAAGCAATATTCCACCAATGTCTCAGATGATACAACCCCTTTACGACTGTAATAATAAGTCTCCCAATTGCATCCAAAAGAGCCAAAAAGTTATCGGAAAACACACAAAAGTTATCTGTATAATAGGAAGAGGGTTACAGAGAGCTTTAAACATGGTGCTATACACACAGCAGCAACACATCATTAAAATGATGCTCCCACCACCCAAAAAAAAAAAAAGAAAAAAAAGAAAAAAGATTTTATTCTCTTTTATATCCTTCTTTCTGATTTTTTTCTAAACATCCAAAAATATTACTTATTCCCATGCCAGGTTTATAAGGCAAACCCAGTAGATGGTAATAAAAAGTACCTTGCCAGGTCTAAATTCTGGGAAAAGCTCGGTGACACTAGGTAGAGGTTTGGTGCCATCTCGCTGCATTATTCCCGCAAGCGGTAAAGTCAACTTTCGCTCTTTCCCCTCACTTTGTCCGCGCTCTTGAGGGCCAATTTCAGACTCAGAATCCGAAGAACTGCTGAAATCCACCTTTTCCAAGGAAGCAGAGGATGGAGCAATGATGGAAGGGAGTATGATTCCATCACCTTCTTCAGAGCCTGTAGAAAAAAGGGACAACTTTCTTTTCAGGGCATAGTCCACGGTGCAAATGGGTGTGGGGATATCAACCTCATGGTTAAAATGAGATGTTCACATTATGTTTTGTCATAACTGCTTTCTTGTACATGGCTGCTAACTTTGAAATAGAACATCATTTTTGCATAAGTCTGTAGTACATGTAAATACTTAAATTTGCAAAATATCTTATGACAGGCAGCATTTTTTCCTGCCCAAAAGTCTCCACTGTCTATTTCCCTGCACTCTGTAAATCTTCAAAAAACTATTTAGGCCACAAAAGATTACATAGAAAGGATGGATGCAGCTTCTCTCTCTTTGTGAGACACTGTGCAGTCAAAGGGACTGGAAGTAGGAAGATATCTGATTATATCAGATTTTAATTGATAGATGTGTAGGCAGCAGTACAAAACACCAAGTAGTATTACAGAACAAGGAAACATGGCTGCCGTCAGCACCACACCTGGCCTTGGGCTGTAGCTGGTATTGCAGTTCAAAGGGGTTCTCCGGGAATTAAGGAAATAAAAATAAGTAAATATTACTGTATTATAAATATATTCCCAAATATCTTTCATTAGTTATAATGGCCCGTTTTGTCTGGGGAGGAATCATTAGGAGAAACAAAATGGCCGCCGTCCTATTAGTACACACTAAACCTGTCCTAATTACACAGCAGGACAAGTTACTTCACAACACTGATCTAAAGAACTGCCTTATCCTCCTCTACTCGTCAGGGATTATGATCCTGAATACAGTTTAATATGATATTTAGCTGAATCTCTGTAGGAATGGGGTTCATGAGGAGACATGAAGTACAGAGAGGAAGGACAGGACAGACTGTGGTAATGTGAGGCTGTGGTAATGGAGACTACATAGAAGAGCTGCTGTTCATCAGCCACATCTGCTCATGAACTCAATTCCTACAGGGATTCATCTGAAGATCTTATAAGTATTCTGGATCATAATCCCTGACAAGCAGAGAGGAGGAGGAGGCAGCTCTTTACCTCAGTGTTGTGAAGTAACTTGTCCTGCTGTGTGATTAGGACAGGTTTTGTGTGTACTAATAGGACAGCGGCCATTTTGTTTCTCCTAATCATTGCTCCCCAGACAAAATGAGCCATTATAACTAATGAAAGGTATTTGGGAATATATTTATAATAAAGTAATATTTAAGTATTTTCATTTTATTAATTCCTGGAGAACCCCTTTGAGTAAGAAAGCAGCAATGTTTCCAATTCTGGACAATCCCTTTAATGCGTTTACAAGAATCCAGAAGCTTAGTGATATTATTAAATGAGTTCTCCAGGCTTTTACTACTGATGACCTATCCTCAGGATAGGTGAATATCAGATGGGCGGGGGCTCGACACCCAGCACCCCTGCCAATCAGCTGTATGATTGTAAGGCGTGTGCAGTGCGCGCGTGCTGTCCCCCTTCTCTCTTCCTGCTCGCCATAGACATAGCAGCAGTGAATGGGAAGGGAGAAAGGAGATGGCATGCCCGTGCCTTCCCTTCATACAGCTAATCGGAGGGGTGCCGATTGTCAGACCCCAACTGACCTATCCTGAGGACATATCATCTATATTAAAAGCCCAAAGAACCTCTTTAAGCGAAGGCAAATAATTGTGCACATAGACTATTTACTCACTTATATACATTAGCATCATGCTGTCCCCAATGGGGCTCACAATCTAAGTTCCCTATCAGAATGTCTTTTGAGTCTGGGAGGAAACCAGAGTACCTGGAGGCAACCTGCGCAAACACATGGAGAACATATAAGCTCCATGAAGATGTTCTCCATGGTCGGATTCAAATCTAGGACCCCAATGCTGCAAAGCACCAGTTCTAACCACTGAGCCACCGTGCTGCTCATAATGGCAAAGATCACATAGAACTCAGGTGTAAATACAGTTAACCTGTCTAGAATTTGCCCCTTCACAGGTCACACTCAATGTGGTCTGGAAAGCTGACATATGAGAGTTGTTTGGTGAAGTTTAAAGAAGATCTGTCATCAGACTTTGCCGCCATATATAAAGGCAGCCATCAGAGAATACACCAGAAACACAGTTAAAGAAGAACTCCCGCAAAAAATGTATTCTCTGACCTGTTAGAAAGGTGTATGATATAATCTGTAGTGATTGTCATTTTCTTATCAGTGACTGTTTCTATGAGTAAAAACCTCTCTTCTTATTGTAGCTGGGTCATGTGACCAACTCCCTGACCTCCAACTGACCCAGGACAGAAAGCCAGTAACTGCTCTATTCATTCCTATGGTAGCCTCACTTTCAGTCTCATAGGAATACATAGAGAATTAGACTTCCTGTCCACACATAAGTCTGTGTGAGTTGGTGGGTCTAATTGCTGGTCACATGACACAGATAAGAAACTTCAGGATGATATAAGTCAAAAATTCATACACTGGTAAGAAAATGACATTCACTACAAATTACATCATGTACATTTCTACCAGGACATGGAATAAAATTTTTGTAGGGTCTTCTTTAGTCTGGTGTATTCATGAAGAGAGCGCTCCCCCTGCACCATCCTGAGCTCCCTCCAGTAACTGACGGCTGCTGTGTATGCAGATATACAGCCGTCAATCACAGCAGACAGGGGCACTCCCCTCATGAATACACTCATAATTATGTGTCTGGTATGTTCTTTGATCGCTTCTATTAGCCAAATGGCACAGTGTGTGATTTTGGCTAATGGGAGAGAGGACCTGTTCCCTATACTTAGGCATATACGGCAGCACAGTCTGATGGCAGATCCGCTTTAAATATAAAAATCTCACCCATACTCTCAAGATCACTTACTTATTGGTACTACTCCTTTTTCCTCCTCTTTCTTACATGTCACTGGAGGAGGAGGTGGTGGCGGCATTAGCTTAGAATCAATATCTTCACAGTCTGCATCATAGTCGTCGTCATCATCATCTGAACGGAACAGAAAATCAGTTACAACAAATCCAGCCCATCCCAGCGTCCTTATCTGCACATCATCCCGGATGATATTTACCTGCTCTTCGAGAGAGATGGAGATTTCCCATCGCTTGCCTATATCTTCGAGACTCATCTTCTGCCACTTCGTTGATATCAGAGTAGTCGATGGCATCGTCAGTACTCTTAACCCAACCTAGTCGTCAGGGACAGCAAAATACAGAACTTAACAAGTGAACACAGAAATATGATACAAGTAGAGCTTTACCACAAGGGACTACTACTAAGGCTTCGTTCATAGTTGCCTTGGTAATACGGTAGCCTGATCAGACAGAGGATCAGGCTACCGGAGCTCACCATATACAGTGCCTTGCGAAAGTATTTGGCCCCCTGGAACTTTTATCTTCATCACTCATTTAGGACAACATTAAATCATTCAGAGATCCTCAATGAACTTCTGGAGTGAGTTTTCTGAACTGAAAGTAAATGGGACGAATAATTTTGCACGCCCCACTTTTCAGTTTTATTATTACAAAAAAAGTTTAAATGATCCAATAAATTTTGTTCCACTTCACAATTGTGACCCACTTGTTGTTGATTCTTCACCAAAAATTTTAAATGTTATATCTTTTTGTTTGAAGCCTGAAATGTGGCAAAAGGTTGAAAAGTTCCAGGGGGCTGAATACTTTCGCAAGGCACTGTACCATCGGAGCCCCCATTGACTATTGTATGCTGTGTTTTTTTATGTCGAGCCAACAGCCGCCATTTATTCTGGAACAGACTAACGGATTAGCCTGCCGGATTACCAAATCAACTGTAAATGAAGCCTAATGTCTCCATCTAAAGCCTCATTTACACGTCCCTGTCTATGCTTAAATCCGTAAGAAGGTGGTCAGTGATGCATCCGTGAAGCTGTCAGTGAAGGATCTGAGTGTGGTCTGAGTGTCCGTTTTTTGCTGTCCATGTGTCATCCGTGTTTCACTGACCCTGCACAGCTGAAAAATAATTTTCAAAGCATCTCTTCCTAATGATCAGTGAAACACGGATGCCATCTGTGTTGCATCCATGGCTTTCAAGGACCCATAGACTATAATGGGCGTGACAAAACAGAGCATGCCTCCGTACTAAAAACACAGACCCACGGACAGTAGTAAAAAACTGATGTCTGAATAAACACATTAAAATGAATAGGGACGTGTGCTGTCTGTGGTGACCACGTACAGCACACGTCCGTGGAACACTGACACGTGAATGAGGCTCAACTGTGGAATAGTCAAACATTGCATATTATACTACATGATGGTGCTGGTGCAATCTGCTCCTTCCATGGATATAAATGCAAAAACTAATAGAAGAAATCTGCGCTTCTAGAATCAGGGTGCAAGTGAAAATCTTGAAGGGATGGCATATAGAAGCTTTAATGTATCTTTCTATGCAGGGGAATGACCAAAGTCTGTATAACTTCCAAAATGGCTGAAAAACATTGCAGCTTTCTATCTGTACTTCTATTAGGAAGAGCAGCACTGGTAAACACTTCATGCTAAAGATAAACCTTATACTACACAGAATGTCTTTACCATCTTCATCCAAGTTCACCCCTTCAGTTTCTGCGGCCTCGTCTACACTGGACGTGATTTCTGTAATAAGATTCCCAAGGCCAAGAGCTCCCAACCCTGCAAGATGCTTCTTTGACTCCTATAAAAAATAAAAGAAAAAAAGAAAACAAATGTTAAAGATTTTTTGACCCATATTGAAGGGTTACCTATCATTTTCACAAGCTTCTGCCATGTCAGAATTTTTGATTGGTGGGGGTCCGGGTGCTGAAACCCTCATCAACAGATAAAAACAATGGGGCAGATGCAGTTGGCGGAGTGCTGTGCCGGGTCATTTCTGTGCACCTCTGTGCAGCAATTCACAGGAAATCTATGGACTTTCTAGGAACCCCTATGTGGCGGGGGTCTTCTTTTGGTCAGTTCCCAGCATATTTGCCGTTATTGTACAGTTCTAGCTGACATCAAGAGGCATGCACTGATGGGAAGGGATCCGAGACCGATGCTGTCCTCATCCCTCTGGTATGCCCTTATACACTTTCCAACAAGTTGTGTACGCAGGGTCCTCCTTTAAAGGCCATCTATCAGTAAATTTGTACCTGGCTGACCTGTTACATGTGCACTTGGCAGCTAAAGGCCTCTGTGTTGGTCTCGTGTTCATATGTGCCGGCATTACTGAGAAAAAGTGGAGCTTTAATATATGCAAATGAGACCCTAGGAGCAATGGGGGCGTTGTTGTTACACCTAGAGACTCTGCTCTCTGAAACTGTCACCCCACTTTGATTGACTTTAGGAAAAGTCAGGGCCAAGCGTAATCACTAGTATTGAGCAAAGCGAGCTTCAGATGCATCATCCGAAGTCGCTTCGCTCAAAACTTCGGAATAATACTGTATAGATATCCGTCTCCATGCAGCATTAGAATGTATGGGCTCCAACGAGCCGAAGTAAGTTATTCCTGAAGTCACAGTTATTGACAAAGTCAGATCTAAGTTATTCCGAATTTTTGAATGGAGTTCGAATGAAGCATCCAAAGCTCGCTTCGCTCAACACTAGTGATCACGTTTACACTGTCTGGTCCTATCAATCAACGTGCGGAGCGGGCAGCAGTTGCAGAGAGAGCAGAGCCTCTGGGTGTACAACAACGCCCCCATTGCTCCTAGGGACTCATTTGCATATATTAAATCTTAATTTTTCTCTGCCATGCGGTATCATAGTGTTACCTGGGATGAAATGATACCTCTATTCATGTGCTCAGCACAGGTAACCGTCAGATCGATCTGAATGACGTATGTTAGCTGGACAGTGGCCAAATAAATTGATTATCTTCTCTAATGAAGAGCTGTAAGGGAAGTGACACATCTGGACCATGTTCACACTAACTTTCTGGAAGTTTTAGTTAAAACAGTTGATCAAGACTGATCAGTCACACGAATGGTCGACAAGATGCATCAGTTTAAAGCAATTAATAGGCATAGAGTACTGCAAAAACAGCAGTGTAGACAAGTCCTTATCTGACATTTTTGATACAGCTGTGAGGTGATATATATAATGCATATCGACCCAGACTGTGGGATTCTCGCCGCAGACAGGTGCAGCCACAGCTGCGTCGCCGCAGACAGGTGCAGCCACAGCTGCGTCGCCGCAGACAGGTGCAGCCACAGCTGCGTAGCTACAGATAGGTGCCAACAGTGCAGGAAAAATAAAGGGGAACTGGAGATCAAGTAGTGCGTTTTCTGAGTGACAGAAAGTCTAGATGGGCACTCATATATCATTTGCTATTAGCAACTCCTTCCCCTTCTGGTTAGTTTTCATGATTCTCCCCTGAGGTCATGTTGATAGGGGTTCTCTGCATGTCATAATAAGAAGCTGAATATAACCATGATGACCGCTCCTAAAAAGTGTGGCTAACGTCAACTAAGACACAGACAACGGGAAAGCAGTCACAACGATGGCCAGAAAACACTTGGACGTGACCAGTTACTAAGGACAACCCACGTCGCCTGCACTGTAAGAGAAAGCGATGTGAGGAGCATCCCTCAGAGAACATCAGATACCCCTGAGCTATATGCATCACTGCACTGGCTCTGAGTATAGACAGGAAATGTGCACTACAAGAATCAGCAAGCCATGCAGATGACTGACATCAACAACCACAGGTCATCCTCAGTCTCTTATGGCAACATTACAGTGTCTGGGGTCTCTGCGCCCCCAACATCTGATCCCCCTGGCTCCTCACCTTGTCCAGAACCGAGTCATCCTCCAGCTGTCCGTCCTCGTTGATATTTCCGAACAGAAAACCTGTGATTGAAAACGGCCGCTCCTCATCACTCTCCGAGTCCGACATTGTAAGCCGGAAGTGAGCGCCACTTAACCGGAAGTTTCTCTGGAAGACCCAGGAAGCGGCTGGGGGTAAAGCGGCGTGCTGGAACGCACTGACTTCCGTTTCCGGTGCGCTGGAGGCTGAGTCGCTGTCTATTATAGTCGCCAGGAGGAATGGTGTATGAGAACAAGCGTGCAGTGAATGTATGTGTACATGTAGTGACACCATGGAGCGTATACGTGTGATCCTCGCCAACCTTGTTCTTTAATAAGTAAATCTCTTGAGGTGAAACTACAACTCCCAGAATGCTGCGCAAGACACATGAAGTGTAATAGCGCTGTCTGTCTAATGGGGCAGCAGAAGAGTGTGGCCTCAGTGAGTGACACATACTCCATGGCGAGATATTGGAAGGGAATGCAAAGAGAATAATACTACATGGTAAAAATCACACTGTCTTATATTTAAAGGGGTTGTATCACTTCAGTAAATGGCACTTATCATGTAGAGAAATTACATGAAGGCACTTACTAATGAATTGTGATTGTCCATATTGCCTCCTTTGCTGTCTGGATTCATTTTTTTATCACATTATACACTGCTCATTTCCATGGTTATGACCACCCTGCAATCCAGCAGCGGTGGTCATGCTTGCACAGTACAGTGATCCCTCAAGATACAGTGGCCTCAGGATACAATATTTTCAGCATACAATGATCTTTTCTGACCCATCGTAAGTTGAAGCTAGACTCAACATACAATGTCTCAGACTCAGATTCAACCAATCAAGGCCACTTCTCTGGTAAAATATTTGTATTAGTTTCTAGTTAGCAGCTATTCCTCACTGTTATATGTAAGGACTTGTCTTATCTGTCCTAGTTATCTGCTTACTTTTCTTATATCTTCATTTTCTCTTATCTTGGATGACATTTTGGGCCTTTGGAACCGATTACTCAACTTACAATGGTTTCAACATACAATGGTCGTCCTGGAACCAATTAATATTGTATCTTGGTCTGTAACATGCATTTTTTCCATGTAATGGATAAATGAATTCAGCCATCAAAGGAACCAATATGGACAATCACAATACATTAGTAAGTGCCTTGTAGTAACTTTCTTTCTAAATGATATTTGCTGAAGTGAGACCTCTTTAAGGAGCTGTCCAGTTTGGTCCTGTGGGAAAAGTCCCTGAATGGATCCTGCCCCTGGGGTGATTGCAGTGTCTCTCTCATGATCACTGGAATTTGTGGTGGCCCAAATGTCATGCTCCTTTACCTCTACATTATTATTTCCACAATGATGGCCATCGTGAGGTATTCCATTCTGTAACATTTATGGCATGTCCATCTCTGAGGTGGTCAGAACCATGGGAGTAGCCGTGAAAGTGAACTGGAGGAATGGCTTGTTCTCATCTGCATTGGAAGCTTCGTTTGGGGTCTCTGCCTCAGTCGTGCAGACACATGCATGACTTTTTTGTCCAGTAAAGAAAAAATAGGTTCCTAAATGGATCTTTATCACAGAACTAATCCCCCCTAAAAAAAGGTAACTTTTACTTGGTTCATTAAAATAATGTAATTCCTATAATTCCTTCACAAGATCTTATCTTTATACATCAATCCAATAAAGATTTGGGTCCTAGGTCACTTCCACGGTAATTAAATCCAGGAAAGTAGTTGTACAAACCACATACATAGGGGTTCAGGTGCCAGCATAGCATCCTGCCTGTCATTACTCACGATGCAGTCGTACGGGTCGTTGGTTCAGCTTGAGAAGTGGGATCGTAGTATCCAATCGCATCCCGATACGGGACAAATCCTTTTACTGTTCCTTATGTGTCCCTTTGCTACCCCTGACTAAAAGCGGAGCACCCGCCCCGACAGGAGCGACTCCACTTCTCGGTGGCTAAACCCACACGTGACCCTGCATAAAGCTCCCAAACTTTGGAATTCCGTTCCCACCCGTTTCCCCAGTGGAGATATATTCTGGTTCTTCAGGGGGCCAATATTTAAGTGGTAAAAAGATGAGCAGTGTGGATTCTGGCAACCTCTGATGTCTGGCGCCGGTTATGCTATCTAAAAACAGTGACAAGTTTTGGAAAGGACCCCATTATAGTCAATAGAGTGTTCATCTTCATTTGTTTACAGTTATGTGCTGAGTATGGGCAAAATAGCATAGCCCACTCTGCTGTTTCCATACTTCCGACCGCAACATCCAGGTGGGACAGAGCTGTGTTCTAGAGATAGGAGCATGTCTCAGCCTATCCTATGGATATCTCATAAGTGTTTGAGATGGGAATATCCCTTCAAAGTGTCCCACAATGTTACCCTCCCAGGCTGATCTTTAGATTGGGCTGCAAGCTAGATGGTAGAATTGGCAAAGCAACTGGATGACATCCAAGGAGTATCATACATGATTTCTAATAATTAGAATAGGTCCCGTGCACGACTTTTGCTGGTCATGGTATGGTTGCCTGGATCTGGCATTGCCGGATGTTACTGTGATGCCCACCTGCCCCTTGACTATAATGCACTGTGGTTTATGTCTAGTCAAATACCAAAATATTTGCCGGGTAGCAGCTGCTGGACTCCGTTATAGTCAATGGGGCCAGCTGGCAATGCCAGATCCAGAGAGCTCCGGAAGGCTGTTTTCTGCCGGAACCAATAATTCTAGTGTAATGAAGGTTTAGCGACTGTACTTCCTAGTGTGCAGTTATATCTGTCCACACCGGATCTAAAGATCTGCTGGAAGAGTAACATTGGTTAAACGAGATCAGACAGCGCATGTATATCGCTTCTAACTAGGGTTGCACGATATATCGAAAACTCGGTACGGTTTTCGGTACCTAGTGTGGTACCGAAGCTCGATACCGAGTTTTCTTGCAGTCCGATACTTAGAACATGGCGCGCGCATCACTTTAATGCGTTGCCCCATGTTCTAATATCTGCCTGCCGCGCTGCCAGGGCCCCCGCGCCCCCCTCAGATCAGCCCACCCAGGTCCCAGCCACTTAAAAAAAAAAATCATACTTACCTGTTCTGGCCGCCGCTATCCTCACTGGTTCCGCGCTCCACCGTCTTCCCTGGCGCGCACTATGACCTGACGCTATGACCTGACGCAGCGTCAGGTCATAGTGAGCGCCGGCAGGCAAGAAAGTGTAGCGGGGAACCTGAGGACAGCGGCGGCCAGAACAGGTAAGTATGATTTTTTTTAAAGTGGCTGGGTGGGCTGATCTGAGGTCTGAGGGGGGCACAAGACACTGACCTGAGGTCTGAGGGGGGGCACAACTCGCTGACCTGAGGTCTGATGGGGCACATTGTGTTGGTCTGAGGGGGGCCACAAGACGCTGACCTGAGGTCTGATGGGGGCACATGTGCTTGATCTGAGGTCTGAAGGGGGCACAAGACGCTGGTCTGATGGGGGCCACATGGGGGCACATTGTGTTAATCTGAGGTCTGATGGGGGCACAAGACGCTGGTCTGATGGGGGCACATGGGGCACATTGTGTTAATCTGAGGTCTGATGGGGGCACAAGACGCTGGTCTGATGGGGGCACAAGACGCTGGCCTGAGGTCTGATGGGGGCACAAGACGCTGACCTGAGCTTTGATGGGGGCACATTGTGTTGATCTGAGGTCTGATGGGGGCACAAGACGCTGACCCTGAGGTCTGATGGGGGCACAATGTGTGATCTGAGATTATCTCTGTACTGTGGACATCACTGTGTTGTGTTATACCTGTACTGTGACATCGCTGTGTTTATTATCCCTGTATGGTGACATCGCTGTGTTTATTATCTCTGTACGGTGACATCGCTGTGTTTATTATCCCTGTACAGTGACGTCGCTGTGTGTATTATCCCAGTGCAGGAAGAGGTAAGTGGTCTATGTTTGTGTGTTTGTTTTCTATTTTTCAGGGTCGTGAATGCAGAGGACTACGTCGGATTTGGTGGACTACGTCGGACCAGCTTTTTTTTTTTTTTTTTTTTAAAATAAAATGGTCAAACAGGGGTCTGGGGGAGTGTTTATTTCAATAAAATGTTTTATACTTGTGTGTGTGTTTTTTTTTTTTACAATACTACAGTTTTAGTAATTACGGCTATCTACAGACGGCCCTGATTACTAATACTGGGCTTAGTGCTTGCCGGTAAGGCAGGCCAGCACTAACCCCAACATCTATTACCTCGGCACCCACCAGGGGTGCCGGGAAGAGCCGGGTACCCGCAGGACCGGACCTTCTAAATTGTGGGTCTGGCTCTGGGGCGGCTGCAGGCTGGTACCATTAGGCTGGGAAAGGCCAATAACCGTGTCCCTTCCCACCCTGGTAGTGCCAGGCTGCAGCTGCTGGTTGTATCTGGCTGGTGAAGGAAAAAAGGGGGGGACCCCACGCCATTTTTAAAAAAAAATAATTTTGAAAAAAAAAATGGCGTGGGGTCCCCCCCTTTTTTCCTTCACCAGCCAGAATTTAGAAGGTCCGGTCCTGCGGGTACCCAGCTCTTCCCGGCACCCCTGGTGGCGGTGGGTGCCGTGGTAATAGATGCTGGGGTTAGTGCTGGCCTGCCATACCGGCAAGCACTAAGCCCAGTATTTGTAATCAGGGCAGTCCGATTACTAAAACTGTAGTATTGTAAAAAAAAAAAATACACACACACCAGTATAAAACATTTTATTGAAATAAACACTCCCCCAGACCCCTGTTTGACCATTTTATTTAAAAAAAAAAAAAAGCTGGTCCGACGTAGTCCACCGAATCCGACGTAGTCCTCTGCATTCACGACCCTGAAAAATAGAAAACAAACACACAAACAAACACAGACCACTTACTTCTTCCTGCACTGGGATAATACACACAGCGATGTCACTGTACAGGGATAATAAACACAGTGATGTCACTGTACAGGGATAATAAACACAGTGACGTCAGAGTACAGGGTTAATAACACAGTGATGTCACTGTACAGAGATAATAAACACAGTGACGTCACAGTACAGGGATAATAAACACAGTGATGTCACTGTACAGAGATAATAAGCACAGCGATGTCACAGTACAGGGATAATACACACAGTGATGTCACTGTACAGAGATAATAAACACAGTGATGTCACAGTACAGGGATAATAAGCACAGTGATGTCACAGTACAGGGATAATACACACAGTGATGTCACCGTTCAGAGATAATAAACACAGTGATGTCACAGTACAGGGATAATAAGCACAGTGATGTCACAGTACACCTGTGCAAACAAGGCCTGGGGGACCAAGATAAGGCTAGGGGCTACACTGAAAAGGGCCAGTGGCGCACAGATAAGGGGTAAGGGGCAGGGTCACAAGCAAGGTCCTGGGGGGGAAGGGGGGGTGAGGGGTGCACAGATAAGGGCCAGGGTGGTGCACACAGGGGGCAGCAGAGACAAGAACCAGAGAGGCACAGACAAAGAGGGAGTGGGGCACAGATAAGGGCCCAGGGGCGCAGACCAGGAAGAGGCGTACAAAGACAAGGGCCAGATCCCAGGGGTGCAGACAGGGGCCAGGTAGGCACAGCCAAAGGGGCGCAGATAAGAGCCAGGGGCTGCATTGAAAGGGCCAGGGTGGTGCACAGAGCAGGGTGAAAAGCAAGGTCTGGGGGAGGGGGGTGAGGGGCGCACAGATAAGGGCCAGGGTGGCATTAATAGGTTCTTCTTTATTTTGGCGAGGTATCGTATCAGTATCGAGTATCGTGATACTTTGTACGTATCGGTATCAAACTCAAAATTCTGGTATTGTGACAACCCTACTTCTAACACTTCATTCTAGCAATTGACCGAATCACGTTGGGTGGAACCATGCCGATCAGAATCTGTGGCAAGAGGCATTTAAAGGTGATTTTCCCTTTCATCCTCCACGACGGCATTAACATGAGAGAGGACCCACTTCCGACCAGGTAGGGACAGGAAGAATAAATTTGACCCTCCTCCAGCCATCCTCAGTGTCTTTCTGGACCAACAGCCTAGAGAGTCTTTTTCCAAACATTCAAACACATGAAAATCTGAAAGTAATACATGCAGATTTTGATATTAAAAAGGTGTGAGACCCTCACCAGGTGGCCTAATAAAGAATGGCCCTCCCTCCGCAGAAGGTTTTGATGCCAAGTACATTATTTCTGTATAAAGGTGGTATTTGCAAAAAACTCCAACATTTCTGCCTTTATAGAATTTCTCAAGATTCTCCACGCAATCCTTGGAGGTGTCAAACGTCTTTCAGAAAACTGAATTAGGCCCCATTCACACGACCGTATAAATGGATCCGCATCCGTTCCGCAATTTGCGGACCGGGTGCGGACCCATTCATTTCAATGGGGCCGCAAAAGATGCGGACAGCACACCATATGCTGTCCGCATCCGTTGTTCCGTTCCACAGCGCCGCAAAAATATAGAGCATGTCCTATTCTTGTCCGCAAGCACGGACAAGAAAAGGCATTCTCTATATAGCGCTAGCCATGTGCGGTCCGCAAATTGCGGAATGCTCATGACCGGTATCCGTGTTTTGCGGATCCGCAATTTGCGGACCGCAAAACACTTACGGTCATGTGAATGGGGCCTTACTTACGGTTATTTCCTTTTCATGAATCCTCCACGACGGCATTACTATGAGAGAGGACCCGCCTCCGACCAGGTAGGGACAGGAGGAATAAATTTGACCCTCCTCCAGCCATCCTCAGTGTCTTGTTGTCCCTTCCAGGTGGAAGATGGGTCTTTTTTCTTTTGGAAAAATTTTTTTTTCTCATGGCAATGCTGTGAAGGCCGCAACTGGAGGCAGTCAGGGACGTTTTTTTCCCATATTTTTTAATAAATCTGCCTATGGAACCCACATGGGGAGCTGGACTGCCTAACCCTGGGTTGGGTACCTGGCGTCCGGGGCGCGAGTCCAGATGACTCTGCTGCCTGTTGCTGCTGGGCTCCCTCCTCCTCAGATAGCACCGTCCGGGGAGAGACCATGTGGGGGGGCTGGACACTCAGGGAGTCCCTCCGACCCCCGTGTGTTCCCTGCTGCCATCCGATATGATTGGCTCTAGCAGTATTACTGCGGGGCGTGGAATGCCAGCGTGCGTTCCAGGGTGGAGCGCACGTCTGCCAGAACCGGAAGTAGGCCCGGATGCGGCCTATGCGTTCCACGGTGGAACGCATTGTGTTTGAATGAGTAATCAGCGCAAGATCAAGGCGGATGTCGCCCTCTGATCTGAGGTCTGGTGGTAAGCACATATAAGGGGGCCTTTCATTTAATTTGCTCTAACATGAATGAGCAAACAAGTGCCATGGAAGTCCCTGTGAGCCAGGTTGCAGTAAGTTACTTCCATTTAAAGGGGTCAGTTTTGTTATGCCTGAATAGGCAATTCACCCCTTGTGTTTTTCTCTCTGTTCCCTTTTCTGGTGTATGCAGTGTGAGAAAGAGAGTATGCAAAAACCCAAATCCGCTCCTAAAGTTAGGAAATGCATTTTTTGTGCTATAAAGCTTTCAGAATCCTGTACAAAAAAGATGTGTAAAAAATGTACAGGAAAAATCACAAAAGATCTGGTACTATCCATTAGGGAAGAACTAAGGCATGTAATTAAACAGGAGATGCAATCCGCTTTTGCAGAACTCTCTCCCTCGGGCCCTAGCTCCACTGTTTCTGGACACAGAGAACCTAAAAACATTAGCTCTGATGTGTCTTCCTTGGATTCCGATTCAGACTCACATAATGAAAGTTCCCAGGACTATAAGTGTCGACTTCCCTTTATTGAGGAGGATGTAGAACCTTTTTTTAATCCACCTAAAGTTGATGTTTCCTTAGCGAAACTCGTTAAAAGTGCAAATTCCCTGCCGTTTGAAGACACAGGACCATTAAAAGATCCTATGGATAAGAAAGTAGACGCCTGCCTAAAAAAATCCTGGGACGCGGCTTCTGCACTGTTTAAACCAAACCTAGCAGCCACGTCAGTAGCCGTTTTTTAAAATATGGCTAAAACAATTAGAATCTCTTCTCAAGGATAAAACTCCTTATGATTCTATTAAAGATTTTTTCCCTCTGTTAATTAAACTCAACGGTTACTCAATGGTCTTTTTGGTAAAAAAAAAAAAAAACTGTGGAAAGTTCAGGTTGATCATAAACCTAAAACATCTAAACAAGTACATTCTGTACAAAAAATTCAAAATTGAGACGTTAAGGTCAACCATAAATCTCCCCCGCACCCTAATGTTGTTCCTTCTATTGCGGTTTTCTGCATCTTCCATCATATCAAAAAGCTGCTGCAGCTGCTGAGAATGTGTATCAAGCACACGGCAGACATCAGTAATCTGGGACTGGTGGGCCTGGGTGGTGTCTTCTAATAACTGCACTGAGGTGGAGAGCGTTGTGATATCTTCACGCAGGGACCGAATCTCAGTCCTACATACTGATTGCAGGCGGGTCAGATACCGCTCCATGTCTGATTTAGTAGGCATTGCTCCTACCTGGTCCCTGAGGGCTTGTAAGTCAGCTGCCACGCTTGGATCTGGCATTGCTGGGGTGGCGAGGTCTTGAAAAGTCAGTGATGGAAAGTTCAGCTGCTGAGAGGGAGCAGCGCTATCACTCTGCTGTGTGGTGACAGGAGGAGGCTGACTGGCCGCCATTACAGGTGAGGCGGGCGGGTGCAGCGGAGGTATTCATAAAATCGCCGGATACCGTTTGTAGTGCGGCCAGAAGGACTCTGGGGCTGTGCTGGGGTGTTCTGGCGGCGTTTCCCCCGCATGAGGGCTCGAGAGTGCTGCTGTGCGACGCAGATAAGTGGGCAAACGGGCCGGAGGAAGCGGGAGCTCTCAGTAAGCGCAGCCGTCCGGCGCCATTTCCAAGCCACGTCCCCACCCAGTCAATTTTTGCACTGAAAAATGCTGGTAGTATATTACGCTATGGTTTTTCCACACAAAAATCCAGTAGGAAAAACCTCATGTAATCTGCAATGTGTGTAGATCCATTTGTGAAGCTGAAAACACTCTTTATCGAGCTGGTGTACAGTAAGCCATAGTGCCCCACACCCCCAAGGATTTTTTCTAGACATGGTCCTGATATCACAATAGTATTTCTCTATATTTCTTGACTGCGATCTATTGCCACGATATCACAGTATTTAAATATAGGTTGTGTGCCTTTGTGATGACGTCACAGTGATGTTTGTCTACATTCCTGGTCTGTGTTCTGTTGTGATGTCACAGTAGTGTTTATCTTTTTTCCTAGACAGAATTCTATTGTGATGATGTCACAGTAGTGTTTGTCATTACTACTTGGCTGTGTTCTTTATGTGATGATGTCACAATACTCTGTATAGATTGTGATCTGTTGTCATGATGTCCTAATAAGGACGGTGTCACAAACAGCTTTTTCTGGCAGTTTTTGATGCAGTTTTTTCATCCAAGATCAGAAGTGGGTTGTAAGGGAATGGGAAATATAAAGGAAAGACTTATATTTCTCCTTTCTGCTGGATCCATTTCTGACATAGGGTCAAAAACCTACATCTAAAACTGTCACTAAAAGTTGCATGTGACACTACTCTAATGTGTCTGTGTCCTACTATTATGATATAACAATTGTGTCTTTTTTCCTAGGCAGCGTTCTGTTGTGATGATGTCACAATAGAGTTAGTCATTACTTCTTGGGTATTTTACTTGTGATAACGATACAACAGTGTTTGTCTTTATGCATTGTCAGTTTTCTGTCACAGTGATGTTCTAATAGTTTTTCTCTTTATTCCTAGGTTATGTTATGATGATATCACTATATTCCTTTATAGATTATGACACTTACAGATTCACAGGAGAGTCTATATCGGTGTTTCTTAACCTTTTCACACCAAGTTCCCCCTAGTGATAAGACGTTCAAACCAAGTACAGTAACAAACGCCAGCTACTGCTCGGACCTCCGGGGCACGGATAGTGCAGGACTGCACTCACTCAGCGACAAATACGAACAATCTCCAGCCACCGGTGTTGGTAAACTCCATTAGGTTTATTTTTTCTCCATTAAAAAACAGTTGCAAAAATGGTAAATACATCACTCTGACGTGTTTCGGGTGCATCTTTTCAACACCCTTAGTCATAGACTCTATGACTAAGGGTGTTGAAAAGATGCACCCGAAACGCGTCAGAGTGATGTAAGGCCTGTCTGTATTTACCATTTTTGCAACTGTTTTTTAATGGAGAAGAAATAAACCTAATGGAGTTTACCAACACCGGTGGCTGGAGATTGTTCGTATTTGTTCAAACCAAGTACCCCCAAGGAAATGAACAGCAGTACATTTTAAATGGGTTTTCCAGGTCTTCTATATTGACCTATCCTCAAGATAGATCATCTATATCTGATTGGTGGGGGTCCGACTCCTGGCACCCCGCCGATCAGCTGTTTGAAGAAGCCTAGTGCGCTGCAGCCTCTTCAAGTAGCTAAACAGTGTGTGTTCCAGGAGTCAGACCCCCACAGATTAGGCTACTTTCTTACACTAGCATTTTGGGTTTCCGTTTGTGAGATCCATCACAGGCTCTCAAAAGTGGTCCAAAACTGATCAGTTTTTCCCTAATGCATTCTGAATGGAAAAGGATTCGCTCAGAATGCATCAGTTTGCCTCCGTTACGTCTCCATTACGCTCTGGAGGCGGACACCAAAATGTTGCCTTAGATATTAATGACCTATCGTGAAGAAAGGCCATTAATACAGAAGACCCAGAAAACCCCTTTAAAAAAATAAGGCTATTCTGATGCCGATGTTGTATGTTCTGTTGCAAGTGTCTGTAGTTCCTTCAGATTTGACAGAAAGAATAGCGCAGCATGCAGTGGTATTCTTCCTGTCAAAAAATATAAAGAAAAATAAAGGACTGTGCCTTATGTGTAAAACCAGACAAAGATGCAGTAAAATCTGAGTATTTGCAATGCTTACAATATTTGGTTGTGCGCTTCAGGCACAACACTGACGTGGGCAAAATAGCTGATGTGCCAGTGGTGAGCGAAGTAGCTCCCTCCAGCTGCAGGAGCCCCAGAACAGGTCTCATACTCATAGTCAACATTAGGGAAAAGAAAAGGAGCAGATTGAGGGGCACTATTCTAAAAGAAATGCAGAGCAATCTAATCTGAAAATGGCATTGTGAAAGAAGCCTAAGGGATTAGAAATATGAAGGGATAATGTAGGAAATGAACTTAGTGAAAAAGACAGGCCAAAAGAAAATTGCACAAAGGGTAATATCATAAGGAATTGCCAAAAAGGGCAAAATATGACAAAAAAATGAATAGATGGTGTAGAATAAAGTCGCAAAGGTTGCATTTGGTTAACAAAAAGACAAAAAAAATCATATACACTACTCACAAAAAGTTAGGGATACTTGGCTTGTGGGTGACATTTCAGGATGAACCTAAAATGCACTCTATCCTTTACAGGTGAACTTAAAGAGGGCCTTTCACCACTCCTGACATGCCTGTTTTAATGGCTTCATGTATTCCCCGTGCAATAACAATTCTGGAACATCTATTCTTATGTCTGTATGTTGTGCCATTCCTTTATTATTTGCACTAGAAGTTATGAATGAATTGCTATTTGTCTTCAGTAAAGGAACAGAGGGGAGGTGACCAGTTGGGGGTGTGTACCTGCCCATTCTGAACATAGCAGCACTGATTGGATAGAGTGAGTCTGTGCAGATACACACCCCCAACTGGTCACCTTCCCTCTGTTCCCTTACTGAAGACAAATAGCAATTCATTCATAACTTCTAGTGCAAATAATAAAGGAATGGCACAACATGGAGCCATAAGAATAGATGTTCTAGAATTGTTATTACATGGGGAATGCATGAAGCTATTAAAACAGGCATGTCAGGAGAGGTGAAAGGTTCTCTTTAATGTGACCTTCTCTAAACTTTTGAATTCACATGTCCAACTGTTTAGTGTTTCAGTACTTTTTGCACAACTTGCTGTTCTCTAACAAGGAGCTTAACGGCAAAATTCACAGCAGGTGTTTGATCCATGAATCACCAAATAAATTTCTTGGTTCAGTTGGTATTTAAACAGTCCTCCTCATCATGCTGTTCACATTTTGACATCATAAGACCAAGACAACACCTAGCAATTGATCAACAGTACCTTGCCATTGCAAGACTTTAAGCAGGATGTTCTCAGACGGAAGTGACCACTGAGCTTAGTCTCATCACCAGGTTGCAACAGAGAGACTGGAAGAGTCACAGAAAGGCACAGAAAAGGACGTCTTTTGGCCACATCCCACACTGATGACCGCTTCATTGTGAACAATGCCCTGCAGAACCTAATGAATGCCACACAAGTCCAGGCACATTTGGGAGGTGAGAGGCACCCAAGTGTTACGCCATTTACATTAACATGGTCCGCGTGCTAGGCGACCTGCAAGGGTACCTGACCATAGGCATGGGCCAGGGAGCATCTGTGCTGGACGAGGGACCAGTGGTCCTCAGTGCTGTTCACTGATGAAAGTCAATTCACGCTGAGCAGAAATGATGGCCGCCAACGATGTTGGAGCCATTAAGTAGAGCACTATGCATCAGCCACTGTTATCACCAGATGAGCCATTGGTGGTGATGGTGTTACAGTGTGGGCAGGTGTGTCTAGTCAATACAGAACTGCCCTGCACTTTGTGAATGGTACAGTGACAATCCCATAATACCTGAATAACATCATCAATCCAGTCATTGTGCCTCTGCATGAACAACACAGGCCTAATTTCATCTTCATGGTGACAATGCACCAGCTTATTGAGGTCTCATCATAAGGGAATAGCTTCTGAAGACTGGGGTACCTCAAATGGAGTGGCCTGCATTTTCTCCAGACCTGAATCCCATTGAAAACCGATGAGATCAGTTGAGTTGCCGTGTAGAGGCTCTTAACTCTGTACTCCAGAACCTCAATGACCTGAGGGCCTCCCTTCAATAAGAGGGGGATGCCATGCCTCAGCAGACAATAAGGTGCAGGCTAAGAAAGTTTGCAATCTGTTGAGACATTCCTGGGAAACCCTTTCTGTGTGTGGGTGAGCATTATCCTGTTGAAAATTGCCAGTTGGAAGCCTTGCCATGAGAGACAACACATGTGGCCTCAGGATGTCCTGCACATTGTTGTCGCTGAACTGTATGTGTCCAACATATCACTACTAGGGGTGACCGACTGTTGTAAGGATTGGGCTTTTGAGATACTCACACCAGCAGTTGGGGCAGTGTGTTGCTCCATAGCAAATGCAGGATAACGTACACCACAAGGCCTCCATACTTGAACCAGACTATCAAGGAATCCCAAACAGAATCTGGATTGATCAGTTCCAGTCCGTAGCAGTGCAGGTTTCTTATTCACGACACCACTGCAAACAAAGTTGATGGTGGCTGGAATGTCAATGGCCAGACAAGTAATGGAAGCCATGACATCAAATTTCCTTTTGCAAAGCGTCTTGATATGGCCTGAGCAGAGACAGGGGTGTGTAATGAAGGTACCACCTGGGTCTGGATGGTGGACAACAAAACTGTGGGAGTTGCTCATGCTTGTCGGCAAATCAAATGATCCTGTCTATAGGTGGTAAGTCAGGGCCTGGCAGAGCATGTTCACTGTGTGCGTGTGCCCTCACATAACCACTGCTCCCAACACCTCCTAACAGCTAGGTCACAATGGTGGGCAGTTCTTCAAAACAACCATCCTTCTTTCAGTCCATTGATGCGTATGTATTAGAGTGTGTTTTAGAGGCATGCCTAGTAGTTAACAACTTCTCACGAAGACGTATACTACCCAAAAACCTCTTGGAGCCTTTTTATGGGGCAGCAGGGGAAGCACTCTGTATTCCCTCATGTGGCAAGACCCAGTTTCTAATCAGACCACACCTGTAATCATTTACATCACTGCAGCAATCTGACATTTCTATCTGGGTGCATAATTTATTTTTTCAATGAGTTAAAAACAAAAGTCAACAAACAAACAATGTTTTGAAGTCTGGAGAAAATGTTATTGCCACTTATAATGGAGCCCACAAGAAGATTAGAAATATCTTGAACAAACATTGTAACATCTTACATAGCGCTCCAATACTGGAGAGTGAGCTTCCTAGAAACATACAGATTACCTTTAGTAAACCTTTACCTTTATATAAATTTGAAAAATATTCTTTCCCCAGTGCTCTCCCTCCCTACAAATTTGTAAATATTTGAGCATAGTCATTATGTGTGTTGTAATATTATTTCTCACGGGTAATACTTCTTTTGAATTTATGGGATCTACTGAAAGTTTTCAGAAAAAAAATGTAGTTCTTCCTTTGCTATTTATTTACTTGAGTGCACATGTAAACTTCAATACGTGGGTCTTGGTGATGATAAATTGTGAGGTGCAAGGCAGGGTCCCAGTTAACTTACAGAAGGCAGTGCAATACTATGAGGACGCAGGTGTTGGTGTATGCAATGAAGAGACCAGGTTTTGTAACAAACAACTGTTCATTACTTAGGCCTCTTTCACACTAGCGTTAGCATGGATCCGGCACCTAAAGGGTGCCAACGGATCCGTGCTAACGCTGATACATGTGTGGAGCCGGAGCAGCGCTCCGGCCCCACACATGTTGACAGACAGTGGGACAGAAATACAGACATACACACACAAACACATACTTACATACTCCAGCCCGGGACGCCGGCAGCACGTCTTCACGCGCCTCCTGTGCGCAGTGATGACGATTCCCCACAGCGCCCTATTTCTGTATTTCTGTGTAGCCGGATCCGGAATGACCCGCCCATTGCAAGTCAATGGAGGACAGATCCAGATTACTGGTGTGTCACACCAAACGGATCCGTCCCCATTGACTTGCATTGGGGGTCATTCCGGATCCCGCTTGGTGTGGATGCCTGGACCGGAGAGAAAACCGCAGCATGCTGCGGTTTGTTCTCCGGTCTGAAGACGGAACGGAATGCTTTCAGGAGCATTCCGTTGTCTTCAGTTCAGTTTTGTCCCCATTGACAATGAATGGGGACAAAACTGAAGCGTTTTTTTCCGGTATTGAGCCCCTATGACGGAACTCAATACCGGAATTTAAAAACGCTAGTGTGAAAGTAGCCTTAGCAGTAAAGTTCAGTACAGTAGTAGTAGTCTTTTTTATGCATGGGGATCTTACACAGGTTGCAGCGTTTTTACAGTTCTGTAGGTTGCAAAAGTGATAGCTAGACCTAATGCTCTTTGAGTCACTCCCTGAAAAGATGATGAAATCTTCCCAATTCAACAATGGTGAGGCACCCCCTTTATGATAGACTAATTTCTGTTCCTTGCACAGGTTGCTATACCTTCAGAATACATCCTCATTTGCTTCCTCAGAGGTAAGTGGTATAAGGCTCTGTGTCCCAAGCTGGCAGCATAATTTTCCCAGGATCTGCTTCTCTGCTTCCTTTCTCCTCATCATCTCATCTCCAGCTGATGGCATCAGCCAATCTAAGCCACTCCCTGTGGGGAAGGTGTAATAAGCTATATGGGCAGTTAACCCTTTTGCAGCATGTAGACAGGAAACTACACATAACTTCATTTCACACATTTTAACCCTTTTAGCAGTGGAGCACTGCAGACAGTTTCTCGGCGAATTAAAGGGTGACTATTAGAGATGAGTGAGCAGTGCTCGTTAAGAGCACTGTAGCGCTCGGGTCCCGTGTGAAATGCCCGCAGGCATTGCAGATCCGTCCTCAGCTGCATGTAAGTCAATGAGGATGGATCGTTTGGTATGACACTCATACCAAACGGTTCCGTCCCCACTGACTTTAAGACGAGCACTGCTCGCTCATCTCTAGTGACTATGTAATACAGGTTAAAAATTTGCTAGGTGAGGAGTAGGACCTACTCTTTCCGGCCACTTATCCTACTCTAGCCAATAAAGAAGGGGGTTCACTACACATACATACAATGTTATACATTTGCTTTTTTGCAGTCAATTTTTATTGGTCCAATGCATCTTCATTAAAAAAATTGAATCAACTTTGCAAATAGTCTTTAAATTCTCTATAAATATTGTATTATTTTCTAAATGAATGCTGCAATACCAGACACAGCCCTTTCTTTTGTAAGGAAGAGAATATTGATAATAATGGCATTGGTATTCCCGCTGCCTGTCATGCCAGAGTTACGCAATTACAAATTATTCATGGCAGTAAATAGATGCTTTGTGCTCTCGGTCGTCTTAGGCTTTCAATGGGATATTCTTTAAGAGAAGCAGTGATACTGTCCCTTCTTCATTATTATTCAATCTGCCCAATCTTTCAGTGAGAGCTGTATATATGGGCCTGCATTGCTTCTTTGAATGTCTTTACTTTCCTCATCTGTTGTCAATGGGAGCGGCATTTGCGCTTCATAAATCTTCTATATCTGGATAGAAAAGGAACATAAACCTTACTACCTATCAGCATGCCATGATATGTAGGCAAAGTGTGGTTTTTCCTATTTACAAATTTATCACAAGGGTTATATTTGAATTTGGCTAACTACACCCACTTTCCCACCCAAATTGGAGTGAATGATGTAAAAATGCAAAAAGTCACAACCTTTTTGCACAAGTAACCAGAATTCTGGAGTGCAGGACTTGATAAAACTTCCACCCCTTGTCTATAACCTGTCAAACTCAAGGCATTTTTCTCAGAATAAAACTATTCATCACAGCAGCCTTGTGAGCACAATATAATCGTATACTGTCACGTAAGTGCATTACATAACACCGCACATTGGCGTATAAAATAAAACATTCTAGAAGAATGTGACAGTAAAGGCGGCCATACACATTGAATAGCTGTCAGCCAAAGAACACCCAACTCAGTCTTGACTTTCCCATACACAGATATTTTTGGTTTGGCCAAACGGGAATGTGTATTCAGTGGGGAGAGAGGAGAAAGACACTTAAAGGGGTTCTCCGAGTTATATAAATTGATGACCTACCCCCGCCGATCAGCTGTTTGAAGAGGAGGCGCGCGCCATACCAGCGCTGCCTCCTCTTCACTGTTTACATGCTGGCCGTAATGGGGGTAGTGGTGACCAGGTGTAATTACACTTCACCGCCCCATTCATTTCTATGGGAAGAATCGCTTTCATAGACTTGTATGGGATCGATTCTTCCCATTGAAATTAATGGGGCAGTTAGGTGTAATTACACCTACTCACCACTACCCCCGTTACAGCCAGCATGTAAACAGTGAAGAGGAGGTAGCGCTGTTACGGCGCGCGCCTCCTCTTCAAACAGCTGATCGGCAGGGGTTCTGGCCTGGCAAAAACCATTGAATGCATTTCTGCTAGATTGCAGGGTGGTCATAACCCCTGGATATGAGCAGTGTATAATCTGATGGAAAAATGGATCAAGTCCGCAAAGGAAGCAATATGGACAATCACAATACATTAGTAAGTGCCTTGTATTAACACTGTCTACATGATAAATGCCATGTGCTGAAGTGAGAAAACCACTTTAAAGTGTAACTGCCATTTCATTTTTTATCCCCTAATGGTATAGTACACCCTGCTATATAAGTGCTTTTGTGTTTTAAAATTTGATCATTTTCATTTTTACCTGCTAATAACCCCCACAGATGCATGCTACTTTCCTATTCAGCTGCTCTCATCTCAGAGTGTTGCCATGTGCAGGTCGTCTCTAAACACGAGATGGATCAGCACTGGGGGGAGGAGCTCAGCCCTGAGTGCCTGGAGCTGGGCTGAGGCAGAAAGTGGAGGGGGAAGGATGCTTTACAGGCTGATATCTCCTGAAAGGTACCAGCTAGAAACATGCAACTTGGCTTGTTTTAAAGAGAACAGTCCGGGCTTTCATTCAAGAAACATGAGAGCTCTAGTCCAAGCAACAGAGGAGAAATCACTGTTAGAAATCGAGTCAGGAATAATTGTGAGTCATCTGCTTATACTTTCATTTTCAGCTTCATTCACAGCATCCCGATTTCTATGAGTGATATCTCCCAAAACAGAGATATGAGCAGCTAAAGCAGCCCCCCTTCCAGTGTGGAAGATAATGAGGGTCAAGTGACTATTAAGAGGCTAAAAAAATGCTTACTGATTTCATGTAATGCAGGGCTTGTCTCTGGTTATCTGTATGTGAGGATACACACTGCTCTGGGATAGTGGGGAAGTTATCTGCATTCTGATTGGTCCTGTGAGGAGAGCAAAGGCTTATGGGGAGTGAGGGAAATACAGGATGGCCTCAAGGGCAGGGCAAACATCACAGGAAGAGCAGCAGAGGCCATTTTAGATGCTGAAGCAGAGGCTCAGAGAAATAGGGTTGCCAAGAGCTGAATACAGACATCAGAAAGGTAAAATTAACTAACTGAATTAACTTCAGCATCACATATGTTAGGAATTTCATTTTTGGTAGTGAAACGGCAGTTACATTTTAAGGCCTCATGCACATCACCGTATGTATTTTTCAGTCCACAAATCACTGATCCGCTAAATAGGGAAGCAGTAAATGGGTCTGTGGTCCACATTTTGGCGACATTCTATCTTTTTGCGGAATGGACATATGGATGCAGAATGCACACAGATCATCCCATGTGCTGTCCGTATCCGTATGTCCGTTCTGCAAAAAGATAGACCATGTCACTACTGCATGTTTTTGGCAGCCAGTACACCATAAGGTAGCAGACAGGGTCCCTTTTTTAAGCGATAGTTAGCTTAATATATGTTTGTTACATGGCTTGTTCTGAAATAAGCAAAGAATCTCCTCAAATGCACACTTAGCTTGAACAATATATTGTAAAATGAGGCCTGCTACCAAGGGTGGAGAATGCTATGTTCTCATTTAGAAAATAACTGGAGGGACAATGCTCCCTAAGCAGATCTGTCTAGTTCTACCACATGAACCAGAGCTGATGCCTAGGGTTATTCACGTGAAACTGCACACACTGGAACAGAAGTATACATGACCCATTGATTTAAAGGTGAAATGTGACTTGTGTTTTAAATGGGTTCCACACTTTACATAGTTACATAGCAAATAAGGTTGATCTGGAATTTACAGTCTTGTCCCCTTTGCTTTTCCACGGCTGTAACTTGAAAAAAGAAAAATTATGTAGACCGCTTTTAAATTCATGAAATGAACCAACATCACAACTTTTTATGACAGATAGTTCCTGTTATGAGCAGCAGGGATTTGAAAACCAATGGGAAGCAGAAACCGAGAGGGCGCTGGCAAAATGTTGGTGCAGTGTCCATCCCAAAATTCTGGTCAAATTCCACCGCTTGTATAGGCCCTTAGGGTTTTGATTTTCCATCTGTTTTGTTAGATTTAGCAGTTCAGGATCAGTTTCTGCTAGGTTTCATCACTCTCCACCTGTATGACGTCTGTTTCATCTGTCTCATTAGTCGCCATGCTCATCCAGTTTTCAGTCATCTCTAGTTGAGTTTTATTATTCTGCATTTCTTGTCTGATACAAGCTGGACGTACTGTTGTTACATAATTCTGTTCTACTGGAGTCCTGGGATTATCTAAGTACATAGAGCCATTGATTAGAACATGGGAAAAGCGTCAGGTACAGGTGACGTTCTGCAGTCTTGGAGGCATTGTTACGGTTCCACAGCCCCTGTGCTATCACAGCGCAAAGGCTGTCCTGATGGAGAAACCTACTTTCCTCTACATGTACTAGACCTCTTCAACAAGCATGACTGTTTCAAGAGACAGAACTATGAATACAGCTGGAGTATAACTAGTGCAGCGGATTTACAGTGCTCCCCCTTTCAGCCAGAACTGAGTGGACTTCAGCCTTCCTTCCATTCATCTGGGTGGCCGACTCCTAATTCTACAATACCTGGCGGCTGCTGCTTTTCTCAGCAAGATTGTCAGTTTGCCAGGAGCAGGACCCGAGGTGATCAGCAACCAACTGTTTAAAAGGGGTGATCTCTGATGAGACAACCCCACTCACTTTGAAAACCTTGATTTAATTTAATACCTACTCTTTATTACTTTGGTCTCATACCTTTTAACATTCTCCTGGATTCACAAATCGTATTTTTGCTGCATTTTCATGGATGTTTTTAACTGCATTTTTGGTCAAAAACACAGCTGTCAGATATCACTTTATAGTCTAAATGCACGGCTTTACTAGGATCTGTGGCATCTTTTAAAGATCATGCTGTGGGTATGGATTTTATCTGGGGTTTTTCTCTTCCGTTTTTCTATTGGACTTAAAAAATGTCAGAACAATGCAAGTTACAAATGTTAGAAAATAAAAAATGCAACCAAAATTGCTTGTAAAAGCCCTAAAAAGCACTTGAAACTCATGACTTTTTTTTTACAAACATTTAAAAAATGATGAACTAAAAAATAGTGTTTATGAAGGAGACCTCAATCTGTGTCCTTTCAGCATTCCAGTGTATGTAAAATCACTGCCAATAGTGATCTAAAGGCCAGCAGCATACGGAGGAATGTTGGGATAGCACAGATCATGTCATCTTGGCTTCCTCTAGTCCCAAGGGAGTAAGTATATACAAAATAAAATAAAAGTTAAAGAAGTAAAATCTGTATGCTCAAGAAATAATATCTTCTATCATTCCTAATATTACCCTAAAACACAAACTATTCACGTCACTGACTTTTGTCATATCTGCTCTACGGCCTACAATAATACTTTGTACATAGACACTTAGCATCTATTGGTATTTGTCTAGCCTGCCTACCAGATTTGGGTGGCATACACTCTACAATTAGAAGGATACGTATATCAAAAACATTTTTTTTATACTCAATATTCATAGAAAACACTTTTTTTTTAAAAAATTTTTGGCAGTTTTTATTTTTCATTTCATCAATACTATACATTTGAATATGATATTAAAATATTGTCCTTCTGTAGCGGTCAGCAGAGAGAGATGAAATTCTATATATAGTCTATACCAGTGATTTTCAACCAGTGTGCCGCGGCACACTAGTGTGCCGCGACACATGGTCGGGTGTGCCGCGGGGAAAGTTCCCCTTGTATTTAGAGACCCCCATCAGACCTCAGATCAGCCCACCCAGCCACATAAGATAAAAATAAAAAATCTTACTTACCTGTTCTGCGCTGCGGCTGCCCTCCGGTCCGCGCTCTGCTCTCTTCCCTGGCGGCGCGCACTATGACCTGACGCTGCACGCTGATCTGAGGTCTGATGGGGGGCACAATACGCTGATCTGAGGTCTGATGGGGCACAATACGCTGATCTAAGGTCTGATGGGGCACAATACGCTGACCTGAGGTCTGATGGGGGCACATTGTGTTGATCTGAGTTCTGATGGGGGCACAATACGCTGATCTGAGGTCTGATGGGGGCACAATAAGCAGATCTGAGGTTTGATGGGGCACAATACGCTGATCTGAGGTCTGATGGGGGCACAATACGCTGATCTGAGGTCTGATGGGGCACAATATGCAGATCTGAGGTTTGATGGGGCACAATACACTGATCTGAGGTCTGATGGGGGGCACAATACGCTGATCTGAGGTCTGATGGGGGCACAGTAGGCTGATCTGAGGTCTGATGGGGCACAATATGCAGATCTGAGGTTTGATGGGGCACAATACGCTGATCTGAGGTCTGATGGGGGCACAATATGCAGATCTGAGGTTTGATGGGGCACAATACGCTGATCTGAGGTCTGATGGGGGGCACAATACGCTGATCTGAGGTCTGATGGGGCACAATACGCTGATCTAAGGTCTGATGGGGCACAATACGCTGATCTGAGGTCTGATGGGGGCACATTAAGCTGATCTGAGGTGCTCCCATTTTCAACCACATATCTATGTGAGCTGGGCTTCTCAAGCTTGACTGCGATAAAAACTAAAAACAGGGAGAGACTGAGAACTGTTGAGGAAGAGCTTCGTGTGTGTCTTTCCACCATTCCTGCCAGGATATCCCTTTTGTGTTCATCGAAACAGGCCCAGGTTTCACACTGAGTGAGTATAAATACATTTAGAATCTATATTATTAACTATATGTATAATATGTACTGTTTTAGTGTCATTTTGTGCCATTTTGGTTGGTGGTGTGCCCCGGGATTTTTTAAGTGTAAAAAGTGTGCCGCGGCTCAAAAAAGGTTGAAAATCACTGGTCTATACAGATAGGTAATCCATGTTGAGATGCTATCTGCTAGTATAATAGTAGTCTGTAATATTGGGATAACAGTTTGACAGTTGTATTGTTCTCTTGATTGTCCTAGATAAAGAGAAGAGCATTGCATTTATCAGTGTAATGTGTGATGCTCTAATTGAGTCGCTGATCCCTTTTCCCTCTGTGGTCAGATTGGTCTAACTGAGAAAGTCAAGAGATGCTCTTTGCTGTGAAGAAGTAGAAGTAAAGAGCCAGAACAGGAAGTAGAATACAGTGTGTGACTTCAAAAATTATATCTAGAAAACCACCCACCTGTTTATTGTAAAAAGTACATAGAATATTCACATATAGGCTGTTAATATGTGATAAAAACAATGTTGATGTAGTGTCCCTTTAAAAACAGAACCTTTGTTCTCAGTGTTGTAGCGGTGAATAGTGAGTCCTCCACAAAAGACCACCGCCTCATCCAGACTAGTTTCCTGTCAAATAAAATTAGGGATGAGCGAATCGACTTCGGATAAAACATCCAAAGTAGATTTTCATAAAACTTCAGTTCAATACTGTACGGAGCGAGTGCTCCGTACAGTATTAGAATGTATTGGCTCAGATGAGGCGAAGTTATTACTTCGCGAAGTCTTGCGAGACTTTGTGTAATAACTTCATAGATTAATTTGTACTGTAAAAAACCATTAACCGAACTCGTGTTCGGCTCCAAGGTACCACTTAGAACTAAACCAAATTCGGTTCTGGGGTAAAATAGGGGTGGTTACTATTTTTTCCCCCAGTAGTCTATGGTAAAAATGGGAGTTCACACCTGATGTTCTAGATACATAAGTGGGGTTATATATTGTTTCCTGGTGTTCTGGTGTAAACAGGGGCTCTGTACTCGGTGAATCGATTAGCCACACCTCCTCTGGTGGAGAGAAGGAACTGTGCTGATGTGAAAAGTGACACAATTCTCTCTGGGATTGAGCAGAGCACTTTTTGAGCAATCTACTCAATTGTTAGTTAAGCAGTCAGGGTGCTTCACTAAAACTCTGTTTTTGCCCTTAGAAAGTGTTATTCCATAAGTAAAAATTTTGCTAGAAGCATTGAAGACTTGGTTACAAAAGGGTACAGTTGGATGCCAATCCCTATGGGCACTGTAATGGTTGCCATTCAGATCTGTACAGGAGACCTAAACAGATCAGAAATGGCTCCACAGAAGATGGGAGAGAACAATACAGATGCTTTTATTTCCAGGTGATTATTCTTTGATTTTTTAGGGACAATGTTTCTCCAAAATAAAAAAAAACTGTTTGGTGCCCTGTGACGTCAGATTCAGACAGTATTTTACTTCTTTTTGGTTTCAGAAAGTTGTGAAGACAATCTTGCAGCATTTCCCCTCAAGCATGCACACGCGTTTCAGGAAAAAGCTGACTCTGAGCTACGGTGGCGTTTACTCTGTATATTGAGGTATGTGAAGGTTTCTTGAACTTCCTCTCTGAACAAAAGTCATGAGTAACAAGGTTGTTTTTGTCTTTTTTGTGTGGAAATAAATGACTACAGAAAAGAGTATCACTTCTCCATTTCTTAAAGTGATACCACCAAAAAAGTGGAAAAAGTAATTTATACAACACTAATTATTGATGATCACCTTGTAAAAGCTGATTTTAATGAGCTGCGTGTTAGGGTGGCTTCACACATAGCATTTTTAGATAAGCCGCCGAATGTTTGCTGAAGGCCAGTGGTGATACTGGTGAAGTATAAAGTGCACTACAAACAATGCTTTTCTTGCATTTTTGTTCACTTTTTGTGAGCTTTTTGGATCTACAGCATTTTTTTTAAAAACCATACCATATGTTTGGTATGGCATTTTATGACATTTTCCAATACGCTTCTGAATAGGAGTCTAAAAAATACCAGAAAAAAAGGGATGTGTCTGAAAAAAAAGCCACAAAATTCTTCTAAAAATGCATGAAAATTCCTGGTGTTTTTTTCTACAAGCCAAAAAAGCCACAAAAAGACTTTGGTGATCATTTACTTAAAGGGAACCTGTCACCTCCTTTTCTGAAAATGAGCTGTTAACAGTACCTTAAAGTAGAGCCGAGTGTGATCCTAATGCTGTTGTTGAAACTGAGAACTGCCGGATGAAAACGCTGAAAACTGAACTCTTAATCTTGCTGCGCGGGCTTTCCGGTGTGGGCTTGAAGTCAAGGGGGCAGCGGCCTCCTTGCTTCAAGTCAAGAAAGCCACTCCCCACTTGCGCTTGACTGACAGTTAGCCCGGGTGCCGGGATCGCGCAGTACTCAGTCGCGCAACGCAACACGCTTTCTTGACTTGAAGCAAGGAGGCCGCTGCCCCCTTGACTTCAAGCCCACACCGGAAAGCCCACGCAGCAAGATTAAAAGTTCAGTTTTCAGCGTTTTCATCCGGCAGTTCTCAGTTTCAACAACAGCATTAGGATCACACTCAGCTCTACTTTAAGGTACTGTTAACAGCTCATTTTCAGAAAAGGAGGTGACAGGTTCCCTTTAAGACTGGTATTTCACACGCCAAAGCCTGCTAGCGAAAAATGTGATCAAGGAGATGCAGTTTTGCAGGGTCAAGACTGCTGACTGACTGTCTTTAAAAATTTATTATATATATTAAAACTTCATTTTTCTCAGCAATACGGCCACGTGAACATGGAACTAAGGCCTCATGCACACGAATGTGTGCCGGCCGTGCCCGTGCTGCGGTCCGCAATGCACGGGCACTGACCGTGAGGCCACCGCATGCGGATCGTGGACCCATTCACTTGAATGGGGTCCGTGATCCGCATCCGAGGGTCCGCACCGCAAAAAAGTAGTGCTTGCACTACTTTTTTGCGGTGCGGAGGCACGGCCAGAAACACCACGGAAGCACACCGTAGTGCTTCCGTGGTGTTCCGATCCGTGCCTCCGCTCCGCATCTCCCGGATCGCGGACCCATTGAAGTGAATGGCCTAACACAGATGACTTTCACTTCCAAGCACACATGAAACACATCAGCCAATTTCATAGGTACAAATCAGCTGGCAGATGTCTTTAATCATGTAGTATGTGAGAGACACAAACTAGACTGAGCACTGCAGGGAATGACGCAAGTTGATACTATATTGTATAGGTGTATATATCCTTGTTTAGGTATGTTCAGACATTACCATCCTAATCCATTTTTAAAGAATTCTTGATGGATCCTGTTTTTGATCACAATAATAGCAATGCTGACCGTGCTATGCTTGGCATAAAAAATACTGGGCATAAAAAATACTGGAACCCCGATGAAAAGCATAAAACCAGTAATGTGAATATGACATTATAATTCTTTTGTATCCAGTCTTTTTTGACAGAAAAAAAAGACCCATAAAAAACTGCAATGTGTGAACCAAGCCTAACTGGGACATCCTGAAAACTGTAGAAAACACAATCTTTCAAGTTCCACTGTCAGTGCACTTGGAGTATAGTCTGCCTGAAAAGGAAGTGTGCTCATCCCCACTGAAAGGAATGTCACTGACAAGTGGAGGTGCTTGCTGCTTGCACATACTTTTTAAAAGGGCTGTGGTGGCAGCAAACAGCATCATCATCCAATTACTGGTATTCCTAAATTCCTGATTATGCTGGAAAGTGTGACCTTATTGTTTTGCACATAGACCACAACTGAAGTTGGATTATGAATTTAACACAATTTTCTCACAAGTTAAAAAGGCTACCTTCACATCAAGTTAGAGCCTTCTGATAGAAGTATGCACATCGGGAGTATTTCTCAACATAAACCCCTGATGGAAGGCTCCAGTGTGTGTCATACTGTGGCATGAGTCACCCATAGACTCTCATGTTAAACAAGTGTACCATCACAGGACTTTCAGAAGTATTTGAAGACACATTGGAGCGAGATATAATGGAGGAGGAGGTTAGACAAGCTATATGCATTTCTGTAAAGCTACTTTTGGGTGTAGCCAGAGTCAGTAGAAATGTTCTGACTATGGTAAAGCAGCAGGGAGCTGGAAGAGAGACGGGAGATGGCACATGCACGTCTTCCCTTCATACAGCTGATCAGTGGGAGTGCCAGGTGACGGACCCCCACAAATCTGATATTGAGGATAGGTCATCAATATTAACCCGTTCGCTACCAGTACATGTATGGCGCTCGGGTGAAGTGCAAACATGGCGCCCGCTAACGCGTGCAGTGGACGTCATGCCCGGTAGATCTCCGCTGTTTCAAACAGCAGAGACCCACGGCTAATGACTGCGACCACCAATAATGCCAATCGTGGTCATTAAAGCCTTTAGATGCTGTGATCAAGTGTGCTTCTTACCGGAATCCTCTGCAGCCAATGAGGATGCCGGTAATTGAATTCAATACACTGAATCTCTCTGAAGAGACCCAGAGTATTGAAGCTGCAATTCTTATTTTGGCCTGCAGGCCAACATAAGAAATGAGCAATTCTGTACAACTAATGGGTCTAAAAGACCGAGGAGGGTTCAGAATGAAAAAAAAGGGTTTTGTAGGCTCAAATACGAGCTTTAAATCATGAAAAAAACTTTAAAAAAAACTTTAAAAATATATTTAAAAAAATTAAAAAATTAAAGTTTAAATCACTCCCCCTTTTCATAGAATAATAAAAAAATACATAAATAAATAACAAAAATATAAACATCATATGAATCACCGCATCCAAAAACGCCGTACTATTAAAATATAAAAATATTTTTCCAATACAGCGAATGACATAACAGAAAAAAGGGTCATTTTTTCATCACTTCTCTTGCCCAAAAAATGTAATAAAATGTGGTCAGAAAATCACAAACCAAATACCAAAAATGGTATCAATAAAAACTACTGATTGTTCCTCAAAAATGAGCCCCCACACAGCGCAGTAGATATAACTATAAAAAAGTTATGGGGGTCAGAATATGGTGCTGCAAAAAAAATTTTTTTTTTCAAAGCTTAAATCTATTTTTACACTAAATAGACATAACAAAAACCCCTATACATATGTGGTAATGTTGTAATCGTACTGACCCAGAGAAATAAGGGCACAGGTCAGTTTTGTCACTAAGGGAACCCCATGGAGGAATTGCATTTTTTTTCCAATCCCATTTGGAATTTTTTTTCCCACTTCCCACTACATTGTATGCCATATTAAATGGTGGAGTTAGAAGGTACAACTTGTCCCTCAAAAAATAAGCTCTCATATAGCTATGTGAACAGAAAAATAAAAAAGTTATGGCTCAAGGGAAGAAAAATGAAAACAAAAAAAACCTCCGGTATCCTAAGGGTTAAAAGCATAGAGAACCCCTTTAAGAGCATATGAAAAGCAGTGACAGCCACAGTTTTGGCCCTTGAAAGGTCTCGGCCGCCTCTCATGCTTCCCAGCTTGGATGTGGATAAGACTTTTGACAAGGTATTTTGGGCTTTCCTGTATACATCTCTGACTGGGCAACACTGAGCGCTGTACTCTGCTATCTCTAGCACTCTCATATAAATGAATGGAGAGGTGGCACACATTTCCGACCAACAACTCTAGTAACATAGTTTATAAGGCCGAAAAAAAAGACATCCATCCATCCAGTTCGTCCTGTTATCCTACAAGTTGATCCAGAGGAAGGCAAAAAACCCCTGTGAGGTAGAAGCCAATTTTCCCCACTTTAGGGGGGGGAAATACCTTCCGACTCCAATCAGGCAATCAGAATAACTCCCTGGATCAACGACCCATCTCTAGTAACTATAACCTGTAATATTATTACACTCCAGAAATACATCCAGGCCCCTCTTCAACTCTTTTAGTGAACTTACCATCACCACCTCCTCAGGCAGAGAGTTCCATAGTCTCACTGCTCTTACCATAAAAAAATCCTCTTCTATGTTTGTGTACAAACCTTCTTTCCTCCAGACGCAGAGGATGTCCCCTCGTCACAGTCCTAGTCCTGGGGATAAACAGATCATGGGAGAGATCTCTGTACTGACCCCTAATATATTTATACATAGTTATTAGATCTCCCCTCAGTCGTCTTTTTTCTAAAGTGAATAACCCTAATTTTGATAATCTTTCTGGGTACTGTAGTCCACCCATTCCAGTTATGACTTTAGTTGCCCTCCCCTGAACCCTCTCCAGCTCTGTTATGTCTGCCTTGTTCACAGGAGCCCAGAACTGTACACAGTACTCCATGTGTGGTCTGACTAGTGATGTGTAAAGTGGCAGGACTATGTTCTCATCACGGGCATCTATGCCTCTTTTGATGCAACCCATTATCTTATTGGTCTTGGCAGCAGTTGCCTGACACTGGTTTCTACAGCTTAGTTTGCTGTTCACTAAAATTCCTAGGTCCTTTTCCATGTCAGTGTTACCCAGTGTTTTACCATTTAGTATGTACCGATGACTTGCATTATTCCTTCCCATATGCATAACCTTCCATTTGTCAGTGTTAAACCTCATCTGCCACTTCTCTGCCCAAGCCTCCTATCTATCCAGATCCATCTGTAGCAGTGTACTGTCCTCTTCTGTGTTAATAACTTTACACAGTTTAGTGTCATCTGCAAAGATTAATATTTTACTGTGCAAGCCTTCTACAAGATCATTAATAAATATATTGAAGAGAATAGGGCCCAATACTGACCCCTGTGGTACCCCACTAGTGACAGTGACCCAATCTGAGTGTGTGCCGTTAATAACCACCCTCTGTTTTCTATCACTGAGCCAGTTACTTACCCACATACAGACATTTTCTCCAAGGCCAAGCATTCTCATTTTATATACTAACCTTTTATGCGGTACAGTGTCAGATGCTTTGGAGAAGTCCAGATATACGACATCGATTGATTTGCCGCGGTAAAGTCTACAACTTACTTCCTCATAGAAACTGATTAAATTGGTTTGACATGACCGATCCCTCATGAAGCAATGCTGATATGGCGTTATTTGCTTATTTTCATTGAGGTACTCCAAGATAACATCTCTTAGAAAACCCTCAAACAGTTTACCCAGGACAGATGTTAAAGTTACCGGCCTATAGTTTCCAGGCTCTGTTTTTGGACCCGTTTTGAATATTGGCACCACATTTTCTATGCGCCAATCCTGTGGAACACCCCCTGTCCATTTCAGGGGGGCTCCACAGGGTACAGGGCTTCCGTTCTCTTGATCAGCAGTAGGACCCCCACCAATCTAATAGTTATCCGTATCCCCTATATTGTGGATAGGGGATAACACGGTTCTCGCCATGTCTTTATGTATGTAGTCATTTAGTATTACTCATGCACCCCGTACTAGATGTGATTTGGTTGTGCCACGTCAACATGTTATTGTCTCTCTATAGGAAATGTGGCATCATTTCCTCTGACAGCTCTTAAGAAAAAATATCAAAGCTTAATATATATATTTCATATAAAGAAACAGAAATGATGTCATCCAGCTTAACCACTGCTTTGTATATATTCACAATAGAGGACAGCGGTCTCTCCCACCTCCCCATTCACATGTAGCACGATTCAGACACAGCAGATTTTTTTCCAGATATTGACTGATAATCTGTTCAAAACATATGAATAAGGTTTTTTCAGTAGCAAGTACAGAGATTTCTGGATGCCCTATTTAGAGTTAGGCCTATTTAAGCAGATGCACCAAAAGAAACAATCTACAGTGTGTAGATCACCTCCGCTCAACAAGGGCCATGGCTTAGTGGAAAGGGTTAACGTGTAACACTGGTGCAGCTTTACTAAAACTGTGTAAAAGTAAGACCATGTAAACCTTGTAAAACTTGTGGGTACCGCCACAAGTTCAGGTTTTCTGATGCAGTTTTTGAAACCAAAACCAGAAGTGACTTCAAAAAAGAGAAGTTGTATATGACTTTAACACACTCATTGACAAAAAAATGAATGTCCCAGATAGAAATGTAGGTTTGCTGCAAAACTTGGCCTGCAGTTATATCTCGGGCAGATATGTAAATGATTACAAGTGTGGTCCGATTCGACACTGAGGGCGTGAAAGTGCTGCCCTATAAAAATACTCACAGAGGCTACTTTTGGGTAGTGTACCTTTTGGTGAGAGATCAGTGACTGCTAGATATGCCTCTTTGACGCTCTCACATTTTGCCCAGTTGACAGACATTGAGAGCGGACACATTACCGGACTGAGGGAAGCAGGATGGTCGTTTTGCAGAATTGCTCTCCATCTAGGCTGTTCTGACCTAGCTATTAGGAGATGTTGAGAGCAGTGCAGTGGTTACATTAGGGCATGCCCAGACACCAAACAGGCTCTGGATGGCCCAGACCACCAGTACAGCCGATCATTTGATCAGCGCGAGCTCCCATAGTTTCATTGTGCATCATCCAGACACAGGTGGCACTTTCATTACACACTACTGTCTGTGCCTGGACCATTTCCAGGTGTTTAGCAGAAGTAGCATTGGTGCCATGATGCCCAATACGTCTCCTACCATTGACAGCCAGCCATCATCGGCGTTTTCTGGGGTGTCATGAACGAGAAACCTGGACTGCACTGTATTGTCTTTAGCAAGAAATCCAGATTCTGTTTGGGATCCCACGACGGTTGGGTGTGATTATGGAGGCCTCGTGGTAAACACTTCAATCCTGCCTTTGCTGAGTGGCACACTGCCCCAACTGCTGGTGTGATGATGTGGGGAGCCCAATGCATACAATACTCGGTCACCCCTAGTAGTAATACGAGGGACATTAACAGCTCACAGGCATGTACAGGACATCCTGCAGCCACATGTGCTGTTTCTCATGGCAGAGCTTCCGACTGATATTCTTCAGCAGGATAATGCTCACACACACACAGCAAGGGTTTCTCAGGAATGTCTTCACAGATTGCAAACTTTCTCGGCCTTTCCAGTCACCAGACTTATCACCAATCAAGCATTTATGGGACCAGCTTCAGAAGCCTATGAGTGTGTAGGACATGTATGCCTCTCTGCCCCACTGTATCATCTTGTATCCAGGCAAGAGGTGGCTCAACAGGGTCGTAGAGCCTTCTTTCAATCGTGCAGATTTCCCCTTTAAACTTTCATTTTGCTCTAATATTCTAATCACTTACATATAGCATCATAACATTCACACATAGAAAGTTTTGTTCCATTCTGACAACTCCTTCTTGGTGCAGCATTTTTAGTTTATTTTCTCTCCTTTTATGATGTACACATTTTTGGCCATGCAGTGTACCTTTCAACTTGCTTCTGTATATTTACCTCACAGATCTCCCCTTTTCCAGTTGTTAACCCTTTCAGTACCGGAGGTTTTTTCGGTTATGCATTTTCATTTTGCTCTCCCTGCCTTCAAACAGCCATAACTGTTTTATTTTTCTGTTCACATAGCTGTATGAGGGCTTGTTTTTTGCGGGACAAGTTGTACTTTCCAACGCCACCATTTAATATTGCATATGGTGTAGTGGGAAGCGGGAAAAAAAATATCGGGTGAAATTGCAAAAAAAACGCTATTCCGCTACAGTTCTACGGGTTTCTTATTTACAGCGTTCGATGTTCATTAAAACTGACCAGTTACTTTCATTCTACTGGTCAGTACGAATCTGGCGATACCTAATATGTATAGTTTTTCCTGCGTTTTGATAGTGATAAAATAATTATAAAGTTGGCTTTTTTTTTTTTGTCACATCTTGACCCCTATAACTTTTTGGTATTTATGTGTACGGAGCTGTATGGGGGCTCATTTTTTGCGGGGCGATCTGAAGTTTTTATTGATACCATTCTGGGGTGTGTATGACTTTTTGATCACTTTTTATTTAATTTTTTTAGAAAAAAAGCCAAAAAAAACAGCGAATTGCCATTTGGACGTTTTTTTCCGCCACACAATTCGCCGTATTGGAATTTTTTTTTTATATTTTAAAAGTACGGGTGTTTTCGGTCACGGTGATACCCATGATGTCTATATTTATTGTTATTTAGGTATTTATTTTTTAATTATACGGAAAGGGGGGTGATTTGAACTTTTATATATTTTTTAAAAAAATTTTTGTGATTATTTTAAAGCTCAAATATGTGCTAATATATTGTGTTGTTTTTTTTTTCTTTATGAGCAATCAGGAATTTACTAGATGGAGATAAATTGCAAAATTGCTCATTTCTTATCCTGGCCTGCCATCTAGTGGCCAGAATAAGAATTGCAGTTTGAAAACTGTAATCCTCACCAGCGAGGATTAGTTTTCATATGGTATACAGACACCCCAATTGGCCACTCGGGGCGTCTGTACACCACCCGGAATCGTACGCTTTCGGGTTCAGACGCATCCTGATGCCATGATCACGCTGTTAGAAACAGCGTGAGAAACAGCAGAGACTGTTTCTCTGCTGTTAGAAACAGCAGAGACTTGCTGGCCATGACGCCCGCCGCATGGGCGAGCGGGCGTCATGTCCCCGCACCGCACCAGCGCCGTACATGTACGGTACTGGTACTGTAAGGGTTAATGATTTTTCAGTGACCACAATGGCCCAGATTTACTAAGGTGTTTATGCAAAAAATATCTAAAAAGTGGTGCAAATTGGCAGAAAGAATTTAGAGTCAGAGAAAAGTGACTATCCTTGCACCCAGATTCTCCAGCCTGAGGCCCTGAGATGGACCTGGTGCAGGTCTATACTGCCTTTCTTTAGGATTAGTAAATCTGGGCCAATGGGGGAGATTTATCAAACTGGTGTAAAGTAGAACTGGCTTAGTTGCCCATAGTAACCAATCAGATTCCACCTTTCATTTTCCAAAGGAGCTCTGAAAAATGAAAGGTGGAATCTGATTGCTATGGACAACTAAGCCAATTGCTAACCAGTTGCTATGGACAACTAAGCCAATTGCTAACCGGTTGCTATGGACAACTAAACCAATTTTCCTTTACACCAGTTTTGATAAATCTCCCCCTAAGGCCCCATTCACATGACCGTATAAATGGATCTGCATCCGTTCCGCAATTTTGCGGACCGGGTGCGGAACCATTCATTTCAATGGGCCCGCAAAAGATGCGGACAGCACACTGTGCTGTCCGCATCCGTTGTTCCGTGGCGCCGCAAAAATATAGAGCATGTCCTATTCTTGTCCGCAAGCACGGACAAGAATAGGCATTCTCTATATAGCGCTAGCCATGTGCGGTCCGCAAATTGCGGAACGCTCATGGCCGGTATCCGTGTTTTGCGGATCCGCAATTTGCAGACCGCAAAACACTTACGGTCGTGTGAATGGGGCCTAACTAGTGTTTTTACATGTAACATCTGTGGTCATCAGCAGTAATACACACACTAGAGTTGTGCATGACAGCACTGCTGCTAAAACCTACAATGATCCTCTGTTCTCACTGGGGGAAGCTGTAGGCCACCAAATAAGCCAGAAGCACAGACATGCTGCTGCAATCTGTAGTTTTTTCTCTCCCACCTCAGTGCTGGAGTCACAGCTACACTGGTCAGTACTGCCTTATGAATGTCCTCGCCACTGCTGCTGAAGGATAGTGGAGCAAGATGTGTTTGGGAGAAATTAGAGCGGATAGCCTCTACGCACAAGCTCACAGAAACTGACACTAAGGCCTCATGCACATGACAACGTTGTATTATGGTCCACAAAATACAGTGCAATCCGCATTTTTCTCACTCCCGTCACTAGAAATGACTATTCTTGGCCAAAAAACAGACAAGAATAGGACATGTTCTATATATATATATATATATATATATATATATATATATATATATATATATTTTGTGGAACGGACACATGGATGCAGACAGCATGTGGATGACATCTGTTTACAGGTTTTTTTTTTGTGGACCCTCAAAAATGAATGGTTCTGTGTGCAACGCACAAAAAATGTGGATCAGACATAGATATGAAATACAGTCGTGTGCATGAGACCTTAGACAAACAGGGTAAGAATGTTTAACAAATGCACGTGATATAATGGCCATATATTATGGGTTAGTTCATAGCACAGCTTATTCTGAAAAGTCACATGAAACAGCAGCCAACGTCAGATATGATTGATGGGAGACCTTCATGGAAGTCCCTACCCTACTGACTATTAGGCCTCCTATACCCTGTGCTGAATACATGTTTTCCATTAAACCAGTGTATTACAGTACCAGCAAAGTGATGAGATTACACAAATCTCAGGTACAGTTTGCAGATTTTTTCTGTGTGGAAATTGACCTGACGTGTGGATTCCCAAATCCGCAGCATGTCAATTACGTTTGGGTTTTTATCTACGGATTTTACCCTTTTCAATGGAAAGGGTGAGATCTGCTGCAAAACTGCATCTAATCCGCACTAAAGAAATGCAATTAGAAATTGTAGATTTTGGTGTGGATATCCTGCAGAAATGCACATAAATCCAGATGGAAATTTGTGCAGATTTTGTGTGGGTTCACCCGCACCCATATGCAGGTAGCCTTATAGTTGGGAGTCCTGCAGCCCTTTTGTTCACGTGAACCTGAAAAAAAACCACTCACAAATATGGATAACCACAGGATGTAGCGTATACGTCTGATAATTTGCACGTTTGTGAATTTAATAGCCTTTAATGGAGGGAGATGCCAATTATTCATTAAAATCTCTGAAGTGGGAGCACCACATTTAAAAGCTCAATACAAAACAGCTTGAGAAGAAAGAAGTATATCACATATAATATAAGAAAGGGAGGGAAAAAGAAAAACGCCAAAATTTAGAGACAGTATCCAAAGTACCATTTATTATGAGTCCTTTAAATAAATATAAATGTTAATTGAATTTTACTAAAAGATATGCATCGAATTAGAAATTTAGCTCTTAGCACAAAAATATACATTCCTGATAGTTTGCCAGGCACGTAAATACAAAGAAAAAAAAAAAACACTGGATCTTTCCACAGCCGTAGAATGACTAGAATTCCATTTATTGGAAGTATTTTTTCAGTGGCACACAACAGGTTTCAGTTTATCCAGAACCAACTTCATAAGAATGGCAGCCCACCGTCTCTAATGTCAGTTGTGGCACTGGCCACCATTGTATCGCAATGAAAGCCTGCGTCCGAGCTCTAAGATACGCTCAGAAAGCATGTACACACTCCAATTGTAAAACTGAGTCCAAACCAAAACCTGACTGGGCACGCTGGGTCCTGCAGCTCTACGGTATATGGAGTGCCACACATTTCCCAGGGTATGAAAGCCCATGCTGAATATCTGGCTGATCTAAACAGCAGCTTAAGCAAAAGGTGCCGTTACATGTGAAGCTGTCCGCCAAGCGCTAGTTCAGCAGTAGGTATTCCTCCAGGCTCGCCATGCACATGCATACTTGGTTTGCCTAAGCATGCATGTGTTCTCAATGGTAAGAGAAGGAAAGCTGTTACCAGACACCTTTAGTGGAGGCTTATCTCCTCCGAGAGCAAAATAATCGGGCTTTGAAATTCAACTTCATCCTAAACATCATGAGTTGGAGAGTCGGGAGGCCACCCCTGCCAAAATCATCATGCTCAGCCGACCTATGTATAGGGGCCTTAAGATACAGATTGCTCTTTGGTAATGACAGATGACATATTAGCAAGTACCATTATTACACAGTATAAATGAACTTACAGATACATAGTCTTTGTAAAATATATAAAAATGCCACAGCTGCTTCCACTGCCACATTTCTTCAGTTATAAAAAAGTAAGTCGCGTACACACAAGAAGAGAGGCACTGGTGTGACGAGAAGAGTACAGCTCATACCCGGGGAATGCTGTCCTCTTACGTCGTACAAAATGGCTTTACAATTACTGCTCGCCTCACCCGTTTTGCTACTTCTGTTAATGTAAGCATGTGCAGCCGGAGCACGAGTTAAAGGAAATCAATCTGAAAGGAAGAAAAGCGTTTTGCATCAATTGAACGATACCGCCTCTACTTTAGGGAAATGCCAGGTTAACTTATCTTCTAATGTCATTGGAAATGTGCACACGATGAGGTCCGTGAGCTGGAACCCTCGTTCACAGACCCGTCTGAGCATTGGTTAGAGATTTCCCTATCTCAATGTATGGCACAGCACATCTTCAGCAATGGGACAGGCACACAACTCTATAACATGTTAAAAAACAACTAAAGATGGAGTTCCCCTTTAAGAACATTTGTTGCTTTCTTAGGGCTCATGCACACGGCCGTTGCCAAGCAAACAGCGGGTCTGCAATATATGGGCACCTGCAGTGTGCACCCCGCAACACGGATTCATTTGAATGGGTCCGCAATCCAGAAGGTCCAGTACGGACCAGAGGCATGGAACCACATAGAAGTACTACGGAGTGCTTCCGTGGGGTTTCTCTCCGTGTCTCAGCACCACAAAAAAGTAGTGCATGTACTACTTTTTTGCGATGCGGACAGATCACGGCCCCATTCAAGTTCAATGGGTCAAGTTCACGGAATGACCGAGCAACGGCAGTGTCCGTGAGGCCTTAAGCAAATTTGGCTCTTTCAAATCGGGAAAGTTTTCAATGGCAGAAAATGATCTGAACCATCATTTATAATTGGTGATATTAACATTAGGACACATAATGGACACAATCTACTAAAGTAAAAGCCTTGCCTTTGAGGGGCTACTCCTCCACTCCTGGAAGAGTTTCCAATGGTCTTGTGGGATAAAAGAAATGTATGTGAAATGATACAAGGAGCAAAAGACATACTGGGACTCAAATGTAAAAATACATCTACAAGTGCCTTATGTTTTACAAGATTAGGCAAGGGAAGGGGGGATTTAAAGAAAAGCGACATTTTAAGACGTAGGGATGTCTGAAGTGAGCACCCTGAGTGCTCCTATACTGTACATTTATTGAAAATGCCCCAAAGGGCAGATCCAGGGAACCATCAGGACAAGCTAAAAACAGAGATTGGTCATAGTTGAAGTAAACCAGTGCTATAAAGATGACTAAGCCATAAGGTGGCCATGCCTTTCTGGAGGCGGCTTTATCTACCTTTTTCATATGCCCGATTCCTTTTTTTCTCCACATCTACTGAAAGAACATTGGTTGAGCCTTTTATACAGCCAATTTCAGCAGTGTAGGCCTTGCCTAACGTGTATGGTCATCAACAGGCACTACAACATAACCTAACTCCTGGTTAACCAAACATTATTCCCGGGGAAGATGTGCTTGGTGGCCCATGTCACCTGTATTGTATACATAATCCGCTTTTCTTCTTGATGATGGATTCCCTTTAAACCGTGTCCATGTGGAGATCTGTTCCATAACCATTATGAAGCCCTGAGTTGTATGGGAAGAAAGAGGCGGCTATCCTGGGCTACAGGACAATTCAGAACTCATATTAAAATGCCTTCCTTCTGGAAAAAGAAGGTTACAGTGTATAGCAGAACTGAGTAAAGTACTGATCCAGCACATAGCGAGGAGGAACTAACAGTCCGGAAGTCCAAATGCCTTTCAGCCACTCGGATGACAGTGAAAAGGCCTCTTAATTACATGTCCATAAAGTAGACAATTTCCCCCCCAAAAAATAAAAAATAATAATTGCACAGTGAAGCTTTAATAGCGGCAGCGTAAGAAGAGGAGTATAAAATAGGTTTCTTTTCGAAAAAGCAGAATTTCGTCTGTGTTGGCAAAATAATGTGTGTGGGGGAGGGGCAGAGGGGGAATCAACCATGACAGTCCAAAGTGCAAGGCTGGCACGTGTAAGCGCTCGGAGATATTGCTTGTTCCAAGAACATCATGAAATATTGCGTTGCTCTGCACATAAACCGCCGCCTCGTCCGCGGCATATTCATTCATTCTCGGGAAAGCTATAAAGCGCAATTAATCTACTTACACAACTCACGGAATGAGCTGTTAGTGCAAGCTGAGGATAAAAGGGATGCTGCCCAAGGTGTTGTGCTAAAAACCCACATTTATTGTTGAAACCGCATTCACCCCTATAGTAGGACACACTTTTTAGGATTCTTCTTTACCACAGGATTTAAAAACGCGCGAACCGCTTCGGCAAACACCTCTCGAACGCCCTCCTGGTGCAGGGCCGAGCACTCCAGATACTTCACAGCACCAATCTGTTTCGCTAGAGACGAGCCCTGCTGGGTTGTGGTGGGGGCAAGATTCTGCTCCTTCAACTTTTTTATAGTCTCTGCATCATTTCGAAGATCTCTTTTGGTACCCACCAGTAAGACAGGCACATTGGGACAGTGATGGGAAACCTCTGGGTGCCACTTGTGCCTCACGTTGGCATAAGACGACGGACTGCCAATGGAGAAGCATATGATGAACACATTGGTCTGAGGATAAGACAAGGTGCGCAGGCGGTCGTATTCCTCCTGCCCAGCAGTGTCCCATAGGTTAAGGCTAACCGTTCTGCCATCCACAGTCATCTGAGCACTGTAATTGTCAAATACTGTGGGGATGTACTCTTCTGGAAAGGCATTGGTGGTGTAACTGATAAGAAGGCAGGTTTTTCCGACTGCTCCATCACCAACGACTACACACTTTATTGTCTGCATTCTTCATGAAGTCACACTGTACCTGATGACAAAAAGAAAACTGTTAGTAAAAGCATAAAAAGGCTATACAATCACATGACAAAACTAGACCATGTGCATAGACAGCTAAAGCTGGCCATACATGACATACCTATAGGTTGTCTCACCCTAGGCCCATGGTGGCTAACCTCCGGCACTCCAGCTGTTGCGAAACTACAATTCCCAGCATGCTCCATTGATTTTTATGAGCGTTCTGAGAAGAGCAGAGCAACAATGCACGCTGGGAGTTGTAGTTTCACAACAGCTGCAGTGCCGGAGGTTAGCCACCACTGCCCTAGGCTATGCTAGACTGAACAATATTTAAGGGTTAAACAGCATCTTTCAGCATGATCAACCTTAATAAACCAGATATACTGCGTGGTACGGTTTATCATGCTGATTAAGAAGAGACCTTGTTTACGTCTAATGCACCAAAACGGCATTTTTACTAATTAGATAATTGGAGCACCGATGAGCCGACCAGAGCCCTTGGAGCACCCCTACAGTGTACCCCCTAGTGTCTTAGTCACTCCCCCATCACCTGGATTGACAGGGCTGGATATCGGAGGGAAAGAAGGAGTAGCTAAGGCTGCAGGGGTGTTCGTAAAGTGGTGCTCCAAGGGCTCTGGCTGGCCACTTAGTGCTCCAATTAGCATATCGGTAAAAAGCCTCTGGAACGCTGCATCATACACATGTAAATAAGGTGTCATATTAATCAGCATGATCAACCCTACCATCCAGCGTGCTTGGTTTAATAGATTTGATCATGCTGACAGATGCTCTTTAAAGGAGAGACAATAACATGAAAAGCGACTAGCTAGAGTACCGACATCCCTGCTTTAAGAATGTCCCTTCTGTAGAAACAAGTAGAGCAGATCATTAACAATTACCTGAAGTCCACAATAACATCTAATTAAATCCATGAAGAAAAGTCACATGCAGAGTTTCATTGCAATAAGCTGTAACTGCTCTCATAAAACCGCGCAGTCCAGTGCTGCAAGGACAGAATTATCACTGCACCAGCACTGCGTGGCCGTACGGGGAGGACTGAACAGATCCCACAGGACACCACTAAACAATACTGCCGGCTGTAACTCTGTGGGTTGTTTTCCCTTGATGTCTATGAAAGTTCTTATCTACGGAACGTCAAAAATGTCCATTTGGCTCCTGATGTCTGCGGTATTTTGTCCATGCTTAAAGGGGTATTCCGGTAAAGTAACTCAATTTTTGAAAAACAGCTTTAAGGCTGCAAGCTGTGATCCAACCAGAACCCACATCTATACATACAACCAGAGCTTAAAGGGTTTCTGTCACCAGAAATAACCCTATTAAACCAAGTGTCATTTGCAATGAGCAAATGACACTTGATTCCAGTAATGTTACTATTATACTTCTCAGTAACGCCGTTTTGCTAAAAATAGCGATTTTATAATATGCTAATGACCTCCCCTAGGTGCAGTAGGCGTGAACCTGCACCTAGGAGAGGCCATAATAACGCCTCTTACCACGCCCCCGGTCGCGCTGATTGACAGGGCCGGGCAGCCAGCTCTTTCGGCTCCCGGCCCTGTACGAACCCGAAATCCCGCGCCTGCGCAGTAATGAAGCCGGGACCCGGGCGGGCGCCGGCTCTCAATGCGCGCTGATCGCAATGCGCAGGCGCGGGATCAGCGCGCATTGAGAGCCGGCGCCCGCCCGGGTCCCGGCTTCATTACTGCGCAGGCGCGGGATTCGGGCTCGTACAGGGCCGGGAGCCGAAAGAGCTGGCTGCCCGGCCCTGTCAATCAGCGCGACCGGGGCGTGGTAAGAGGCGTTATTATGGCCTCTCCTAGGTGCAGGTTCACGCCTACTGCACCTAGGGGAGGTCATTAGCATATTATAAAATCGCTATTTTTTAGCAAAACGCCGTTACTGAGAAGTATAATAGTAACATTACTGGAATCAAGTGTCATTTGCTCATTGCAAATGACATTTGGTTTAATAGGGTTATTTCTGGTGACAGAAACCCTTTAATTTTACCTTGTAATCTGTGTGTCTAGCTCCTGTGTGAGCCTGCAGCACACTGACAGTATCATGGCTCCTGATCTTCCCTCACAAAACTACAATCCCCACAATCCCTAGCTGTCCTGCTGTGAGTGTTGATGTTTTTTGATTGCCTGTCTGATATACAGTCCGGTCACGCCCCCTCTACTCACCAATCAGCAGCACACTAACATTTAGCTAGAGAATTGATAGCAACACACTGAGCATGCTCGGCCTAACAAAGGCTCAGAACTACAGGTCTCTGCCATGGTAATGTATAAGGAAACACAGTGGGTGGCAGAGAAAGAAAACTACTTTTATAACTACTGAATGGTAAATATGTGAAACTGACATCATATTAGGTAATGATTGATGATGAATTAGTCTAAAACATAAGTTATATTTATGGCAACCGGAATACTCCTTTAAAGACGACCTGTCACCACTAAATACAATGCAATCTGCAGGCAGTATGTTATAGAGCAGGAGGAGCTGAGCAGATTGATATATAGTTTTATAGGAAAAGGTTCAGTAAAACTTGCATTTTATTCATTTATATCTTTGCTTTGTCCACCTTCTGTGAACAGCTATTGGTACAGTGAGGACAGGGGCGAAACTATAAGGGGGGCAGAAGTAGCAGTCGCTACCAGGCCCAGGAGCCTGAGGGAGCCCAAAGACCCTTGTGCCACATAAGAAGACACTGGTATAACAGAGAGTGCATGCTGGTGAAGTTACACCTCTGATTAGATAGAAGGGGTTAGGTTACGAATTTGGCATTAGGGGGTGCCGTTTCAATTTTTGCCTCAGGCAGCACAAAGGCTATGTGCTTCCCTGCCCCTGGCCACAAAGCACTGAGGGAAGGGGGGCCCAAGCTGAACTCTTGTACCAGGGCCCATGAGCCTTTAGCTACGCACCTGAGTGAGGAGGAGTTATCAGTCATTGATAGCTCTCTATGGACACATACACACAATGCTATCAATCACTGGTAATACCTCCTCTCTGTACCAATAGCTGTTCACAGGAAGTGCAAAAAGCAAAGATATACTGGTATAAATTACAAGTTTTTCTGAATCTTTTCCCACAAAACTATATATCAATCTCCTCAGCTCCTTCTGCTCTATAACATGGTGCTGTCAGATTGCACTGCGTTTTGTGGTGACAGGTCCTCTTTAAGGTGGTATTCCAGCTGTAAGATAAGTATTAAATTGGTGGGGGTTCTACTGCAGAAACCCCACACCCCTTGGGGCCCCCTGAAGTGAACTGAGCAGCAGGTTGGCATGCACACTGCCACTCCATTCATGTCCACCAGAGACGGACAGGTACACAGCTCAACTATTTCCACAACTGCCATAGTGTGCATACCTGACCTGCTGCTCTATTCATTGTGAGTGGCCCCAAGGGGTAGGGATCCCCATTCTCATGACCATGGGGGTCCCAGCGGTAGGATCCTCTGTGGATAGGGACCAACTCACAACTGGAATACCCCTTTAAAGAGCTTTTCTAGTATCAGCGGCTCAGCCCCCCAGCGTGTGGGTCCTAATTACAGATGAGTGAATCGACTTTGGATGAAACATCGGACATCGATTCGCATAAAGCTTTGTTTCAATACTGTACAGAGCAAGTGCTATGTACAGTATTAGAATGTATGGGCTCAGATGAGCCGAAGTTATTACTTCACGAGGTACCACTTGGAACTGAACCCGAGTTCGGGAAATGTTTTTTTACAGTATAAATCAAGTTATTATGTGAAATCTCATGAAACTTAGAAGTAATAACTTCGGCTCATCTGAGCCCATACATTCTAATACTGTACTGAGCGCTCGCTCCGTACAGTATTGAAAATGTCTTATGCGACTCGACTTTGGATGTTTCATTTGAAGTCGATTCGTTCATCCCTAGTCCTAATAAAAGGATCACCTACCTCCTGCTGCTTCAGTCCAGCGTCATAGTTGGCAAGTGCACTCTAGCAGCTAATGACTGACCTCAGCGGTGACATGATCACAAATCTGAGCCTAGAGCAGGCGAGTAGGAGACTTTCATTAAGTACACTACAGAGGATAATTAGAGAGGGGCCCCCTTTAATGTAATGAGAACTGCCGGCCAAAATGTAATAAAGCGGCCCTGTGCGCATCAACCAGAATTCATCATGCGCGCCACACTGCCACTTGTTGTTACACCAGTGACAAGAGAGAACAGGACGATACAAATGTCTCCATGATAGAGCCCGAACCGCCAACTTCTCACTGATGCATCCGCAGTGACCGTGCAGGAGTATAATCCTCATACATGAGACGGAGGGCCTGATGGTAAACCCCCAGGCGTGGGGATGGGGGCATTCAGCTCCAGGCAACAACTGGCAGTCCGAAAGAAGGTGCAGTGGGATGAAAAGATGGCGCCCTTCTATCAGTGGTAATACTCTATGAAGAGACCGCCATTTATACTGATCGCTGACCTGAGGGGAGGCCTACTGAGAATGAACCCACAGCTGTGACAGGGCTGTCCATGTAATACACCCATCCCCCCAGCTAGGTCTGCCCCCACCCAACAGAAGGAATAGAGAGGGGTGGCCTGTCATCCCACTTCATAACCCAAATCTGGATGCCAGGAGGAGTAACTGAGTGAGCTAAGATTGAGGAACATCCCTGATAACAAGTGGTTACAATACAGATGCATGTAATACTGCTATATAACTGCATACACATGTACACTATGATAATGAGTGTGTATAGATATATATATATATACACCCAATCAATATAGAATAAGGCAGCGCTCCAATAAGGTGGACCTCTTTATTCACCCAACTTGCAACATTTCAGCCCACACAATGAGTCTTTTTTTAAGCCTGCTGAGACACCATCTTCACCATATTGGAGCGCTGCCTTATTCTATATTGATTGGATGTATATGGGCTCAACAACCTACAGCCTGGAGGGATTGCACCCGCTCTTTCACCATTGACTAGTGCTGCTCTTCTTTTGATTTAATACATATATGTCATATGTGGGTATATATATTAGTATGTGTACAGGTATATAATGTGTGGAATAAATATATATGTGTACATGTATGCAATGTGTGGAATATATATATTGTTTATAGTACAGGGTTGGCCAACCTGCAGCCCTCCAGCTATTGTAAAACTACAACTCCCACAATGCCATGCTGTAGGCTGATAGCTGTAGGCAGTGCGGGCATGCTGGGAGTTGTAGTTTTTCAACAGCTGGAGAGCCTCAGGTTGGCCATCCGTAGTAGTATGTATACAAGTATGTAGCATGTGGATTGTTTATATTAGTACACGTATTTAACAAACTAATTGTTTATAGTACTGTGTGTACATGTATGACATGTGTGATATATATATATATATATATATATATATATATAGTAGTATTTGTACATGTATGACATGTGTGATTATATATATTATATAATATATATATATATATATATATATATATATATTTTATGTGTACACGTATGACCTATGTGGATTGTACATAGCAGTATGTGTACACGTATGACCTATGTGGATTGTACATAGTAGTATGTGTACATGTATGACCTATGTGGATTGTACATAGTAGTATGTGTACATGTATGACCTATGTGGATTGTACATAGCAGTATGTGTACACGTATGACTATGTGGATTGTACATAGCAGTATGTGTACACGTATGACCTATGTGGATTGTACATAGCAGTATGTGTACACGTATGACCCTATGTGGATTGTACATAGCAGTATGTGTACACGTATGACCTATGTGGATTGTACATAGCAGTATGTGTACACGTATGACCTATGTGGATTGTACATAGCAGTATGTGTACACGTATGACCTATGTGGATTGTACATAGCAGTATGTGTACACGTATGACCTATGTGGATTGTACATAGCAGTATGTGTACACGTATGACCTATGTGGATTGTACATAGCAGTATGTGTACACGTATGACCTATGTGGATTGTACATAGCAGTATGTGTACACGTATGACCTATGTGGATTGTACATAGAGTATGTGTACACGTATGACCTATGTGGATTGTACATTAGGCAGTAATGTGTACAACAGTATGACCTATGTGATTGTACATAGAGTATGTGTACGACGTATGACTATGTGGATTGTACATAGCAGTAGTGTACACTGTATGACCTATGTGGATTGTACATAGTAGTGTGTACACGTATGACCTATGTGGATTGTACATAGTAGTGTGTACACGTATGACCTATGTGGATTGTACATAGTAGTGTGTACACGTATGACCTATGTGGATTGTACATAGTAGTGTGTACATGTATGACCTATGTGGATTGTACATAGTAGTATGTGTACATGTATGACCTATGTGGATTGTATATAGTAGTATGTGTACATGTATGACCTATGTGGATTGTACATAGTAGTATGTGTACATGTATGACCTATGTGGATTGTACATAGTAGTATGTGTACATGTATGACCTATGTGGATTGTATATAGTAGTATGTGTACACATATGACCTATGTGGATTGTATATAGTAGTATGTGTACATGTATGTATGTGATGTACATATATAGTATGACATGTATGACCTATGTGATTGTACATAGTAGTGTGTACATGTATGACCTATGTGGATTGTACATAGTAGTGTGTACATGTATGACCTATGTGGATTGTACATAGTAGTGTGTACATGTATGACCTATGTGGATTGTACATAGTAGTGTGTACATGTATGACCTATGTGGATTGTATATAGTAGTGTGTACATGTATGACCTATGTAGATCAGCCCCGTCCTGCAGATGATGGGGTGGCTCTCCCCCTATGCTCAGAACGGGCAGGTCACCCCGGGAGGTTACCTGACACTCATCCCCTGTGAGCAGAGCCAGCACCTATCCACAGCGGATCCGCCCCTCGGACACTCCCACCCTGGCACTAGGTGCCCCCAATACAGCACAGCCCGACTCAGGCGCCCCCGACTCACCCAAGAGACGCTTCTGAAGCCGCACCGCGCTCCTCTTCCCTGGGCAGTGTCTGATCACTGCGGAACCGCACCCAGCCCGGGGCCTCTCACTGTCTCCCGGGGACTTCCTGGTCTCTCTCGCAGCGCTCCACTTCCTGTACCGGCCCTGGGCGGCTACTAGAACCGTACATCCGGGGCCTTTCACGGCGACACACCCGCCGCAGTGTACCTAGGGTAATGTAGTTCCACAAGGAGCCCGATGCATGCTGGGAGTATCTTCATGTAGTTACGGTATAAACCAAATGAGTCCGCTAGTGGGCGCTGTGCGCTGAGGCTGGATTCTGGGAAGCTGATTACTGAGCGGTAGGGGCGCCAGAGGAGACGTGCTGTAGGGGTTTATCTCATGCTGTGTGCCAGCTTCACCCCCTATATTACCCGTTATCAAAGAACGCAGGAAAACGACTGTACACCAATGTTATACTCATTCTGACAGATCTGCTTCATTGAAGATTTTTTTTTTGCTTTTATTGGGTCTTTTCATGCAGTGTAGTTTAAAGGGGTTTTCCGAGATCGGTATACTCTGGCTATTTCATTAGTATCTGATTGGTGGGTGGCCCACACCCAGGACCCCTGCTGACCAGCTGTTTGAGAAGGAAATGGCGCTCACTTTAGCACCCTTGCCTTCTCTCACCTTTTCCTAGACCAGTGACATCACTTTCATCAGTCACATGGCTAAGGACAGTGATGGCAAACCTTTTAGAGACCGCACTTCTGTTCCATGGCCCCGTGGAATAGACTTCCTGAGGACGTGGTCACAGCAGTAACAGTGGACAGTTTTATAAAGGTTTTAGATGAATTCTTAAAAGTAAATGACATTAAAGGAAATCTTCAGCAAATATAGCTATATGTAACCAGGTCCATAGCTACATAGTGCTGCCTGACACAACTCAAAACATACCTTTCTTAGTGTTATGTGTATTTATGGAAGTGCAGAAAATGAACTTTTATTCCTATGCAAATATGGTTTCAAGGTGCCCATCGGGGTGTGCATAACTGTATAGGAGTCCAGGCCCACCTTCTGCTGGAGAACGGGCCCTCCTCTTCACTTGTTCCCTGTACCTCCCTTTGCTCCATCCAATCTGTCCCCTCCACTGAGACGTCCCGATCCTCCATTAGCTCTGGCCGGCTGGTGAGCATTGTTCTTTGGCGAAATCAACTGTTGGAGCTTGTGCATTGAATGCCGTGTGGTGGGCAGCGGCCTGACCATACTTAGTGCTGGCCGCCAATATAACAACAGAAGCCAAAATAGCTTTCCTTTGGTCTCTGTTAGGCCTGCTTGACACTGCTGGCAGTAGTGTAGTGTGACTGTTTCGGCTGGAGATCTTAGGATCTGGCATTGCCACATGTTACCGGAATGCCCGCCAGCCCCATTGACTGTAATAGGGAGATCTACCCGGCAAAAGGCAAATATGCCGGTATCCAGAGGGGTTTATTTTTCTTTTTTTACTGCAGACACGTAGGCGCCATTATAACAACAGAGGCCACATAGTTTTCCTTTGTTAGACGTTATGGGTGACAGAATAAACTCATTGTGGGAAATCCACTGGATGGAAGTCTGGGAGGCACACCACAGCACAGATCCAAACATGTAGTCATTATACAACTTTTTTTTTATTATTATTATGTTTGGCGTACATTTGTCACATGTGTATATTGCCTAGGTTTATGCAGTTCACCACATATTTTTGGTATTTCTTCCTCAATAGATATATTCATATGAGAAATATCTGCGGTGAGTACTATGTTCAGTTTATTAGTGACATAGCTCAGATGAGCCCATAATTAGTCCTGGATAAATATGTCTTTAATGGCTGGGCCATGTAATTAGCGACCCTTTTGTTAATCAGGAGTGATCAGAGACATGTCAGAACTAGAGCTATTGGCTACTAATGAGTCTGTCATACGGTTTAATGAGTAATAAGCAATTCATGACTGCAGGAAGGCCCCATAGAAGGGCCAACCTCCGACCTGAGCAAAAAACATGAGCATGTATGAGAAAGAGGGTGGAAGACACTTGTCATCATGTAAACCTGGATGGTATCTTAGTGGAATTTGTATTTTCACTTTTTGTTTTCAGTAAGTGTTTGTAACGCAAACGACAAAAATTTAGCAAAGTCTTAGTAAAGTAAAATATGGGTTAGTTGAGGACCTGTCACCCCTAGAGACATGTCTGATTTAGTAAATACATTCATTCCCCATGTAATAACAATTCTGCAGTTATTCGTTCTAGAAGTTCACCAAAACCGGAGAGGGGGAGGGGTCTGCCTTAATGTAAAGTCCTGTCTAAAGCCCACACTCCGGGAAGATATAAGTGAGGGACATGAAGATGTGGAGTAACTGTGTGTAGAAATACATGGAGCCAAAAACAATAATAAAATACTAATAGGAGTTTATTATAAACCACCCAATATAGCAGAGTCCACAGAAAATCTACTTCTAAATGAAATAGACGAGGCGGCAAATCATAATGAGGTCGTTATTATGGGGGCTTCAACTACCCAGATATAGACTGGGAAACTGAAACCTGTATATCTCATAAAGGAAACAGGTTCTTGGAAATAACCAAAGACAATTACCTTTCCCAACTGGTTCAGGACCCAACTAGAGGGACGGCCATACTGGACTTAGTATTAACCAATAGACCTGACAGAAACAACAGATGTGCAGGTTGGGGGACACCTGGGAAATAGTGACCATAATATAATAAACCTTCCAAACTGTCATTCAAAAGAGCGTTTCTTCAGGGAGGAACAAAAATACCAAACTTTCAAAAAGCTAAATTTAGTCAACTAAGAGAGGCCATAGGCCTAAACTAACTGGGACAAAGTCCCTCAAAAATAAAATACAGCCACAAAATGGGAGATTTTTAAAAGCATCTTAATAACTAATTGTGAGAGGTACATACCTTATGGGAATAAAAGGTTAAGGAACAAGAAAAAAACTATGTGGATAAATAGAACTGTAAAGAATGCAATAAATGACAAACAGAAAGCATTTAAATCACTAAAACAGGAGGGGAGCGAGGAAGCATTGAAAAACTATAAGGAAAAAAAATAGAATATGTAAAAGACAAATAAAAGCAGCCAAACTAGAGACCGAGAGATTAATCGCCAAAGAGAGTAAAACTAACCCTAAAATGTTCTTTAAAGGGTTATTCTCATTTTAGACAATGGGGGCATATCGCTAGGATATGCTCCCATTGTCTTATAGGTGCGGGTCCCACCGCTGGGACCCGCACCTATTTCCAGAAACGGAGCCCCGAAGTGAATGAGGGCGCACTGCGCATGCGCAGCCGCCCTCCATTCATTTCTATGGGGCCGCCGAAAATAGCCGAGCCCTGGCTTGGCTACTTCCGTCGGCTCCATAGAGATGAATGGGAGCGCACCGCGGTCCTCCAGGCGCAGCGCTCCCTGCTCCGTTCTGGATATAGGTGCGGGTCCCAGCGGTGGGACCCGCACCTATAAGACAATGGGGGCATATTCTAGCGATATGCCCCCATTGTCTAAAATGAGAATACCCTTTAATTATATAAAATGTTAAAAGTATAAACCTGAAGGTGTCGGCCCCTTACAGAGTAATGAGGGGGGAGTTGCAGAGAGCGGATGAGGAGAAAGCAAAGCTACTAAATATCTTTTCTCCACTGTATTCACTGAGGAAAATAAACTGTCAGATGAAATGCAGAATATAAACGTAAATTCCCCATTAAAAGTGCCCTGTCTGACCCAGGAAGAAGTACAGCATCGTCTTAAAAAGATTAAAATAGACAAATCGCCTGGATCGGACGGCATATACCCCCGTATCCTAAGAGAATTAAGTAATGTCATAGCCAGACCCTTATTTCTGATATTTAAGGACTCTATACTGACAGGGAGTGTTCCACAGGATTGGCACATAGCAAATGTGGTGCCAATATTCAAAAAGGGTCCAAAAACAAAGCCCGGGAACTATAGGCCGGTAAGTTTAACATCTGTCGTGGGAAAACTGTTTGAGGGTTTTCTAAAAGATGCTATCTTGGAGTACCTCAATGAAAATAAGCAAATAACTCCATATCAGCATGGCTTCATGAGGCATCGGTCATATCAAACCAATTTAATCAGTTTCTATGAGGAGGTAAGTTCTAGACTGGACCGCTGCGAATCAATGGATGTCATATATCTGGACTTCTCCAAAGCATTTGACACTGTACTGCATAAAAGGTTAGTATATAAAATGAGAATGCTTGGCCTGGGAGAAAATGTCTGTATGTGGGTAAGTAACTGGCTCAGTGATAGAAAACAGAAGGTGGTTATTAATGGTACATACTCAGACTGGGTCACTGTCACTAGTGGGGTACCACAGGGGTCAGTATTGGGCCCTATTCTCTTCAATATATTTATTAATGATCTTGTAGAAGGCTTGCACAGTAAATATCAATTTTTGAAGATGACACTAAACTGTGTAAAGTAATTAACACAGAAGAGGACAGTACACTGCTAAAGATGGATCTGGATAGACTGGAGGCTTGGGCAGAGATGAGGTTTAATACTGACAAATGTAAGGTTATGCATATGGGAAGGAATAATGCAAGTCACCAGTACATACTAAATGGTAAAATATTGGGTAACTGTGACATGGAAAAGGACCTAGGAATTTTAGCGAACAGCAAACTAAGCTGTAGAAACCAGTGTCAGACAGCTGCTGCCAAGGCCAATAAGATAATGGGTTGCATCAAAAGGGGCATAGATGCCTGTGATGAGAACATAGTCCTGCCACTTTACACATCACTTGTCAGACCACACATGGAGTACTGTGTACAGTTCTGGGCTCCTGTGAAGAAGGCAGACATAGCAGAGCTGGAGAGGGTTCAGAGGAGGGCAACTAAAGTAATAACTGGAATGGGTGGACTACAGTACCCAGAAAGATTATCAAAATTAGGGTTATTCACTTTAAAAAAAGACGACTGAGGGGAGATCTAATAACTATGTATAAATATATCAGGGGTCAGTACAGAGATCTCTCCCATGATCTATTTATCCCAAGGACTGTGACTAGGGGACATCCTCTGCGTCTGGAGGAAAGAAGGTTTGTACACAAACATAGAAGAGGATTCTTTATGGTAAGAGCAGTGAGACTATGGAACTCTCTGCCTGAGGAGGTGGTGATGGTAAGTTCACTAAAAGAGTTCAAGAGAGGCCTGGATGTATTTCTGGAGGGTAATAATATTATAGATTATAGTTACTAGAGATGGGTCGTTGATCCAGGGAGTAATTCTGGTTGCCTGATTGGAGTTGGGAAGGATTTTTTTTCCCCTAAAGTGAGGAATATTGGCTTCTACCTCACAGGGTTTTTTGCCTTCCTCTGGATCAACTTGTAGGAAAACAGGCCGAACTGGATGGATAGATGTCTTTTTTTGGCCTTATAAACTATGTTACTATGTAAGTTTATGGAAAAATTGCCTGCAATCTGTAATACAGATCGAACTGGGTGTTACCAGTTGGGAGTGTGTCCCTGCATAGTCTGACACTGGCAACTTTGATAGGATAGTGACAGATTGTGCCCCTCCAGCTGGTAACACCCAGATGGACCTTGTGCAGCTAGCCCCTGAGGAGCCAGAGCGAAGGAGTGGTAGTGGCTTTGGCTGCAGAAAGTCTATCACAGTGGCTTTCCTCACACAGTTGCTCCCTAGGGCCAGCACACACTTTCTTCCCTGGTGTTAGGACGCCTGCCTGCCTGATGGTAGTTTGGGGTGCCCTTGGTTTCAATGTTTGTATGGATGCAAGACAAGGTGTGTAGGGTGTGAAATGGTGGCGTATTTTGTCGGAGTCAGTAACCAGGCCAGATTTAACAGAATAAACATCTGTCTTTACTGTAGTGCAAAATGTGGGTTGTAGTACTTCCAACAGCCTTAAAACATGGCTCCAACAATGTACAGTATAAATCTTTCCCCAGATGGTTTTGTATGGTTATAGGCCAGGTTTAGAGTCAATGTACTCCTTCAACCTTCTGTATTATCTGAGGCTGACAATAATCCTTTTGGTAAATAGCTGGAATGCACTACTGCGGCGTACAGATTTGGGAAAATGACGACCAGATCGTGTCTAAGTGAGGTGTCTTACCAGTATTCCACTCACAGCGGTAAAGTCTATAGCTTTTGTACAGTGTACCTTACTGACTCAGTTTTCTCAGATTCTGGAGTTTCCTGTCTCTCTTTCTTTCTCCAGGAGTATTTCAGTGTAAAGATGGTTCTCTCCGCAGATCATGTATAGATGGCTAGTCTCTGTATCTTGAAGGGTAAAGTACTGTGGAGTTGAGCACATGGACTTTGCCACCACACCTCAGCTTCCCTAGGGGCTGTGCCAGAGTTGTCACTCCCATATATTACTATACTGAGGATCCAAAGCATAAAATAACATAACATAAATGAACAAAACTGAGGGACAGACGCTCCAGAATTGTTATTGGTGAATGCACATAGTTATTAAACAGACGTGTCGAGAGGTGACAGCTCCTCTTTAATAAGAGTCTTTTGATTTTATATTCTCTACCAAACAGATTGCTATCTCTCTGGACTCCCCCATAAACATGTACACTCAATGAAGACAGGGAAAGGAGCTTTTTCTCATGGAGGTAAACAGGATCTGGAATTTCAAAATCCAACATGTCCAATCCTGTTTTCCCCCAGTGTCAGGCATCAGGGAGATGTTGGGTTAGATATACAAAGAAAAAAAGGGGGGGTCAGTCAGCACATCCCAGTGCGCAGGTGCACGTTGCTATGGCTAGATACATAGCTAGATACATGTGTATCTAGCTATAGCAACATGCACCTGCGCACTGGGATGTGCTGACTGACCCCCCCCCCTTCCTTTTTTCTTTGTAGTTTGTACTGGAGGTGTGGCTACTCCATGTAGTCATGCACTCCTGACCAGCCTGTCTGCCCCATAGGCTGATTTTAATCAGTGTAAGTATAAAGCCGTAGTCCGCTCTTAGTATAGAGGGATAGAGTGGGCTCGGCATGCATGTTGGTACCTGCATCCCTGGATTTAGTGGAAGCCTTTGAAGCACCAGAAATGGCAAAAGGCAGAGTGGACCCAGCATACATGTGGAACCAACATCCCCTGAATTATACGGAGGCCATTATGGCACATAACAGGTAGGAAATAGTGGTAGGTTCCCGTCTTACAGAGATCGCCTTGACGTATGGCAGACGGGCCCAGATAATTTTTTACAAAATATATTTGCCAAGAATCTCAAATTTACTAAACAAGCGTAGCATTAGCATCAAAATATCTTATATTACTATGGCATTTTTGTACTTTATTTGGTTTGCAGAGTGCTGTTGCATTGTGTTGTACAGTGCCTTGCGAATGTATTCGGCCCCCTGGAACTTATCAACCTTTTGCCACATTTCAGGCTTCAAACAAAAAGATATAACATTTTAAATTTTTGGTGAAGAATCAACAACAAGTGGGTCACACTTGTGAAGTGGAACGAAATTTATTGGATCATTTAAACTTTTTTTGTAATAATAAAACTGAAAAGTGGGGCGTGCAAAATTATTTCGGCCCCCTTGCATTAATACTTTATTGCACCACCTTTTGCTGTGATTACAGCTGCAAGTCGCTTGGGGTATGTCTCTATCAGTTTTGAACATCTAGAGACTGAAATTCTTGCCCTTTCTTCCTTGCAAAACAGCTCGAGCTCTTTGAGGTTGGATGGAGAGCTTTTGTGAACAGCAGTTTTCAGCTCTTTCCACATATTCTCAATTGGATTCAGGTCTGGACTTTGACTTGGCCATTCTAAGACCTGGATACGTTTATTTTTGAACCATTCCATTGTAGATTTTGCTTTATGTTTGGGATCATTGTCTTGTTGGAAGATAAATCTCCATCCTAGTCTCAGGTCTTTTGCAGACTCCAACAGGTATTCATCCAGAATGGTCCTATATTTGGCTCCATCCATCTTTCCATCAGTTTTAACCATCTTCCCTGTCCCTGCTGATGAAAAGCAGGCCCAAACCATGATGCCATGTTTGACAGTGGGGATGGTGTGTTCAGGGTGATGAGCTGTGTTGCTTCTACGCCAAACATATCGTTTTGCATTGTTTCCAAAAAGTTGGATTTTGGTTTCATCTGACCAGAGCACCTTCTTCCACATGTTTGGTGTGTCTCCCAGGTGGCTTGTGGCAAACTGTAAACAAGACTTTTTATGGATATCTTTGAGAAATGGCTTTCTTCTTGCCACTCTCCATAAAGGCCAGATTTGTGAAGTGTTCGACTGATTGTTGTCCTATGGACAGACTCTCCCACCTCAGCTGTAGATCTCTGCAGTTCATCCAGAGTGATCATGGGCCTCTTGGCTACATCTCTGATCAGTCTTCTCCTTGTTTGAGAATGAAAGTTTAGAGGGTCGGCCGGGTCTTGGTAGATTTGCAGTGGTCTGATACTCCTTCCATTTCAATATGATCGCTTGCACAGTGCTCCTTGGGATGTTTAAAGCTTGGGAAATCTGTTGGTATCCAAATCCGGCTTTAAACTTCTCCACAACAGTATCATAGACCTGCCTGGTGTGTTCCTTGGTCTTCATGATGCAGAACCCTGAGACTATCACAGAGCAGGTGCATTTATACGGAGACTTGATTACACACAGGTGGATTCTATTTCTCTTCATCAGTCATTTAGGACAACATTGGATCATTCAGAGATCCTCAATGAACTTCTGGAGTGAGTTTTCTGAACTGAAAGTAAATGGGCCGAATAATTTTGCACACCCAACTTTTCAGTTTTATTATTACAAAAAAAGTTTAAATGATCCAATAAATTTCGTTCCACTTCACAATTGTGACCCACTTGTTTCACCAAAAATTTAAAACGTTATTTCTTTTGTTTGAAGCCTGCAATGTGGCAAAAGGTTGAAATGTTCCAGGGGGGCAAATACTTTCGCAAGGCACTGTATATACATATATAGATCAGTGACCATATACATTACTTGGTATGGCCAAGCATAGGTATTAGATATATGGTATTAACCCCTTTCCGACCATGTACGGCGCTGTGGGAAGGGACTTGCCGCCCAGCGCTGTAGTACCATAGTGATCAGCTGCGGGGGGCCGGCTGTTCCCAGTAGCCGGACCCCTGCTGCGTATTACACTGGTAATACACTAACAGCCAATGCATTACAATACAGAAGTATTGTAATGCAATGTAAAGGTTATAAGACCCCTAAAAGTGAAAAAAAAAGTGGAAAAAAAGTGAAAAAAATAAAGTTTTACAAAAAATAAAAGTTTGCACTTTTCCCAAAAAAATTGTAAAAAAAAGGGAAAAAAAGAAAAGTAGACATATTAGGTATCGCCGCGTCCGTATTGACCGGCTCTATGAAAATATCACATCATCCACCCCGCCAGGTGAACGCAGTAAAAAAAAAAAAAAAAAAACAGTGCCAAAACAGCCATATTTTGGTCATCTTCCCTTAAAAAAAGTGTAATAGCAGGCGATCAAAAAGGCGTATTTACCCCAAAATGGTACCAATCAAACCGTCATCTCGTCCCGCAGAAATTTAGACCCAACCTAAGACAATCGCCCAAAAAATAAAAAAAATATGGCTCTCAGAAAATAGCAACACAAAAAAAGATTTTATTCTATTCAAAAATGCATCTAATGTGTAAAACTTAACAAAAATAAAAATGGTAGACATATTGGGTATCGCCGCGTCCGTAACAACTTGCTCTATAAAAATATTACATGAGATGGCCCCCCAAGTGAATGCTGTAAAAAAATAAATAAAAAAACTATGCCATAACAGCCATTTTTTCCCTCTTGCCTCACAAAGCGTGTAATAGCAGGCGATCAAAAAGGCGTATTTAACCCAAAATGGTACCAATCAAACCGTCATCTTGTCCCGCAAAAAATGAGACCCTATCTGAGACAATCGCCAGAAAAATAAAAAAAATATGTATCAGAAAATGACAACACAAAAAAGATTTTTATTCTGTTCAAAAATGTGTAAAATGTAACAAAAATAAAAATGGTAGACAGATTGGGTATCGCAGCGTCCGTAACAACCTGCTCTATAAAAATATCCCATGATTTGCCCCCTCAGGTGAATGCTGTAAAAAAAAATTTCACCGTGACTCACAAAAAGTGTAATACCAAGCTATCAAAAAGTCTTATGTACCCTAAAATGGTACCAATGAAAATGTCACCTCATCCCGCAAAAAATGAGCCCCCACATAAGACAATAATCAAAAAAATCAATGGCTCCCGCAAACCATTCCATCAAAATCTGTGCTTCAAAATCCATATGGCGCTCCTTCTGTTCTGAGTCCTGCCATGTGCCCCCACAGCAGTTTACCACCACATATGGGGTGTTGCTGTATTCAGGAGAAAATGGGGAACAAATTATGGGGTGCTTTTCTCCTGTTACCCCTTGTGAAAATGAAAAATTTGGGGCTAAAGCAACATTTTATTGGAAGAAATGAAACTTTTCATTTTCACAGCCAAGTGTTTCCAAATTCCGTAAAACGCTTAGGGGGTTAAAGTGGCCAGTACCCCCCTTAATATATTCGTTGAAGGGTGTAGTTTCCAAAATGGGTTCACTTTTTGAGGGTTTCCGCCCTAGGGGTACGTCAGGGTCTCTCAATTACAAAATGGTGCCTAAAAACTATTCTAGCAATATCTGCCTCCAAAATCCGTATGGCGCTCCTTTCCTTCTGACCACTGCCACAAACCCATAGAGACGTTTACCACCACATATGAGGTATTTCTGTAAACTGCAGAATCATAGTAATATATATTGAGGTTTAGTTTGCTGTTAACCCTTGCTGTGTTGCAAGAAAAAAATTATTAACATGAAAAATCTACCAAAAAAGTGAAATTTTGAAATTTCACCTCCATTTTCCTTTAATTCTCGTGGAACACTTCAAGGGTTAACAAAGTTTGTAACATCAGTTTTTTATAATTTGAGGGTTGTAGTTTCTAAAATGGGGTCATTTATGGGTGGTTTCCATTACGTAAGCCTCCCAAAATCACTTTATATCTGAATTGGTGCTTAAAAAAATGGTTTTGGAAATTTTGTTGAAAATTTGAAAAATGGCTTCTAAACTTCTAAGCCTTCTAACGTCCTAAAAAAGTAAAATGACATTTATAAAATGATGCCAACATAAAGTAGACATATGGGGAATGTAAAATAATAACTATTTTGGAGGTATTACTATGTATTTTGAAAGTAGAGAAATTGAAATTTGGACATTTTCCAAATTTTTGGTAAATTTGAATTTTTTTTATAAATAGAAATGAAATATTTTGCCACAAATTTACTACTGTCGTGAAGCACAATATGGGACGAGAAAACAATCTCAGAATGGCTTGGATAAGTAAAAGCGTTCCAAAGTTATTACCACATAAAGTGACACATGTCAGATTTGCAAGAAATGGCCTGGGCAGGTAGGTAAAAACAGGCCCGGGGTTGAAGGGGTTAACAGTCAAAGCATTGTTGTGGTTTGTGTTGAATACACAATATACTGTACAGTTTACTGTTTCTCTTCAGTTATTCATCTTTTGATCTATCTATGAACATTAAAAGGGTTATCCAGGAAATGATAATGATGACCTATCCTCAGGAGTCCCGGCACTCCCGCTGATCAGCTGTTCCAGGGAGTTCTGGTGAGAGTAGCGGGCTCCCAGCTGCTCACCAAGCACAGCGCCGTACATAGTATAGTGGCTGTGCTTGGTATTGCAACTCAGCCCTATTAGCTGCAACTAGGCCATGTAATTGATGTACAATGACCTAGGAAGAGACCAAAGCATTCGTGGAGCACCCAGCCTCTCCTCAAAGCTGATCGCCAGGGGTTCTGGGTCGGAACCCCACCGATCAAATATTGATAGGTTATAAATATTATTTCCAGGATAAACCCTTTAAGGCCTCCTTTTCGCAGTGATGTTTCTGCTATGCTCTGTCCTCACTCCATGTAGAGAACATGTCATAGTGTAGCTCTCTAGTGCTTTATCTCTCATTTATTCTTTCATGCTGTTTACGCCTCATGCAGACGACCGTATGAAAAAAAGGATCCGCAAAATGGATCCGCAGAAAATACGGATGACATCCGTCTGCGTTCCATATTTTGCGGAACGGAACAGCTGGGCCCTAGAACAGTACTAACCTTGTCTGTAATGTGGACAATAATAGGACATGTTCTATCTTTTTTGTGGAACGGAAATATGGACATACGGAAATGGAATCCACACGGAGTACCTTCCGTTTTTTTTGTGGACCCATTGAAATGAATGGTTCCGCATACGGTCCGCAAAAAAAAAACGGAACGGACATGGAAAGAAAATACGTTGGTGTGCATGAGCCCTAATATGATGTCTCAGCATTGCTCACGGCTGTACAGAAATTGTCACCTGTTGCATCAGTCTTTTTTCCCAGTGGGTCCCAGTTTTCATTGAGAGTTTGGTCGGTAACTAGAGAATCCAGGGGTGCTCATGCAAACATAGGGTGAAGATACATCATTCAGATATTGTCCTCAACTGGATTCAAAGCCAGGACTCCAGTGCTGCAAGGAAGCAGTGCTAACTACTGAGCCAACTTCTTACCTTCATATAGTAACTGGAAATGGACTAAAAACAAAAGCCTCACTATTCATCTTCTATATTGAGTATTTATATGAGTTACTGTAGCTACACCTTTACCTACACATCCAGAAACCCAATAAGCAATGTAGAACACAGGTCCTCAAATTTTTATAACTTGGGAGCTTTTTTTAAATACAAGTGGTACTGAGCCACAATAAATAATACATCGGAAACAGAGATGAACCTTTTCAGGGCTTGAACAATTTTTGGTATTTATTTTTCCTTGCCTTCCAACAGCTGTAACATTTTGCTTTACTGTTCAAATAGCTGTAGAGTCCTTGTTTTTTGTGGAGCAAGTTGTATTTTTTTTACCTGTTTATGACCTCTTCCATAAGGTAGAGTCTTTAACTCTTTCCGGACATCCGCTGTACATGTGAAAATGGCACCTACTCGCAAGCGCTATAGCCGCCGGATTTCTGCTGTTTTAACCCCTTAGGGCCCACCTGCCGGTAATGAATTCAGGATTTCTTTAGTATTCAGCAGGTGATACAATTAGTGTCAGTGCATCAGGACTTACCAGAAGTATTCATTCTGTGGTATATTCTCAAATTATGACCGGTGGGTGGGCCCTGTGGACTGGAGTTAAACAACACTGCCTTAGATGCTATAGTCAAATGTGACCATGGCATCTGAGAGCTGTAAACAGCTGGGCCTGGAATGGCTCCCCCAATGCGTCAACTGGGGGAGCCGTTTGTTTGCCTGCTGGAGAGTGCCAAGCCTTTCACAGGTATATTCTAATGTAGGTCTGCAGGTGGCCACACTATATTGGAATATACTGAATTTTGTATTTAGCAATGTTTTCAATACCATTACTAAATAGAAATGGTAATGTGATGAATGCAAGTTGTTAGGCCCTTGGGGTCCTAAAAAAAGAAGTAATATAAGTTTTAAAAATATAAAAAATTCAAATTGCCTTTTGCACAGAAAAAAAAAACAAATAAACATCATGGGCATTGCTGCGTCCCAAAATGCCAGTACTATTAAAATCGAAAAATATTTATCCCATACAGTGAACAGTGTAACAGAAAAAAATTCTAAATGGCTGATTCTCAATTTTTTCGTCGCTTCACCTCCCCCCAAAAAATTAAAGGGAGTCTTTCACCTGTTTTTCACCAATATAACTAATAGCAGTGCCCCACAGAAGATTGCAGACACATCCCATACATACCTGTGTGCACTGTGTGTCTGTATTACATGTTCAGGAAAAGCACTTTTATTCTGCAGGAAAAGAGCTCCTAAAAAACAGCTGAACACATATCCTGAGGATAGGTCATTAATATCAGAATCTCAGAAAACCTCTTTACACATTAATTTTACCATAGACTGCAATGGCAAACCATTATAAGCAGTTGGGGGCACAGACTGAAAATGGCAGCACTGATTGGATAGAGTCAGACTGTGCAGGGACACCCCCCCAGCTGGTTACCTCCCCTCTGTACCCTTACTGCAGACTGCTAGCAATTCATTCGTAACGTCTAATAGAAATAATATAGGAATGGCACAACATAGAGCCATAAGAATAGATGTTCCAGAATAATTATTACATGGGGAATGCATGAAGCTATTAACAGGCCTGTCAGGAGTGGTGAAAGCTCCTCTTGATTAGGAAGATTACCATGGCAGGCCTGGGAGCCTTCACAAGAACCTATGCCGCCGTGACAATCAGCATCCAGCGATTTCGCTGCAGAGGGGCAATAAGAGAGAGGGAGCCATCTCCTTTTTACTACTCAGATGCTGCAGTCACTATTGGCGTGGCATCTGTGGAGGTTAAATAACCAGGATCAAAGATAACAGCAATCCCTGGGGGTGGGTGTCAGCTGTGTAACATTGCTGCACCCACCGCGTATGGAGTGGGCTCAGCTGCTCCCTCTGGAGAATCTGCCCTGTCTTGTATCACATAGGTAACCCATTGATTTGAATGGGCACTATGCAATTCTTGATTTCCTCGACAGGGAAACTGAATGAAAAGGGGCATTGTCCAAAGCAATGGCAGATTGCAATATGGTCGATTCAGGCCCAAGGACATGATTGCAGTTTTATTGCTGCATTTATAGCTGCTTTGTGCAATGATCCGAAGGAATCCAAAGCTTGCACATGGTCATGTAACCTCTGCAGATACTGGGTCTGAGTAAATTCAGGATGTCTATCCTCAGCCTGTCTTTAGGTGTACTCGTTTGGGGGTTCTATATATATTTAAGGGTCTGGTCATGTAATTAGGGGCTCTGGTTTTCCAGCGCTGGATTTCTTTAAGGAGTCTGCCCTGAAGGGGTCTGAATTTATTTAGAGTGCCTGGGTCTTTATTTAGAGGACCTGGTTTGGGGACTGTATTAATTTAGGAAGATTGTTCTGGGGTCTATATTTGCTTATGGTAGTCTAGTCTGGGGACTGTACTAGTTAAGAGGTCTGGGGTCTGTAATTTTTTAGGGTGTTGCATTTATTCACGGGTCTTTATTTATTCTGAGATATGAATTTATTTGTGTTGCTCTAGAGGCAGAAGTGAGGGACCAAAGAAGATGTCAGCATGTAGGTGTGGCCTAGATGGAGAAGAAGGAAAAATAATGTCTACAATTAGAGGAGACCACCTATAACTCAATGAATTTATAGAGGAGCAGTCACCTCTCCAGACTTGTGTATAGTGAATTCTTGTATTCCACAAAAAAGCTAATTGACAACTGGGTGTTACCATTTGCCTTGTGAAGAGGATGTTCCCCTGCACAGCCTGATAGTGTCATCGCTAACTGGACATTGTCACTATGTAGGAACACGGCCCTTAGAGAAGGAGAAAGGTCTGGTCTGCCTAATATGCCAGTGGTTCAAAGCAGAAAACTCTGATTGGAAAATTCAGGAAAACCCTTTACTTATGTAATCCCTCAAGGGGTGACTTATCGGTTTATGGTCCACCCAGTGCATTTCTATTCTCAATGTAGTAATAATATGTGACATATAGCATAACATTTAATTGTTCAAAACTAATAATGTTACCATCAATAAAGGATTAGATTTATCGATTTTTCCCTTTATATAAGTTCCATAAAATATATTGAAAATTCTTGCAGTACTTACACATTAAAATATCTACCTGTTTAATGATCAGATAGTAAGTGACTGGTATTCCTGTGACACCCACTCTAATCTACAAGTCAAGCATGCTCTGCTTACACCTTCATAGAAAATGAAAAAAATCAGTGCAAGTGAAGTGATGTGGGGGCTTCTGAAAAATCTATTCACTGTAATAAATTCTTATGACTGCAGAGATTCCTGGATGAATATTAAGTATTTATGGACAAAGGCTCCCTGGGAGACAGTTTTCTGGCAATAGCTCCAGTCATTGCTTTATCCAAGGGCCGCACGGTTGGCCAATGGCTAGAATGGACGGTTATGAATAATCTAATATGAACTTGTTTCCGAGCTCTGCTGCTCTTCATTATAGCGATAACCACAGAGTCACATTGATTGGACCCTCACTGGTTGAGCATTGACATTATAGCGTAGCAATACAGCATCAATGTCTTGAGCGGCAATTTCAAAACTTTAAATTACAATAGCAAATAGTAATAGAAAAGTATTCATCAGAATTTGATGGATTTTTGTAATAGCATGTATTCCAGCTGTAAATGGAGACAGCCCAAAAAAATAACAAGGTCTTCATGTGGTGACTCCACCTCTTCATCTTGTGTTCCATGGACCAGAGCTGAAGACAAATAGTCCTCATGAATATAAAATCTTTGGTCAACTTTACAGAAGAATACCAAACACATTTTCTTTTACTGCAAGACAAAAGTTGCTTTAAAGCAAATATTGGGCATAACATAAGGACGCTTATCTATAGGTCAATTAGACACATTCCTTCCAGATGGAATTTTAGTGTTTCAGGTTGACATTCCCAAACCTCTCAACCTCAGTATGAACGCTGTTTGTGGTCATATAAAGGATTAAGCTCTTGGTATTATAACAGTTGTATACTTTGAATGGTAAAGAGGCAGATAAGGGAGTATTTGAGCACGTTATGGAGGACGTGTATGCATGAAGGTTACTGCAGATTATTCCGCAGTCTCAAGTCTGCACCTGGGTTATTTCATTTGTTTATTTCCAGGGAAGAAGTATGTGCCCCCAGCAAAAGGAAACAATTGACCCTGGAACTCTGTTTATACGGACAGGAAACAGTGTAGAGGTGGATCTGTAATTTCCCACAAAAATCCCTTACCAAAGTCAACAGATAAGGTGGGGCTTTAAGCTGCACTCTATACACAAGAGGTTAAGGCTTCTGAAATTGTAGAAAAGAAAGACAAACTACACCGGCAAGTAACACGGAGCTGTTTACATAAATGGGAGATGTCACCGCGGCTTGTAGACTCATCTTTTCATATAAAGAATTTTCCTCTTCTGTTTTTTCTTTCCAGAATGTCTTTGTGTGAAACAGACAGAAACAAGCACACTTGGCTGAATCCACACAATATCAACTATCACACCTTCATTTACAAACCCACAGCGTAAAGAAACACATTTGTCAGCAGTGAGATGTGCCACCGGTAATGACATTTACTAAATGTAATTACCAGATCAGTCTGAACAGACCTCCATATCCTGCAATAGCAAAAACTGTACAAAGGTTAGAAAGAGCGCAAGCATATACATCTCAACATTTCCAACTGAGTTGTCTCACTTCAGTAAGTGACATTTATCATGTAAAGAAAGTTAATACAAGACACTTAAGGTCCTTTTACACGGGCCGATTATCGGCCGAAAAATCGTTCCTGGGAACGCTAGTGCCGATAATCGGCCCGTGTAAAAGTGGCCCTAATCAGCCGATGAACGAGCAAAACGCTCGTTCGTCGGCTGATTGGATCTTTTGTAGAAACCAAAAGATTCCAATCTGTCGGGCGCACATCGGCCTGTGTAAACAGGCGATTCGCCTGACAGTATGGAGCTTCCAGGCGCACGGCGATTACAGCGATTCGTGCGGCCCGGCGCTCGATTCGTCGGCCGTGTATCCCTGCCCGAGCGCCGATATCGCTGATTGGCTCGGCAGGGAGAATAATCGGCCGTTAAAAGGCTTTACTAATGTATCGTGACTGTCCATATTGCTTCCTTTCCTGGCTTCATTCTTTTTTCCTTTACATTATACACTTCTTGTTTCTGTGGTTACGACCATCCTGCAATCCAGCAGCAGTGGCCAATGAAAAGTGTTGGTCTATGTTCACTCAATTGGTCCCGGTCACCAGAGAGGCTTTTTCCTATGTTGTGCAAGCACGGCCACTGCTGCTGGATTACAGGGTGGTCATAACCCCTGGATACAAGCATTGTATAATGCGAGGGACAAATTAATCCAGCGAGCAAAGGAGGTAATACGGACAGTCACTATACATTAGTAAGTGCCTTGTATTAACATTCTCTAAATGTTAAATGCCAATTGCGGAAGTGACACTTAATCCATTACTACCACACTAAACTCTAGAGATGCACTTTTAACCCCTTCCCGACCAGCGCCGGGACTTTAGTAATGCCGATCACGGACATTTAACCCCTCGGGTGCCGCGGTCAAGACTGACCGCGGCACCCGAAGGCAGGCAGACACTGGAAGTGCACACTTCCAGTGTTGCTCCGGCTCCCCCGTGTGGCAATAGGAGGAGCCAGAGCGTGCCTGCAGCAGCCCCTGTCATAGTAAATGACAGGAGGCTGCTGCATAGGCTTTCCTATGGAGCCCTTGCCTGTAATAGGGCTCTATAGGAAAGTACTAAAATCATCATAGACTCCAATGCAAGTGCATTGGAGTCTATGATATAAGCAATCAAATGATTGCTAGTTATAGTTCCCTATGGGAACTATAAAAAAGTGTAAACAAAATAAAATAAATAAAGTTTAAAAAAAACAAAACGTAAAAGTTCAAATCACCCCCCCTTTCCCGAAAATAAAAATAAAAGTATTAAAAAAAATTAAAAAATACACATTATGGGTATTGCCGTGTGCGAAAATGCCCATATTATAAAAATATAAAAAATTATTTCCCATACGGAAAACCGCAAAACGGAAAAAAGCGTCAAAATGGCCGATTCGCCATTTTTTTTCTTTTTTAAAAAAAATTAAATAAAAAGCGATCAAAAAGTCATAAACATGCCAGAATTGTATCAATAAAAAGTTAAGATCGCCCCGCAAAAAACGAGCCCCCATACAGCTCCGTACACATAAATACCAAAAAGTTATAGGGGTCAAGAAATGAAAAAAAAAATGTCCAACTTTATAATTTATAAAGCAAAACGCAAGGTCCGGCTCCGCTCCAGGTCCGGCGCTCCTCTGTCTTCTTCTGTCGGCGCTGCACTGTCACCTGACTGCGTGCAGCATCAGGTCATAGTGCGCGCACTACGTCCTGACGCTGTAACGCGGTCAGGACAGTGCAGCGCCGACAGAAGAAGGCAGAGGAGCGCTGGACCTGGAGCGGAGCCGCGGCGCAGGAGAGGTGACAGACTTTTTTATTTTATCCTTATGGGGCTGATCTGAGGTCTGATGGGGCAGAGTGGGCTGATATTGGGGGCACAGTGGGCTGATTGGGGGCTGATGGGCTAATCTGAGTTCTGATGTGGGCACAGTTGGCTGATCTGAGGTCTGATGGGGCAGAGTGGGCTGCTATTGGGGGCACAGTGGGCTGATTGGGGGCTGATGGGCTAATCTGAGGTCTGATGGGGGCACAGTGGGCTGATATGGGGGCATAGTGGGGTGATATGGGGGCTGATGGGGCAGAGTGGGCTGATATGGGGCTAATGGGGTTCTGACATGGAGGGCTGATATGAGGATCTGATGTGATGTCCTGAAATTTATGGGGGGTCTGATATGAGGTGTGATGAAAAATATTTTTTTCTTATTTTTCTACTCTAAAATCTGGGGTGCGTCTTATAATCAGGTGCATCGTATAAAGCGAAAAATACGGTAGGTATCGCTGGATTCGTACTGACCAGTAGAATGAAAGTAACTGGTCAGTTTTAATGCACATTGAATGCCGTAAATAAAAAACCCGTAAAACTGTCCCGGAATTGCGTTTTTTTTTGCAATTTCACCTGATTTGGAATTTTTTTTCCCGCTTCCCACTACACCATATGCAATATTAAATGGTGGCATTGGAAAGTACAACTTGTCCCGCAAAAAACAAGCCCTCATACAGCTGTATGAACAGAAAAATAAAACAGTTATGGCTGTATCAAGGCAGAGAGCGCAAAACGAAAACTCAAAACCGAAAAAACCTCCAGGGTAGAAACGGTTAATTAACTAGAGGTTTGTACTAATTCTGGCTGCATGTTGTGAGGCATGATCTGGGGTTTTGCATGACAGTGCCATTTTATGTGTCATGTACCCGGAGACTTCCAGGTTGCAATATGATGGGTGACTGCATTGATTTTTTAGTTTTTAAGACTTGATTTTTCTGGCATGTGGGCATATGAAGCTGCAAGCCCTGAGTTGAGTGAACTTTCTTTGTGAATCATGTGCTATCCCTCCTGCCAGTGTTCGAGCCTGTGTACATGTCTTTTGTACATCCTTCCCTTATACCAACCTGGCCGTGATTTATGCACATATGTAGTATATGAATAAAGGTGCCTTTACACCAGGGGTACTCAACTGGCGGACCACGGTCCGAATCCGGACCACGGTTGCCAGCTGTCCGGACCTCTGCATGCACCTGGGTGCTGGCTCTCAGGGAGTGCCAGAGTCCAGAAGCAATGAGCGTTTCCATCAATACAGATGGAGGCACTCATTGCTGAAGGGCAGGGAGCTGATGTCACTCACCGCTCTGCTTCCCACGCTCCTCCCCTCCTTCAGGCCGGCAGCGCTGTGAATGGTGAAGCAGGAAGACTTCTCCTGCTGCACCATTCAGTCTACACAGATTGCGCTGCTGTCTGATGTGGGCGGAGCCTCCAGACTGGAAATCTGCATAATCTCCGCCCATGGCCGTAGCTATAGGGGGTGCAGAGGTAGTAGTCGCTACCGGGCCCAGGAGCCTGAGGGGGCCCAAAGACATTTGTGCCGCATAAGAAGACACACAGAGCACTAAGGTAAGGGGGGCCCAAGCTGAACTCTTGCACCAGGGCCCATGAGCCTTTAGCTACGCCCCTGTCTCCGCCCATACAGTGCTACAGATCTGTGCCTGCAGTGAAGGCAGGACTGTGAGCTTCAGGAACGGGACAAGGTGAGTAGGTACTGTGTGTTTTTGTTTTTTTTTGTGTTTTTTTTTAATACAGAGGGGGCACAGAGGACATTATCACTATGGAGGGTGCACAGAGGACTTTATCCTTATGGAGGGGGCACAAAGGACATTATCACTGTGGATGGGGCACAAAGGACATTATCACCATGGAGGAGGCACAGAGGACTTTATCCTTATGGAGGGGGCACAAAGGACATTATCACTGTGGATGGGGCACAAAGGACATTATCACTATGGAGGAGGCACAGAGGACTTTATCACTATGGGGGGACACAGGGGACTTCATCACTATGGAGGGGACACAGAGGACATTATCACTATGAAGGAGGCACAGAGGACTTTATCACTATCGGGGAGGGGGCCACAGAGGACATTATCACTATGGAGGGGCACAGAGGACTTTATCACTATGGAGGGGGCACTGAGGGCTTTATCATTATGGAGGGGGCACAGAGGACATTATTGCTATGAAGGGGGCACAGAGGGCTTTATCACTATGTAGGGGGCACAGAGGGCTTTATCACTATGGAGGAGGCACAGAGGACTTTATCACTATGGAGGAGGCACACAGGACCTTATCACTATGGAGGGGGCACACAGGACTTTATTACTATGGAGGGGGCACAGAGGACTTTATTACTATTGAGGAGGAGGCATAGAGGACATTATCACTATGGAGGAGGCACAGAGCACATTATCGCTATGGAGGAGGCTCAGAGGACTTTATCACTATGGAGGGGACAAAGAGTACATTATCACTATGGAGGGGCACAGAGGGCTTTTATGGAGGAGGCATAGAAGACATTATCACTATGGAGGGGGCACAGAGGACATTATCACTATGGAGGGGGCACACAGGACTTTATTAGTATGGAGGGGGCACAGAGGGCTTTATCGCTATGGAGGGGGCACAGAGGACCTTATCACTATGGAGGAGGCATAGAAGACATTATCACTATGAAGGGGGCACACAGGACTTTATTACTATGGAAGGGGAACACAGGACTTTATCGCTATGGGAGGGGGCACAGAGGACTTTATCGCTATGGAGGAGGCACAGAGGACATTATCACTATGGAGGGGGCACAGAGGGCTTTATCACTATGGAAGAGGCACAGAGAACATTATCACTATGGAGGAGGCACAGAGGACTTTATCACTATGGGGGGGGGCGGAGGACATTATCACTATGTAGGGGGCACAGAGGACTTTATCACTATGAAGGGGCACAGAGGACTTTATCGCTATGGGGGGGGGTGTGGACGGAGTTCATTATCACTATGTAGGGGGCACAGAGGACTTTATCACTATGGAGGGGGCACAGAGGACATTATCACTATGGAGGGGGGCACACAGGACTTTATCACTATGGAGGGGGCACAGAGGACATTATCACTATGGAGGGGGCACTGAGGGCTTTATCACTATGGAGGGGCACAGAGAACATTGTCACTATGGAGGGGCACAGAGGACATTATCACTATGGAGGGGCACTGAGGGCTTTATCACTATGGAGGGGGCCCAGAGGGCTTTATCGTTATGGAGGAGGCACAGAAGACATTATCGCTATGGAGGAGGCTCAGAGGACTTTATCACTATGGAGGAGGCATAGAGGACATTATCACTATGGAGGGGGCACAGAGGGCTTTATCACTATGGAGAAGGCATAGAGGACATTATCAATATGGAGGGGGCACACAGGACATTATCACTATGGAGGGGGCACAGAGGGCTTTATCACTATGGAGGGGGCACAGAGGGCTTTATCACTATGGAGGGGGCACAGAGGGCTTTATCACTATAGAGCGGGCACAGAGGGCATTATCACTATGGAGGGGGCACAGAGGACATTATCAATATGGAGGGGGCACACAGGACATTATCACTGTGGAGGGGGCACAGAGGGGCTTTATCACTATAGAGCGGGCACAGAGGGCATTATCACTATGGAGGGGGCACACAGGACTTTATCACTATGGAGGGGGCACACAGGAATTTATTACTATGGAGGGGGCACAGAGGACTTTATTAGTATGGAGGAGGCATAGAGGACTTTATCACTATGGAGGGGCACACAGGACATTATCACTATGGAAGGGGCATAGAGGACTTTATCGCTATGGAGGGGGCACAGAAGACTTTATCACTATGGAGGGGCACACAGGACTTTATCGCTATGGAGGGGGCACACAGGACTTTATCACTATGGAGGGGGCACACAGGACTTTATTACTATGGAGGGGGCACACAGGACTTCATTACTATGGAGGGGGCACAGACGGCTTCATTACTAAGGAGGGGCACAGAGGGCTTCATTACTATGGAGGGGGCACAGAGGTCTTTATTACTATGGAGGGGGCACAGAGGTCTTTATTACTATGGAGGGGGTACAATGGGCATTTTTACTCTGGAGGGGGCACAGAGGGCATTACTACTATGGAGGGAGCACAAAGGGCATTACTAATGTGAAGGAGGCACAAAGGACATTTTTACTCTGGAGGGGGCACAATGGGCATTGATAATGTGAAGGAGGCACAGAGGGCATTACTACTGTTAAGGCTACACGCCACTGTTGTTGTCCCTCCTTATATATTTTTTTGTTTTGCAGCTCGGACCTTCATCCTACAGCAGACTCAGATAGGTGGACCTTTACCAAAAGTACTTGAGTACCCCTGCTTTACACCAATGAAGGATTCCTAGTTTGATAAATCGATAATGGGGTACTGATGGCCTTTCCATCATGGCAATAGCACTTCTCTCCGTCACCACTGAAAATACATATGCACTTGGCTGAACTAGGCCAAGATGTATAGCGGAGTTTGGAGGGAGCTGGATCTGGGAGAGATAGCTGTTGTCCAACTATAGGTATATGGGCATCTTTAGACTAGACAGCCTAAGGGCTCTTTCACGCGAACAAGTTTACTGTTCAGATGTGATGCTTGTAGTGAACACATAGCATCTGGACTGAATCCTGACCCACTCATTTGAATGTGTCTGTGCACATTTTTTACGCATCATTTGTGTTCAGCATGTTCTATATTGTGCGTTTGGCATTGTTACAATGGATCTGCCAAAAAAACAAGAACTTAGGGACATAGGAGCCATAAATGGGACCATTGCGACCACTATAAATGACTGTTTTGGTGAGGGCTGTGGGTTGGAGCAAAGTAGTTGTTTGGTAGGATGATCAAATTCTATGTAAGATAGAATTGTGGTGCTTCTAACCATTGCTGGGTAGCGTACTAGCTATTGTATTAGAGAGCACAGCTGTGTTGCGTGGGGTCCCTCGGACCAGCGCTAGCCTAAAAACCCAGCTAGTTATAATGTCTCCTGTAGTGTCCACAGTATTTATAATGGGCCCTTGTGGTGTGGACTCACTTCCACTCCACACCACCTTCTGCTATGCAGGCCACATACATTTTCCAACTTGCAGCCTGAGTTGGCTGCATCCTGATATAGGCAGTCACAATAATCATGCTGCATGAGATCCAGCACAAGCCGTCATGATGATGCTATCGCTCTGTGATCACCTATGCTGCTCTACTGCCTCATAGGCATCAGACCTAGTGGCCTCTGGCCTATGAGAGTGAACAGTTGGAATGAGAGCCAGTGTTCAAATGTGGGGCCCTAGATAAAACATCCATGCCACAAGCCCAGAATGTTCTGGCCATTCAGGTTGCCCAAAATGCCCTATTGTAATCCTCTATTGCAGGGATGGCCAACCTGAGGCTCTCCAGATGTTGCAAAACTACAACTCCCAGTATGCCCAGACTTCCTACAGCTATCAAGCTACAGCAGTGCATGGTGGGAGTTGTAGTTTTACAACAGCTGGAGAGCCGCAGCTTGGCCATGCCTGCTCTATTGGTCCAGCAATCCAGTTGAGGAAACAACTTCTCAAAGGCGGAGCAGCTGGCAACGTAGTCTGGTTAAGGTTCTGTGATGTATAGGTGATTGTACATAAGAAATAAACTCAGTGACGTTTCACCAAATCTTGTCTTAGTGTTTTTCTCTTTGGAATGGGATTAAGGTTTTAGCATTTGGGAGGTTCACATGTGCGTTCCTCATAGAACTTATTTCAATATTTTCAATGGTAAATTCTATGAGTGTAACATTAAAATGTTTTTTCTGATTTAAAAAACTATTTCTGGCGACTGCTTATGGTACAAAATAACAAATATATATCACTGCTATGACATACCTCAGGATAGGTTATCAGTATTCTATTGGTGGGGTATGACACCCGGCATCCCCACAGAATTGCTGTTTTGGGCAGCCACTGATGACAGAAACTATACAGTGGACAGAAGGCCTTTCACTTGAAAGGGAGCTGAGCTGCAGTACTCTGGCACAGCCATTACATAGTTGATAGTGCCTTCTGCTTCTCGTTCCTATCACTGTATAGTTTATGGAGAAGAGGACTTTCCTGAAAAAGCTGCACTGGTCATGGTACGAGGTGTCAGACTCCAACAATCTGATACTAATGACCTATCCTGATAGGTCATCAATATCTAAGTACTGGAAAACCCCTTTAAGAAGGAATAGACACCATTATAGTCAATGGAGATTGATTGGCACTGCTCGATTTATAAAATTTATGCTGAATCCAGCATTTCTGTTATTTTCATTGTTCTCCTCCTTTATCAGAGCAGAACAACTGAAGCGACTAGCGCTGGTGTGAAAATACCCTAAGAACTTTTTCAGTGTTGTATCTCTGACTAAGACAAAAGACACCAATTAGTGGGGTCCGACCAGTGGGTCATGCACTAATGGTAAGAACTGACCGTTTACACAGGCAGATGTGGGCATAACAATATAAATCCATCATCATAACTGGATTGACAATAAGAGGAAAAGCTCAAGAACTCCACAGGATGGATTTTACAGTTTGATGTCCTTGATCCAAAGTGTCAAGAGCAGGCCATATTAATTAGCAATCTTTGATGTAGAGCTATTAGTTAGCAATTACTGTGATGCAGAGCAACACTGGCAGCACAACAGTAGTTTGTGGAATGTTGTATTCCAGACCAATTTAGGCCTATGGAGAGCAGATATGAAGATCCTAGGAAAAAAATAGTAATGTTCTGGTCGACAATGCCAATATTATACAAAAGTCACAAAAAGGGTATTGTAGAAAATCTCCAATTTATGTTGATCAGTTAAAAAAAATATTAGCACAGAGTTATGTAGAGTCCTGAAGTACCGTACCTTTCATCATATAAGACGCACTTAGGTTTTAGAGGAAGAAAATAAGAAATATTTTTCATGAGACCTCAGCTCTAACCCACATGTTTATCAATCCTTAGCTTAGACCCCCAATGTTAATCAGATCCCAGCTTAGAGCCCCCATCAGACCCCCCAATGTTAATCAGACCTCATCTCAGACCCCCAATGTTGATCAGACCCCCAAATAAATTTCAGCTCACACCCCCAATGTTAATTAGACCGCAGCTCAGACCCCCAATGTTAATTCGACCTCAGATCAGACAAAAAAAAAAGTAAATCAACTCACTTCTCCTGTTCCGACCACCACCGCCGTTCTGTGTTGTGACCTTACGTTGCACAGCGTGAGGTCACAGAGCGCATCTACATCCTCAAGCTGTGTGCAGGTCACAGCACAGCGTACGGTGCTGGCAGAAGACAATGGAGCAGTAAGTACAGAGCCAGCACAGGGAGTCCTGCTGTACTAATGAGCACTTCCATTATGGAAGTGCTCATTAGTATTCACCCCATAACATACATTGACATCCCCCTACTTTTGGGGGAAAAGGTGAGTCTTATAGGATGAAAAACAAGGTAATATTGGAGAGCTAAAATTGGTTAGAGCCTAAAGTAATATAGCTGATTGAATAGCATTTTTAAAAGTGAGTGTACACAATCAGGATACATGGTATGGTCTCCATTCTTCCCAGTATCTTTATTCAATGTTTGAGGTAAAATTGTGTAGTTAGGTGATTACAGTGTAGAGCATGGGTGAAAAAGATGGAAGTCTAGAAACTGTATTACAACTCCATGTAAGCCTGGTGAATTGAGAATTATACTTTAACTATACAAGTAGCACAAGCAGCCATAATGCAAAAGTGTAGTCATACGATTAATTGTTAGGTAAAAAATATATGGAGGCAGTTGGACACAACTATCCTGATATTATCTGTGACCTAGGGCTTCAGGACAAAGCCAACTTGATCCTTTATGAGAAATGTATCCTGTATGAGAAAACCAAGACCCATATTCAGCCTCAAGGCTATAGGCTTGATGTATGCTTCCGTTAGCAATGGATATCCCTCATTTGGTCAAACGCATTAATAGAGTTGGTGTCCACATACATTTGGCCATGTAGTAGACAACATTTTATTCATCCAATTTATTAAAATGAGTGGCTCATCATCACAAAAAATAATCAGGCTCGACAGAATATCTAATACATGGCCTGTAACTTATATACCATGCATTAGGATACCACTGCTGACTGAACAATTACTCTCTTCGTATTCAACTGATAAAGAGAGTCACTGCAGTGCTGCCATGTAAGGGAATATGCGCTGATCACATCACCAGCATCCTGTGATCGCGCTATATTATATCACCCTTATCGTGGATGTACTGTTTAAATCCACCCGATGCCACTGCCTACATAGAACGCTACCTAGCTAATGTTTCCCTTCTAAAGGTCCCTGATGGGGCTCGACGCGTTTCTGTGGCTCTTAATACTGTAGCCACTCCTCAGGGGCCAAACAGGTAAGTATTGTGCGCAGACACACAAACAAGCCCAGGCACTGTGACGGCCATCACAGTTACAGGCCATCTATTAGATCCTCTGTCGAGCCTGATTATTTTTTGTGGTGATGAGCCACTCATTTTAATAAATTGGATGAATAAAATGTATTTTAGCGTTCCACGTTCAGGCAGTAAATTATTTTGATAAGGGTAACGCAACTAATCTCATTGTTCAGTTAAAAGTTGTCCATGTAGTAGACACAAATTGGGAATTCACCATGGGGTAACATTAATTTTACAAGCATAAACGCGTTGGAGGTCATTTACTAAAGACTTGCATGCCACATGTGACACGCCAGTCTTAGTAAAAACCCTGCTGGAGAAAGATCCAACCAATTTAGTAGGAGGCACACAATTCTTAATAAGTTTGTCGCATCTTCTGCTGCCCATGGGCCTGGACTGAAGTCTGCTGCAACCATGAGCTGAAATACATTCCAGTTTTTTGGTGCACATGCTCTTAAATGAGTTGGGCTGCAGAGCACCCGTAGCCTGCCTGCTCCCACCCACTTTTTTGGAAAGTGGCAAGGGTGTCAGAAGAGTGAAAAAGTCTCAAATTCTATTGAAGAAACAGCAGAACACTGGCGTAGAGCTATAGTAAATGAACCCTACTGTGCAAGTGTTTGAGTTTAGTGAGTGATATACAGTTGCAGCAACATCGACATTTAACACAACAAAATCCATTGAAAAGGTCAAGTTAAATTTTGCTTCAACTGTAATGTCAGTATGCAGGAAAAAGTGTAAGATAAACTTTTTTTTTATTGTACTTTTCAGAATCTATATCTTAAGGGTGAAACTTTATTGAAATTTTACAAACGTCAAATGTGTAATACACAAACTAAACCAGTACATTCCCCTTCATAAATAAATTCTCAAGAAAGCAGCACAATACCAGAAAAATAGTACTTAATATTATATACAGCAGAGCAATCCTTGGTGGCAATATCAATACAAAAGATATTATCTGAATTCTCTTGGCATATCCACTGCTGTGAAGAAAGGTTGTAGATAAAGGAGTGCATAGTAAACGTAGCCAAGCATTGGTGAGAATGAAAGATAGGAGCCACACTAAAATTAATTGCAGTAGGCCTTGTTAGAAATGGTATTTAAATATTGTACTACTCCTCAACCCTGGGTATAAGAGAGAAAAGACCCCAATAATCAGAGGCTGAATGAACAGTCATTTCTGTCATCCCAAATTTTTTAAAAATAAATATTTTTCTAGTGAAAACATCGTAGTGAATAAATAGTATTCCAAGGCAACAATGTAATTTGTCGTACATTAAATAATCACATTCAGAGACGCAGTCAATCATTTTAGAGAGTACCTTCTACCACAGTCTTCATACAGGTCCTGGTGCCATGCAGATTCCAAAAGAACCATGTAAAGTCACTATCTGTTCCTCTTAGTCAGTTCCTCATAATGGTGCTCTAGTATAAAGCCCACTGGTGGTGTAGAAATGATTAAATGCAGTCCTGTACTGTACCTCTACACCACTATATATAAGACAGTACTTCCTTACGGTTTAATGTTTCCCTTTCTGTAGCTTTGTGCATACAATACGTCCACCTGTCTCTCAGCTGAACCTCATGTGTTCACCTGTCACCACTCCGTTGTAGTACCCCATCAGTGATATTTAAACAATTCGTTTCTCAACCAATTTTTCACCTCCAAATCGGTTGGGTATCCATGTATGTATTTCTTGTCCCCCGTGTAGGAGTTGCGTTTACCTCGCAGTGTTTAATGACATGAATGGCCACACGTGCCACAGAACTAGACTTCTTAGATGATATTTGTGATGGCCAGGCCTCACCCTTGAGTGACTGTTTAGAAGTTACAGAGGGGCTTCCATTGCTCGCAGATTTACCACAGTCATTATTATTTACAAGTGAACCCTCCTTCTCCTTGAATGTGCCCATATTTTTGCTTGGGGTTAATCTACTTGCTCCAGCAGTAGATTGGCTTATTTTTTGTGGTATCTTGCTATCTTTTTGCACATGTCTAGAAGTGATAACAGGTTGTTTTATGACAGATGGACTCACTGCTCCCATAGCTAGGTCTTTGGTTAAAGGGACTCTTCTGATCCCCAAGTCATTAGGTTTTGATTTTTTTGGGATGCTTCTTCCATTTTTCACTAGTAAAGTGTTTTTGATGGTATCTCCGCTCTTGTGCTCCACATTATTCCTATTACTTCCTATAGTGTTCTCTAGCATTGGTTCTACTTTAAAATTGTTTGCCTTGTCTGAGGTATTTTTTAATTCCCTTTTCCATTTAGAGCAGGGATTATGGGTTTCTTTCTGTACCACAGTATGGACATCTTTAATGCCTTTTGAGAAGGAATTATATTCCATATACTGGGGCCCTCTTGATGTTTCATTTGGTGGGTCCACATTCTTCACCTTTGGCTGTGGAATGTGATCATTGACTTCTTTAGTTGCGCCTGATTGCTTATCTGATAATGGCTCCACAAGTTTTATCTTGGACATAAAACATCCAGGCTGAGCTCTACGAAGTTTAGGAGTCTCCGTTTTATAAAATATTTGATTTTGATTGGATGCATCAGATCTTGTTGAAATTGATGATGGACTGGATAATGAGGAGCCAGGAGAAGCTATTGAGTGTCTAGTGTTCCGGAGTGCAGATTTTCCTGATGTTTGTTTCATTGTTTTAGAAGTAACTTGGGTTAATGGTTTGGAAGTCTTAGGATTGTGTGATGATTCTGACACAATGTTAAGGCTATTTGTCTGTTTGGAAGATGTAAGTTCCTGAAGGCCAGATGATTGTTCAAGGTTCCCTGATTCACTATACTCCAATGTATGTAAGGAATTCTCATCTTTTAGTTTGTTTCCTAAAATTTCTGTAAAGTCGCTTAGTTTCTGTGCTTTGCCTTCTGCCTGCTTGGAGGATACAGATGTACACTGCATAGATGATCTTGTATTGGTTTCATGTACCTGAGCATCAATTCCAGCAAGACTTCCTGAAAATGTAGTCTTAGGTGCAGAGAAGCAGAGCATTTTTCTGGGTAAATGTGACTGATCTAGTGTTTGGTGGCCACTGTCAAGCTTGTCCTTTTCTATTAATTGGGTGGGAACCTGGACTTTCAAAATTTCTGGTACAGTTTCTGTTGTCAGACAGTCATGACTAACCTGAGTTTGTGACTGGCTGGCATTGTCAATATCCAATTGTTCATGTAGTGGCTTTAGATGCATTTGGCTTGTATATTTGGGTTGTGAATGGGTTGCTGATCCCTGGGGAGATGCACTTGTAAAATGAAGTGATGATATTTGGATTTCGTGTCCATCTATTGATTTTGATTGGTTTGGTGTTTCAACCAGTAAATGGTCCACTGAATGATTGTCAAGTAATTGGACTGAACTCTCTCCTATGAGCTCATTAGACTCTTCGGTTAGTGGACAAAATGTGTTATTAGGGCACCTAATATTATATTCTTGTAATAAATTATCAAGTGGCTCTGACATATCTTGTTGATTCCTATTACATAGTATGTGCTTATTAGCTTCTGAACATCTAGGCCTGTGAAGGCTTAGTTGTTGATCAGAAGCATGAAACTCATATGTCTCAGGGGACATCTGGAAAATCTCAGTTTTCTCCTTTGATAACAATATACTGACTTTCTGTATGTCAACTTTGGCTTCTGGTGGTGAAGAAGTACTATTTTTTGCAGCAGGTAATTGATAAAGTCTATTGTTGTTATCCATATGGGGTTTCTTTTGACTTTTATATTCCATCTGTTGCCTCAGAACACGCTCTGACACCTTCCTCATCTGGTCAACACTCTTCTGGTGACAGTGTTCCTCACCCTGGTCATTACAAGATATAAAGGGCTTTGCACTGTTCCAGCCTAAAGAACGCATTCTACAGACACGTCTTCCCAATGGTCTACGTGTATTAAGCAGGTTTCTTTCTAGTGTAAGTTCAAGTTCATCTTTTGACTGACTCGCTTCTAGTGCACTACAAGTAGCCATTGAATGTCTTTTCTGTAAACGTGTCTTCTCCCATTCTTTCCGTCTTTGATCTTCTTGCTCCCGATGTTTATTTTCCTACATAAAAATAATTAAAATGACAAGTGATTACAATTATGCAGGACATGATTTTACAGTTATTTGCCAAAAAACTCTTTCAGTATTTCATATATTATGCTAGACTACTCATTGTACTAGTTACAAAACTTCCTATGTTACAAAGCTGGCCATACACATGTCCATCTGCACCAGTCTGACCAGTGTTCAGATATTTTACACCATGTGGATGCTGGATGTTTTAAGGGCATGCACTGCCAGATATCTGCAACTATTACAATGTATTTTCCTGTACGATATCTGAACTAAACCTACACCTGTTATTGCCATTGATCAGGGCCAATTATTTTAGTCCCATAAACCTGATGATATTTGCTAACAACGGTTTCTTTCCTGACCGCTTGTGATTACCACGTGTATAATCAAGCTTTTAGGGTGCATTTTTTGCCAGCGACCCTTTATGGACTGTTGTTTGTAGTGAATGTTACCTCTTTAGCATTCTAATTAACTTCAAATAGTGAAATGTGGTAAAATATGTTAAACATATACCGCGATCAACTGTACAGCCAATGCAGTCAGCTGCCTCGAGAGGAGGGGCATGTTTTACATGTTGTGAACCGTACGTACAACAGATGCAAAGACCAATCAAAACTTGGAAACTCAGAAACCTGTTTCCCTCTTGACTTCTATTGGGAAATGAGATGCTACAGTTTTTAACTGCAGCTTAAGGCCCCATTCACACGACCGTATGTCCATTTCCGTATCTTATCCGCATTTTTGCGGATAAGATGCGGAACTATACGGACCCATTCATTTTTCCATAGGAGAAAAAAAATGCGGAATGCACACCGTGTGCATTCCGCATGCGTATATTACGGAGGTTCTCCCACAAAAAAAAGGAAACATGTCCTATACTTGGCCGCAAAACACGTCCGTAGCCCCATTAAAGTCAATGGGTCCGCAAAATTACGGAACACTACGGAAGACTTTCCGTATGTCTTCCGTTCCGTTTTTAAACGGACACGGAATACATGCGGTCGTGTGAATGGAGCCTAACTGCATCACGACCACACCATGTGGTTGTACTCTTAGGTTTCTTTCACACAGTCAGTGTTTGATCAGTGATTCCCATCAGTGATTGTGAGTCATAGCCAGCTGCGGGTCAGAAACAAAGAACAGGTGTAAATCTTACCATTGTACCTTATTTCTGTATATGCCCAACTTCTGGTTTTGGCTCACAATCACTGACCAAACAGTGACTGTGGGGAAGTAGCCTATTGATAAGAGGAATTTCAATCTATTCACATATATTCATGAAGAATATGTTAGGAAGCACTTAAGTTGGGATATAATAATAAAAAAAACAGGATTTAGGGAATGCTAAGGCAAATACTTAAGGCTTAAGGCTCGTGCGATATGAGTGATAACTGTGTCAGGATCTGTTCAGGAAAAAACTGATGGGTTTTGCAACCAAGTTCAATCAGTTATTTTTTTCTGTGATTGCCCTCAGTGTTTCTGTTTTTACTGTCCGGATTGTGTATGTTTTCATGCAACTAAAGAAAAACTGAAGTATAACAATGTACGTCTCCGAGTGACCATCAGTGAAAACGCATTGGGTCCGGATGGCTTCCGTTTTTCATGCAAGCCCCATTCAATTCTATGGAGCGAGGGCTGTGTGAAAAATTAACAATATATAGAACATGCTGAGATCTTTCCTGAACATAGAGATGATCAGTGATAAACACCGCTCACATGCACAGACCCAGTGAAATGAATAGGTCAGGATTCAGTCCGGATGCTAAGTGTTTGCTACATGCATTGCATCTGGACAGAAAACTCACTTGTATGAAAGAGGCCTATAACAGACATAACAGAGTTGACAGGTCATCTTTAACCCATTAACATTAAAATTCAAAAAACACTCTCAAAAATGCCACTTTTTATGACAATTTATGTCTGAAGTAAACCTAATTGGCACACAACTCAGGGGACATAAGGGCATTTTTAATCTCTTATTGACATAACTAATTTAAGTCTTAAGGGCCAGTAACATGTTCCCTCTCTGTGTTCCAGCGGTCATAACATTTCTATTTTTCTTTTCAATTTAGCAGTATGAGACCTTGAATTTTGCAGGACAAGTTGTAGTGTTTTTCAGGGACCATTTTGGAATAAAAATAGTGCTTAGCACTGGGTTTCTGGGTTTGAATCCGACCAAGGACAACATCTGCATGGTGTTTGATTGTTCTCCCCATGTTTGTGTGGTTTCCTCCGGGTGCTTCAGTTTCCTCCCACAATCCAAAGACATACTGATAGGGAACTTTGATTATGAGCCCCATTGGGGATAGTGTGATGATAATGTCTGTAAAGCGCTGTGAAATATGTCATACATATGAGCTATATAAGTGAATATAATAAATATAATGAATTAAATAGCTTTTATCTTTAAGGGGAAAGATAAAAAACTGAAATTTTAACATTGTTTTGTGAGAAGTTCTTTTATGGTGTTTACTGTGTGGTATAAATAACATGGCCACTACAATGTTTTATTTTTGTTTTAGTTTATTTTTTTCTTTCCTCTTCCAGGTTGTCAGCTCCCCCACACTGCCCCTCCTCCCCTCTCCTCCTTCAGGCTGGCTGAGATCACAGCCAATTGATTAGGTGAGGGCTGCTTTAACTCTTCATATCTCAGACTGGGTAGCAGCGATAGATATGGACCTGGTCATGTTTGAAAGCTGACAATCTATAACACAAGAACAGAATTACAGCATTATCTCTACTACATGAGGGGATATAGCTGTTAGAAATCAGGTCGGGAGTGAAAGCAGCTACTATCACTCCAAAGTAGTGAAGATAATGCTGTGATTCTGGTTGTGTTTTAAAACTTAGATTGTCAGCTTTCACCAAGACCCATATCTCTAGCTGCTACCAATCCTGAGATATGACGGGTTAAACCACCCCACCTCACCCTGCTGCCTGAGCTGTGCTGGGGCTAAACTATTAAGCCCTTTTCTCAAAGCCCAAGCAGAGCTCAAGCAAAACAGTCAATGAGTGCAAGATGTGAATATAGAGATGGCAGGTACATGTGGTCCCTGGAGCCTTAGGGGACTCCAGATGTCCCTCCGACCTATATGGGGAGGACCGTACAATAAATGGAGTATGGAGAGCCCTGTTATAGATTGGAACTCAGAGGCTTCAAAGCATGCATATGAATGCATATTAGTAACACAGTTATTAACACAAAACAGAAAAATGGCTATTTAGTATTCTGCCGCTCCATCTGCTATCATTGCATGACTAAAAAAAATCTCATGCTTCCTGTAGCTTTGAGAATAAGAAAATCTTTTTCACATGCGTGATGAATGCAAATAGTTGTATTACTGATAGAACAGATTGTGATGAAGCAATCAACAATGTCTGCTGTGCTCAGTTTTGTGTAGTAAGGGAAGTGAGAGCCCAGCGGTGACTCTGCACTTAACCATTGCACCTACCTTGACTTAATATATCCAGCTGCACTATGGATTCTGCCAAAATGTCAGTGAATCCCAGAGGTATAATTATTATAACAGCAGTAGTAATAATTATCTTACAATAATTAGCAGATATATTGAATGTGAATACATATCTGTATATACTCTGATTTATATTGAAACACTGGTATGATCTATTGATATCCTTAAGGTACTGCCACACATTCAGGTGTCTGGATGCAGTTTCGGAAGCCAAGCAGTGAATCAAAAATGAGAGAAAGACTAAGGTCAAACACACATGATCGAGTTAAATGCGTGGAACTCACAGCATGTGTCATTGTGAGGTCTCATTCTGGCCTCCGCTCCTCTGACAGCATTGCAAAGCATTATAATTATTTATAATGCTGCATAAGCCTGATTCACACGACAGTGTTTTAATCAGTGCTTTCCATTAGTGATTGTGAACCACACCCAGGAATGGAGGCTACACAGCCATAAGGTATAGGGGAAAGATCTGCACCTGTTCTGTGTTTAGAGCTGCACCTGGTTTTGGCTCAAAATCACTGGTGGAAATCACTGAACGAACTCTGACGTGTGAATAAGGCATTAGAGTCCTGACATCTACTAAATTAGTGCTCATGCACATGGCAACAGGCGTTTTTGCAGTCTGCAAATCGTGGATCGCAATAATTGGATCCGGCCGAGAGTGTGCGGCCATTTTTTTTCAGTCCTTCACAAATGTCCTATCCTTGTCCGCAAAATGGACAAGTTCTATCTATTTTGTGGGGCCGCAGAACAGACATTGAAGTGAACAGATCTGCATTCTATCCGCAAAAAATGCAGGTCGGATGTGGACAAAAACCACGTTCATGTTTATGAGCCCCTTACACTAACATAAAGCTGTTAGTGTAATACAATAGATTCCAGGACTCTCAGGATTACACAGCATTATAAATCAGTATAAAGCGATCCTATCAGGGGAGCAGAGTTCAGAATGGGCTTCAGCTTCAGTTGGAGAACCCCTGAGAAGATTCAGACTCAGTGTCATGTGCACTGGTAATTGACAGTGTACACAGACACCAAGAAAGGTTCTGTTTCCAGGAAATCAAGAGCAAAAAAAAACAAACACAATGCAACAGCACCCAGCAAAGACAAATAATAACGTAAATACAATAGTGCCGTACTCACTACAGAATAATGCCCCAATTTGTGGCTTTCTCCATTAGTCGTGCACTCCTGATTAACCTGTCTGACCCACAGGCTGATTTTAATTAGTGCAAGTATAAAGCTGTAGCTGGCTCTCCCTGTATTTATTGGAGGCCATTTGGCACCAGATACGGTGTGGGGTCAGCATGCATGTGGAACCTGTATTCCCTTAACATAATGGAGGCTGGTATGGCACCAAAGAGGTATAATATAGTGTGGGCTCAGCACTGAATTTAATGGAGGCCAGTATGGTACCAGCAGAGGTAGTATTTAATGTAGGTTCCTGTCCTAAAGAGATCACCTTGTCATTGGCGGACAGGTACAAATAATTTTGTATATAATGTATTTGCCAAGAATGTCACATTTATAACGTAGCATTGGAATTTTACATTTTCTATAGTGACTACAGCACTGTTGTATTTACTTCATTATTTGTGTTAGCAGGGTGCTGTTGTATTGTTTATTTATTGCTTTTGTACTTCCTGCCATGGCGACACACACCGGCACACTTGGATGTGCTGACTACTCCCCCCATTTTTTTTTCTTTGCAGTCCAGGAAATCAACATCTATAATTATAAACCTACATATGGGAAAATATTATATTAAACACAAGCCAAAGGTTAAAGAAGAACTCCCGCAAAAAATGTTATTCCATGTCCTGCTAGAAATGTACATGATGTAATCTGTAGTGAGTGTCATTTTCTTACCAGTGGCTGTATTTTTGAGTTATATCTCCCTAATGTTTCTCATCTGTGTCATGTGACCAGGAATCAGACCCACCAACTCACACAGCATCTTATGTGTGGACAGGAAGCCTAATTCTCTATGCATTCCTATAGGAGCCTCACTTTCCGTCTCATAGGAATGAATAGAGCAGTAACTGGCTTCCTGTCCTGGGTCAGTTGGAGGTCAGGGAGTTGGTCACATGACCCAGCTACAATAAGAAGAGAGGGGATAACTCAGAATTACAGTCACTATAGAAGATTACATTCACTATAGATTACATCATGCACCTTTCTAACAAGTCAGAGAATAAAATTTTTTTTCTTCTGTAACTACAACTCAATGCATGGGTGGGTTCACACGTAGGTGTTTACTGTTTTTTTTCACTATGGCAGTTTAAGTGTTTTTTGAACACTGTTTAGAAAAAGTTTTTTTTAAAAAAACTGCATGTAGTATACAAAAAACCGCAGGTTGAATCTATGTGTTTTAAAATTTTTTGTTTAGTGAACAGAAATGCCAATGCTAATTTGTTTGTGTAGGGGGCCTATAAGGTATCAGCCTTGAGCCCAAGATGGGAGCAGGGGTGGATTGGCCATTGACCTTACAAGGAAATTTCCCTGTGGGCCGATGCCCAGGGGGCCGCCTGGGCCCTCTTCATGGCCAGCCAGTGGAAGTTTTTGGGGATGTATTTTGTGCTGCTGGCAGTATTGTGTGATGGACTGTGGTATTTGGCTCTGTTGGGGTGGTATATTGTGCCACAATATGGTATTGCTGGCCCTGCCTTCCATCAATTTGTATCCAACTACAAAATGGGGCCACTTTTAGTATTTTTTCCAGGGCCACAAGTTCCCAGTCCGCCCCTGGATGGGAGATTTGTGCTGCCACTGTGTCTTGCTTATAGAAGTATACTTATAATAATATTGAGTATGAATAGCTCAGGACAGATGTTCAATCTCTGAATATTAAGAATTATGGGGGAATTTATCATTTGTAATGTTTTTTGCTCTTTTTTAAGTCTATCTTTGCTTTGTGTGGTTGTGCCAAATTTTTTAAATGGTGCACCGTAATAATATATGGCAGAAATGTACTCCTATGTCTGTAAAAGTACAGGGAACTGCCTGGCGTAGAGTGTGCCATTTTTGTGACTTTTACAGAAGCTGCACATACTAAATGCCCCAGGAATCAGGTCTAATCACAGTAGATGATCTAAAACAAAGACCACTTTGGAAAGTGTTGTGAACTGTTGTAAAAGACATGCACCAAATTTGCGACAATTTGCCACTGAAAAGGATTCGTAAAATGATTTATAAATGGCCCCTATGTTTTCATTCACTGACAACAACAGAGATCCTGATAAGCTGAAATACAATGATATTATTAAGTTGCATTGCTTTTCATAATACAGGCATTTGTCACATATGTGTGGACATACATGAATAAAACCAGTGCTTTCCTTGATTTGGAGGAATTAGAAACAGGAACGTGGTGTAGGAATACAGTGTTGTTGAGTACTTGATAGAAAACTGGCCTGGCTCCTCTACAGTAGTCATTTTAATGTCATGCATGATATTCACCATCCCTACCCGTCTCACACTGGAGTATAAGCAGCTGTTGTTTTCCATTAACTCACCTTGATGGCCAGCTGAAACTTTTGACAAAAGCAGCTGAATACTTTGCAGCACTCCTCCAAGCGAAATGTATCTTCATCCTCACACAGAAATTCACACAGGTTCTGTCTTGAGACTTGCAAGGCATCTATTTCTTTCCGGACCTCTTGTAACTGGTGATCAGCATACTAAGAAACAACACTGATTGTCACTAAATAATTATAAACTTAAATTAAAAGGGAACCTGTCACCATGAAAATGCAATGTAAGCTGCAGGCAGCATGTTATAGAGCAGGAGGAGCAGAGCAGATTGATATACAGTTTTATGGGAAAAGATTCAGTGTAACTTATAATTTATTCATTTAAATTCCTGCTCATTCTGGGCTTTGGCGTCAAGGAGGCGGTCCTGTCACTGACTGACAGCTATCTCTGTATACACAGTTATAGAGGGAAGGCTGTCAATCACTGATAGGACCAGGTCCTTGACATCAAAGCCCAGAACGAGCAGGAATTTATATGTAGAAATTACAAGTTTTACTGAATCTTTTCCCATAAAACTATATATCTGCTCAGCTCCTCCTGCTCTATAACCTGCTCCTGCAGTTCAATGTGACAGGTCCCCTTTAATACAAAGGCAGATTAGTGAAAAGACAAACGACCCAACTATGAGACTAACGCCTCTTTCACAAGTCTGTGATGACAAATGTGACAAGATGGTCAGTGGTTCACCCATGAAGGATCTGTGTTTGGTCCATCTGCCTGTTTTTTGCACTGTGTGTCATCTGTATTCCACTGACACTGCTAGGTTGAAAACTGGCTTGCAGAGCATCTCCTAGCAATGATCTGAAAACCACGGACCAAACACAGACGGCACCTGTATTGCATCTGTGATTTTCAAAGACCCATAGACTATAATGTGAGTGAGGGATCCATAATTATGGACAAAAATAGGGCATGCTTCCGCGGTGTCACCAGTTTAACTTCCACGCATGAACACAAAGCCACTGAGATTTCAGTGAACTACAGGCAGATCTGAAATACTGGATACGCTCAACACACGTCGGCCTGCAACTGAATCTACCTGTCCAGAGCTAGGTGAGAAGCACTCTTAAAGGGAATCTGTCACCAGTTTTATGGTGTCCTAACTAAGGGCAACAAAAACTAGTGACAGATCCAACTTGGCCAAAATGCTGGGTCATGTTCTTTAATTGACCATTTTGCTAAAATATTGTGCTAAACAGCTCGAGCGCATGCTAAACAAGTCCTGATATTCATGAGCTCCAGGGTCTCGCCGCTCACCTGCTGCTGATTCATATGGAAAAAAAACTGTCCATCAGAGGCATGTGGGTGGGGAGAATATGAGGACTCATTGGCCTGTGCTGGAGTTGATAGAAACTAGCAGCAGAAAACTGGTGACAGATTCCCTTTAAGCACACCTATGCTATTATTATTGTGACTGCCATATACGTCCCTCATCGAGGACATAGTGTTGGATCAAAAGACTTGGGCTTGGACCGCACACATCTATGTATACGATGAACGTGAATTATTATATATCACAGTGTGGCACCGATTTATCTAGTAATTAGCACAAACTGTCCTAGTGCAATATCAATACTCAATATCCCCATAGGTCCATTAGTGACACAATACAGCCCTATCTGCGTACAATTCATTTATGATATGAACAGTAGCCATATAGTTGAGGGCCCACTTTGGCTGCTGCTGGACCAGGATTATATGATTATACATTTATATTTATGAGCACAGCGAGACCAGTTTTATTGATATCTTATTATGAGTTTTTATGTATCTTTTTGTGATATTTTTTATTGTTTGTGTTATTATCTATGAATAACTCTACCACTTGTAAGCTAAGTTATCATTTTAGACTGTGTGATATCTGTGTTATTCATACCTTTGGTAATAATACATTTTGGCATATATTTCATACACTTTTTGATATTATTACATGCTACACCAGTCCTAATTATTGATTTTGATCACTTTTTTGCTGTTTGGGTATACAGCTGACTTGGCACTCATAATATTAGTCCTTTTCTTTAACCATGAGCCTACCAAGTACTTTAGACATCAAAAAATACAGGCTGTACAGAGGACGTGCAGACAAGGGGGTCACTGCATCCTTAAAAAGGAATCTGTCACTACAAACTTGGACTATTATCTGCTGTACTACATGAGTACTGCTACCAGTACCAGGTCGCTTTTTTTATTTTCCTAATGTGCCCCTTTTACGCCACTGTCAGCACTAAAAGCTGCACTGAAATGCATTGTCAGGACTGCTGTGCATGCGCACAGGAATCCTACCCATTATGTTACAATGGCACAGCAGTCAAGACTGTGTATTTCAGAGCGACGTTGAGAGCTCACAGAGAACAGGAGGCAGAAATAAAATGAAAAATTGTTATCTGGACTCCTTCTCTGCAGTACTTCTCAAGTAGTACAGCAGATAATGGTCTAGAAACATGGTGAATGATTCCCTTTAAAGAATAATAATACTATTCTATAATACAGTACTAATTCTATTAGATCACATGTAAGCAGTTATGCTCCTTCCTATCCATACATCACAATTAGTTTTGGTTTGGTGGTGAAAAATCTTCTGGCGAGACATGAATGAGGTGGTCTATGGCTAGCTAGCTGTCATTATATTAACAGCTGGAAATATACTGTTCTTACACAGGGGTGCTCTAGTGTTGGTGTCTGCCCCCGGATAAACTACTGTGACATCACAACACTGTTCACATCAGGTAAGCTGCTGAGACATCACAACTGGGTTTCAGTCAGGTAAGCTGCTGTGACGTCACAACTGGGTTTCAGTCAGGTAAGGTGCTGTGACATCACAGCTGGGTTTCAGTCAGGTAAGCTGCTGTGACATCACAACTGGGTTTCAGTCAGGTAAGCTGCTGTGACATCACAACTGGGTTTCAGTCAGGTAAGCTGCTGTGACATCACAACTGGGTTTCAGTCAGGTAAGCTGCTGTGACATCACAACTGGATTTCAGTCAGGTAAGCTGCTGTGACTTCACAACTGGGTTTCGGTCAGGTAAGCTGCTGTAACATCACAACTGGGTTTCAGTCAGGTAAGGTGCTGTGACATCACAACTGGGTTTCAGTCAAGTAAGCTGCTGTGACATCACAACTGGGTTTCAGTCAGGTAAGCTGCTGTAACATCACAACTGGGTTTCAGTCAGGTAAGCTGCTGTGACGTCACGACTGGGTTTCAGTCAGGTAAGGTGCTGTGACATCACAACTGGGTTTCAGTCAGGTAAGCTGCTGTGACATCACAGCTGGGTTTCAGTCAGGTAAGGTGCTGTGACATCACAGCTGGGTTTCAGTCAGGTAAGGTGCTGTGACATCACAACTGGGTTTCAGTCAGGTAAGCTGCTGTGACATCACAACTGGGTTTCAGTCAGGTAAGCTGCTGTGACATCACAACTGGATTTTCAGTCAGGTAAGCTCCTGTGACGTCACAACTGGGTTTCGGTCAGGTAAGCTGCTGTAAAATCACAACTGGGTTTCGGTCAGGTAAGGTGCTGTGACATCACAGCTGGGTTTCAGTCAGGTAAGCTGCTGTGACATCACAGCTGGGTTTCAGTCAGGTAAGCTGCTGCAACATCACAATTGGTTTTCAGCCAGGTAAGCTGCTGTGACATCACAATAGTGGATCAATCAGGTGACTGGCTGTGACTTCACAAATGAGTTTCAGTTAGGTAAGCTACTATGACTTAAAAAGTGTGTTTCAGTCATTTGATGTGCTGTGACATCACAAGTATGTTTTTGTCAACTGAGCTGTTTGAGATTACAACTGTATGTCAACTGTGACATTAAAATTGAGTTGTTAACCTTGGAGTGTACATATATACTGTTCAGACACAGGGGCTCCTTGCTGCTGTGTAAGAGCACACATATAGGGCAGCATTTATTAAGAATGGCGTTACATATGGCGGTCATACTATGAGGCATCAGATGTGCCATAATTAATAGGAGGAGCACAGCGCTTAATAACTATGGCATATTCAGGCCATCTGTGTGCCAGAACTGAAATCTATGCCAGCTACCAGATGACATAGATTTCAGGTATAATTTAGGCCTGTTTTCTGGTATAAATTATAACAAATGTGCCCAGCCACCTTGGCACACCCTGGGCACTTTTTTTGAGATTTAGTGGTTGCTATGACATATCCATGTCTTAGAGAATGGCGCTGGAGAACGGGGCTGAGTGTAACATGTTTTTTATTTTAAATATTCTTAAATATTTAAGGGTTTTCCAAGATTTTTTATTATTTCAGAAAACCCCTTTAAAGCTGCCACCTTAAAGCATATTTACAAGTAGCAACTTTTTTTCACCAGTTTTAAATATTAACAATTACCAATATTAAAAATAAACGATCTTCCAGTTGCAAAACGTTAAAGATTACATTAGGTTTCTATTTTTTTGTTAGCAAGTTGACTAGTGTAAAAATGTTTAAGGCAATTGTGCAGCTCATTAATGCAGTGAGCAGAGCCCTACCCTGTGTATGTGAATCCCCACCCATATTTCAGTTTCCCATATAAATCTTGTAGTCATACCTCTAGAAACTCCTCCATCTGTATTCTTAGCTCTTGTAGCTCTGGCACCGTCAATGTCTGATGAACTGAAGTTATCCGAGACTGTAGCCTGTAGAACTCCTCCAGCAAGCCATCTTCAGACAGCCTAGGAGCAAAAACCAGATCTGCTCAGACACATAAATATACCAATGTGTCTGCATAATTACAGCTCCAAAATAATTGTCAAGCCCTTTCAACCTCTAGTGGGACATAAAAGAATCTAAAAACCAGAACCACAAGGAATGCTGCTGCTCTTCTCACTGCTCTGTTATAGGAAGTATTTCTCTAGCAGCCCACCAAGAATGAGATAGGAGATACTACCGCGTCACACACTGATTTCTTATTACTTATACAGTCTATGAGAGTTCACAGAAAATGCAGACTACATTAGATCAATAGGCACAGAGTAATGTCTATGAGAGACTATGAGACACTGTCAACGTTCTGTCCACGCTACATCATCGCCACTTGTCTACTGCCTTCTAAAAGGACACTGGGCTGCCCCACTTGAAGGAGACAAATCTTAAAGACTATGACAAAAATTGGGGGTTCACTTTCAATGTGATGTACTGGTGAATTTTATTACTTAATTTAGGTTAATGCTGCATATTTAAATGAAAATAATGAGCTTCCAGACTGGTTGATGTATTTTGAGGTCTGGAAAACTGATATAGTCGTGTGCATGAGGCCTTAAAGGGGTTGTCAATGAATGGGGGTAGGCCTGCAAAGCTCCTCTGGGCTGGCTCAATGAAAGCATCCATTTTGACAACACCACAGCCAATCATTGGCCTCAGAGAAGATAGGATCCCCTTGTGTCATGTGACCATTTGTTATGACATAGGAGGAGCCAGTGATTGGCTGCAGGCAATGTCAAAACGGATATTCACAGCGAGGGATCCCAACGGAGCATCGCAGGCCAGGAGAAGGAGCAGGGAGGCAGCATCGGGAAGCAGGTAAATTAGTTTCCCTTTACAGGCCCAGATACCCATTCTTGCACAACCCCTTAAAACATCTGGTATAAATGTAAGAATTCAGGTTTCATCTCCCAATATCATATGCAAAGGGTCAGGGAAGCAGAGATATAAGGAGTTGTTTGGAGAAGCCATTACGTGTAGAGCTACTTCATTTGACCCGGTGCTTGCCTGTAATAAACTGTAGAGGAAACAATGTGGTCACTGCGGACTGAGAAAATATTGCATTTGCTTGTTTAAAACAAAGAGGAAATCTGAAACCTCCCTGGAGCGCTATTAGGAGCAGTGCTGCTTGAAAAGCACTGCCCCTGCTGAGTCGGGATCACTAATTTCTAGGTCCATACTTCCCCCTTCCGTTCTCCTGCTGTCAGCCAAAGCAGTAACGCCGCATCATATAGTAATGCTCCTAATAGCATCCAGGAAGATGACATTCTCTTTAACTAGTTTTCCATGGGCAAGTACAGCAAAGTATGAGGAGTCCACCAAACAACTCCCTGTATCTGACCTTCCTGGGTGGCTTTGAGCATGACATTAGGGGAACTGAAATAACACGTTTAACAGAAACTGGAATTTTTAGTGAAACTTCATTATTCAAGGCTCACATAAGGAGGACCTGTCACCACTCCTGACATTTTAGTTTTAGTAACTACTTGCATTCCCCATGTAATTCTGGAGCATCTATTCTTTCAACTCTATGTTGTGCTATTTCTTTATTATTCCTGCTAGAAGTTATGAATGAATTACAAGTAGTTTGCAATTAAGGTCCATCTGAGTGTTACCAGTTTTGAGGGCGTCCCTGCACGGTCTGCCACTGGCAGCACTGACTGGATAGTGTCAAACCCCAACTGGTAACACCCATCTGGACCTTCACTGCAAACTGCTAACAATTCATTCATAACTTCTAGCTGAAATAATAAAGGAATTACTAAAATGTGTTCACACACTATCAATCCCCTTGTCAAGGGTTACAAGAGTTTGCACAAAATGGGTATATATTTTATGCAAGTTTGGCTGATTGTTAACACTCTGACCACTAGAGATTTTGTTAGATTCGCTTCGTATTATTCGTAAATGTTCTTAAAATTTTGACCGCTAACGCTACGTACGCAACGTACGCATTCTTCTTGGCCCCTCCTCGGCCCCCTGAAGCGGGAAAATGACGATATGCTCCCTCAAGAGCGGGAAAGTGAAGATATGCCCCCCTCAGAAGCGGGAAAAACCAGCCCAGCCCTACTATTTGCACGTATAGGGAGTGAAGACTCCTCCCTCATTACTCCGCCCTCCACTCCAGTTCAAGTCAGCGCTGAACAAGATCCAGAGTCACACCACAGCAAACAGCATGGCGAAAGAACTGCGACCCAAGTGGGGAGAGATGGTCTTTGGGGACTAGTACCCCGAACCACCGCCCACTCCAGAGATCAGAGCGGAACAACTGTTCAAGAGAGTCTCACCAGCTCCTGACTCCAAATTCGCCTTGCCGGCTGGTGCGGTGGAGGTGGCTGGAGTGTCCACTTCGCCACCCAGGAGGAGAACAACACCTTCCAACCCGATTGTGCCAGCATCGGTGACGGCCCACGCCCAGACCCTATGGGACTACAAGAATGCAGTGGAGGACTGGGTCATCCAGGTACTGGACCATCCAAGGCCGGGAGACCCTACACTGGAGCGGCGAAAGGGAACCGTCCTGTGGTTTTCTGTGGAGCGAGGCTCTGGCTTCCTGGGGGATGACGAGGACGGCAAGGAGTCCTTTGTGGGCCGTAGGTCAGTGAAACGGGTGTACCATAGGGGATCAGGTGGAAAACACCCCCATGGCATCCCTGAAAGGGGCCCTTTGCTACCGGGGTAACGTTATTATCAAAGCCCCTGGTACCTGCATCACTACCTGAAGTTTGGCCGGAGGAACCACGAGGCGAAGTACCAGTGCGCTGCCTTCAGGAGTCACCAGATGGCACCCTCTGTTTCAAGGAGAAGCCACAGCTGGAGCCTCTGATCCCTGGACTGCCAGTGCCACCACCATCACAGTTCTTTCAGCTGGGTCAGCTGACGACTTCATCGTTTACGTTCCAGTCCACAGTGATCCACCAGTACCAACTACCCTGGAAGATGAAGCCAGCAGCAGCCAGGGGAGCTGGGGCTTCTTCCCTGGGTGCAACCTTGCCTCAACCGCTGCAGCCAGAAATCCTTACCCCTGCTGTCCCGGCAGGAGAATCCGGAAAAGTAAAGGCGCAAGTGGCTGCAGCGCTCACTAGCGTGACCACCACCCGGACCCAGTCAAGTCCGACTTCTGGAAGAAGAGGACAGTGGAGTTCCACCATGGCAGCGAGCTTGGCCTACAGGAGGCAGGAGCGTCCTCTAATGTCATTCAGCAGTAGCTCGAGGAGGACTTCAGGTCCCTCATCTGAGGAACCCTACTACTGACTGATTTAAAGGACACTTCAGAAGGACCTATGGGAGCCACACCATGGACTGCACCTGACGGGTGAGAGCTAGTTGGCACTTGTTTTGTTTAGTTTGTATTGCCCCCTGTTTGACTCTCACCCAGATAGACATGGCTTGGCAGGACCCCCCCACCATTCTGCTGCAGAAAATTCCCATTTGTGCCTCCCCCCCCTTCTCAGGTTATTTGGGAGCCCCCTTTGTAAAGAGGGTTCTCTATTTGCTGCTATTTTATATTATCCATGTGGATTACACATTAACTGTTTGGATTACAAAATTACCTCATGTGGATTACAATTGAATTTTGGACTGTGTTCCAGTGTTTTATCATGCCAAGGAGCCACGAGGAGAGACTAAAACGTATATCTGAGCCTTTTATGCTTGCAAATTTGAACTTGCACTAAAATGTTTGCATAATTGTCTTTGCTGTATTTTAACAATAATGTTTTTACAGGTTCAGCAACGTTCAAGCACTTTAACCCATTGTGTGTATTCTTTTTCAGGTACTGCAATGTGTCCTATTATGCACTTATTGTACGGTGTTTTTTAGTAAATTATGCACTTAGCCGGATAGCTAGCACCTTACTTTTCTAGCTCATATGGACTGCCTCTAAAGACTGTACGCCGTGGCCTAGCCTCGTGCGTATGACGCAATCGCGAGTCAATAGTACGCTAGGGATTTGTACGCAATTTGTATGCTAATGCTTACGTATTGCGTACTTTTAACAACACTGACTGTATGTTTATAATTTGTGTAGGAATGTTCGCAAAACAACGATTATTTTTTAACAAAAACTCGACCGAATAAATTCATATTAAGAACGAATCGTGTCAGAAATTCGTTGATTATTCGGAATTTTGGATGATTCGCTCATCTCTACTGACCACAGAGGACGGCTCAGGGACAAATATTTCCAGGTGACTTTTTTGCATTTTCTCTCCACATGAGTATTGCTCCATTTCAGCATGAAGCATAATTCAGAGTCACATGGTTTTAGTTGAGGTGGGGAGGGGAGTGCAAGTTAAAAAAGAGAAAAGCATTTACTTCTGTTCAGCTCCATATATAGATAAATATATGTGACTTCAAACAACCGTAAATGATAGCTTCCTATGCATAACAATAAAGCCTTTGGCTCAAGCTTAGAGATGAATGATTTCGTGATTTCTCCAACCCTAGCAGACACATCTGTTAAATGTGAAAGAGATATAGCATGTGAACCGTGGAGACACAGCAACATATGTGGGATCGAAGCATGGCTGAAATCAGGACGAGTAAAGCTCTATACAATCAAGTTACATAAAAGTACGAGCATTTTCATAATGCAAAGGGGTCAATCATGCCTAATATTATCTACCAGAGGCCCTATTTAGTGAATCATCCCTTGTATTTTACAGAAGTGCATTATTGGCTATACTCTGATAGGCATCTATTGCCTGAATTACTTTTTTTTTACTAATCGAGTAACAGAAGATCAGGTGGAGAAATGTTAGATTCCCCAGGGTAGCCATCCAACAGCGTTGTCAGCAGAATATAGGCTGTGAACAAAAATGCACTGCGTAAAGAGAACAACAAAGTCTACTGACTACAAGCAAATAGCTTGTGCCAGCATCGGTACATACAGACCCTGTACATACAAGTGCAGGTACACCAAACTGAACTAGCTTTAAAAATACATCAGGTATGTATTTTATGTTTCTAAATATATTTACTGCAATATAAGCACACAGGGAAAAAGAACAGAGCAAATGACAACTGCAACAGCCCTATCTGATGCTAAGAATGCAATTAACATATAAAATACCTTAAAATAAAACAAAAGAAGTAAGTGAGAGAACGAATAGAACACAAAATCCACAGGTTCTCCTGGTCAATCACCCACATGAGCTCCAAAGTGTGGTTCAAAGTATGAAGGTGAGGCTACCTGTGCATATCCAGCATAGGTCGGTATTTTATAAAGAGCAAAAACAGACTGTAAAGATTAAAACAGATTGCTTGTCATAAGAAAAGACCTTTAAGAAATGCAGAAATAAATCTGTACGTTATTGGTAAGAAGGACTAATACGTGTGTTTGGGGCTAATGTTTGAGACTTTGGCTACAGAGTTTATATATATATATATATAGAGAGAGAGAGAGAGCGCAAGAGAGAATGTATACTTGGTGACACTATTAGGGCTCATTCACACGGCCATAGTTTGTCCGTGCTGCGGACCGCAATGCTGTGTGAATGCGGTATTGCAGCGCAAACCCATTGACTTGAATGGGTCCGTGATCCGCAATATACGGCAAAAGATGGGACATGTGCAGAGTCAATCGGTTGTGGTCATTTGCGGTCCACAAGACAGGCACAGATGGCCAACAGTCGTGTGAATGAGTTTTTTAGTTAGCTAGTTTTTATTATTTTTTATTATTAAATATATTTTGTTAAGTATTTGTGGTTGTTATTTTTATCCATGCCACTGTATGTATGTTAAAAATGCTAAAATACTGCAACTAAGCCCACTAAATAGGCTAACACTTTCTGTTCAGATCACTTCTCAGTAGTCATCTCATTATCTTCACAGACAGGATTACAATGACAGGTAAGAGAGGTGTTTAGATAACACAGGATCCACCACTGACAATAGGTGATGGTCACGGCTCATCTCCTCCCACTCCCTGCACAATGAACCCTGCACAGGCCACAGAATATGCCTAGAAAATGTTCCAACAAAAGTCCATAGGGTCAGCTCCGCTCTATTGTGTCTATATGGCTGCTGTAAAGCATGTCTCTAAATTCTCAGGCAAGATGGCTGCCACTATAATTATGTACATAAAACAAAACAATCTACAATCAGAAAATAAAACACAGTAGAAAAATGAATGTGTTTCTCTAACTGGTTTTAATTAGTAAAAAACTCCACCATATACAGAAATGCCCGGTTCGATCGAGTGTGTATGTGTTGTCAATAGTGAGAAAGGAGTTTGCCCGATCCTTCTCTCCTCCATTATCATCACCATACATACCTGTATGGGGGCCTTATGACAAGGCAGTGCACATATCGGCTTAGCTAGCACACAGGGACTCCTCTTCTTCTATGAGGTCAATATGTACAATTTGGTCAAAACAAAAAGTTAAAGTAGACAAATCCTTCTAAAATCAACGCAGAACATCAGAAATATGTGCCTTTAGATGTGATACACATGGGCAGACAGAGCAAACAAATCTGTATCCAAGAATATCTATAAAAACAAATCCAATAAAAAGTAAAGATACTTCACAGACTTCTCATTGCATAGCTTTTGACTTACTTGCTGGAGCTGTGAACATGCTCTAGTTTGTCTGCAAATGAAAGAAATCTTGGATCCTGTTTTTGGACTTCCTTTAAAAACAAAGAGAAATTTAGAAAAAATACATAATCTACAGCACAAACAATGCTAGAGGCCTGTAATGTCATTATTACTTCATGATCTACACACTAACTACCGCTTCCTTCTAATTTGTGTTTAGTTGATCAGAAGATATTAAAGGCCATTTCCCTCTAAAATAAAAATATTGAGTGAAATCAATATGGCTGCCATTACAGCACCCACTGGGGTTGTCACCCACCTTCTCCAGACTCCTTTAGGCAGCAGGTGCTTTAGCCCTTTTACATGTGCTAATGATTGGCCAAATGAGCATTCTTAAAGGGGTTTTCCGGGATTTTAATACTGATGGCTGATCCTCAGGATAAGTCATCAATATCAGATCGGTGACGGGTCAGCTGGTTGAAGAGAAGGCCAGGATCCGCAGCTTTCCCTTTGTTTACCTGCTCGTTGTTGACATCAGCGGTGAGCAGTGTAATTACAAGACATCCCCTTCACTTCTATGGGACAGCTCCTTCCTATACACTTGAATAGGAAAATCCCAGAAAACCCCTTTAAGATCACTTGCTTCCTTCCATCAGTGGCACATCTGGCACTAACAATTTCTTGTCCCCTATCAGTTTGTGAAGGCCATTTAAACACGTGCCGAACAGCATGTTAAATTGCCAATCAGTGCATTTCAGAACGTGCACTGGCCCATGTAAAAGGAATAAAGATGAGTGAAGCATTTCATACCAATCAATTTGTCTCATCAACACAGGATGTACAGCCTTTTTTGTGTCATAGAGACATCAAAAACTGAGCCATAAAACTGCAGACCACACAACCTCACAGAAGAGGACAGTTTGATTGCTGAAATATGTAGTTCATAAACTCAACTGTTTGGCTGCAACACTCACTATAGAGTTCTAAATCCCTTTAGGAAGCAAGCACAATGCAACCACTGCTCATTGAGATGCTTCTGAAATGGGTTTCCAGTTGGAACCACACAATGCTAAGCTCACCATGTACTTTACCAATTTTTACATGCAGAATACACGACATCACACTCTACAGCATTGGAAACACATGGGGAACACCTGACCAAGTTCCAGGTAACCCCAGGACTCCAGGGAACACTGGTTGGGAAACACTGGTCTAGTGGAAAGCCTTCCCAAAAGAGTGGATGGTGTTCATATAGGAATGAAATGTTCACCAAACACATATGTATGTGGTGTCTCCATATAGCACTGGTCCTGTAGTGATGATGGACACTTCTCAGATGAAGTCATACTGCTGTGCAGACTTCTACATACAAAGATATCTTATGTTACAGCATAGTTCTTCTTGGGAATGGTATGTTCCAATGACTTGCTTATTTAGCTTGCTACAGTGCCTGCATACAAGTTATTATATTGTTTAGAGACTCTCATAAGCCTGTTTCATCTACTGTAAGCAATGACATACTTAGATGGGTGCTACTCGGTTTGATTCTATTTCTAGGCTTCCACATTTATGCAACATAACATAATCAAGATTCAATCAACGATATGATCATCTTCCGATATAGCAACTTTCATAGGCACTTGAACTTACGTTCCCAGGGTACGTAATCATGTTCTAATCCATAAAATATAGACTTGGCATATATGTTATGTCACCGCAGGCTGATAACACAATCATACAGCATGATTCACAGGGTGGTTCTCCTTAATAGTTATGCAATGGGTATGGAGCTTATTCAATGGACATTGTTATATGTCCTATATTAGTGTGTTTTTTATGACTCACTTAACCGTCTGCTACTATTATGGAAAATACAGCTAAAATACAGAATCCTGCTTACAATAAGGTACAACTGGAATACAGATACAAAAGTGATGTTTTCTTCTCTACTTTCCCCACAGTAATTTCTACTACTCTGCAAATAGGATCATGTGAAAGGCTCCGTTGAGCCACAATATGTCCATGATGGTGAGAAGTTAAAGGGGTATTCCAGTTTTATTTTTTTTTTATTTTATATAATAGGAAATCATAACATTTTCTAAAATACATGTTTTTAAAATTCTACATACAAATTCTACAAATTCTTAGTATGCATGTAATATAATGATATAGCCCACGTGTCAATCCAATGTAATGTACCCATGGAATAACTGAAACTTCAGTTATGTGGCACTCTTCACAGCATATAATCCCTGACATGCAGTAAGCAACAGTGTTATATGACATACACATGGAGGGTCAGTACAAAGACACATCCATGTAACAACTACATAGGACTAGTGGTGGAATAACAACAATAATTGTAACTACATTACTATGTGTATTTACATGGCTGCCTGTCTCTAGGTGATGTTGTAAAATGGTCACCTGTCTTTATGTGATGTAAAATGGTTGCATGTCTTTAGGTGATGTTGTAAAATGGCTGCCTGTCTTTAGGTGATGTAAAATGGTGCCTTTCTGCAGGTGGTGTTAATAAAATTTAGTGTAAAAAAAACACAAAGAAATCTGCTTCTACACAAACACTGACATATGCTGAGGTGCTGCTGCAGGTGGTAATATTGTATATACTGTATATGTCTAGCTTCAACACACTACTATGCACCTGATACTTGGAAGTTAAGTCAAATCACATGACACATGTGAGTGTCACATGACTCATATATTATTTAGTCCTATCCATCTCTCCTATGAATGCATTTTACATAATCAAAATGGGCCTTACCATTTATATTTCTTTAGAGAGAGCTTTCTGCGCAGATATAATAAAGATTTTAAATAGATGTACCGTATTTTTCGCTTTATAAGACGCACCTGATTATAAGACGCACCCCAGATTTTAGAGAAGAAAAATAAGAAAAATTTTTTTTTATCACACCTCATATCAGATCCCCCATAAATTTCAGGACATCACATCAGATCCCCATATCAGCCCTCCATGTCAGACCCCCATCAGCCCCCATATCAGCCCACCGTGCCCCCATCAGACCTCAGATCAGCCCACTGTGCCCCCATATCAGCCCACTCTGCCCCCATCAGACCTCAGATCAGCTCACTATGCCCCCATATCAGCCCACTCTGCCCCCTTCAGACCGAACATCAGCCAACTATGCCCCCATATCATCCCACTGTACCCCCATCAGACCTCAGATTAGCCCATCAGCCCCCAGTCAGCCCACTGTGCCCCCCAATAGCAGCCCACTCTGCCCCATCAGACCTCAGATCAGCCCACTGTGCCCCCATCAGACCTCAGATTAGCCCATCAGCCCACTGTGCCCCCAATAGCAGCCCACTCTTTCCCATCAGACCTCAGATCAGCCCCATAAGGATAAAATAAAAAAGTCTCTCACCTCTCCTGCGCCGCGGCTACACTCCGAGTCCGGCGCTCCTCTGTCTTCTTCTGTCGGCGCTGCACTGTCCAGAACGCGTACAGCGTCAGGACGCAGTGCGCGCACCATGACCTGACGCTGCACGCAGTCAGGTGACAGTGCAGCGCCGACAGTGCAGCGCCGACAGAAGAAGACAGAGGAGCGCCGGACCCGGAGCGAAGCCGCGGCGCAGGAGAGGTGAGAGACTTTTTTATTTTATCCTTATGGGGCTGGGTGGGCTGATCTGAGGTCTGATGGGGGTCCCGGCACCTACTACATACTAGTGAGTGCTTCCATAATGGAAGCGCTCACTAGTATTCGCTTTATAAGACGCACAGCAATTTTCCCCCTACTTTGGGGGGGAAAGTGCATCTTATAAAGCGAAAAATACGGTATATTAGAAAATTGTTCTACATCGTTTTTTTTCTAAATAAATAAATGTAATCCTTAAAACCAGAACACCCCTTTAAGAAAATATCAATCTTTTCCACTATGATCATGGACAATAAGTTAAAATGTGCTTCCCAAAGTGATTCCAGCTTTATATGAGATTTATTTGATTTCCAGTAACACTGAAATGCGTATTAGTCAAAGTATCCAATCTAGTCATGTGGGGTCTATGCCAAGTGGAGTTCACAGCTAGCCTTCCTTTGTTCTGTTCAGCCACATACCATCACTACGAAATGCAAGAGATTCATCCCAGGTTTGTTGGCTTTTGTGTCTGCAAGTTTGAGAAGAGATGACACACGAAAACCAGCTGCATTCCCAGCATAGCCACCCTGCAAACACACAATAAAGAAAATAACACAAATGACTGTGAGAAGGCACAACTCTCCATATGTAAATACACTATCTAATTGCCCCACTATAGGCATAAAGGCTGTTGCACTGGTGTTCTGTGTCCGCCACTACCCCACTACTACTTGGGTGTTCTAGGAACGCTCCTTCCTGATAACTGCCACTGATCACCTGATGAATGAGCAAATGTTTGAAGGCACTGCTGGTACGGTCAACTAAATCTTCATTTCTGGGCAGCAGATGGTATTGTCTAAACACCAATCTGCCAATCTGCTCCCCGGAAACAGTGAGTCTGTATGGGGACAATCAGGTAATTGCTGAGAGTAAATTCAGCTTTCACCTCCTGCAAAAAGCAAGAAATTATTGGGAACAAATGGTATGTTCCCAATAATTGCCTGCTGTGTCAGTCTTAGAATTGCATGTAGTAAAATGTGCTGAGATGCAATACTAGACACTGCCCAAGGACAAAAAAGGTGCTGTTTCTATAAAATTCACAAATCCTTTTTTTTCATTACAGACCTGTAATTTATTGATTTGCAGATATCATTTCATATTCACTATTCAATCCAACAATGTGTTAATGTCGATCATGTACTAAAGCAGGTGGTAAGATCTATCTAAGACCCAATACAGCTGCTAGTTATTAAGATCTTCATTCACATTAGATGATTTTTGGCTGAACCTGACATTTTTGGTGGGATCAGCCGACAATCTGCATTAGTTTCAGCACCCAATCCTTCTGTTCTCCTGAGAGATAAACCACAGCATCTCCTGAGCCAATCTGAGAGCTAGGAGAGCTAACTGTTGACCGACCACTAGACCACTATTGTAGGTGCATTGCCAGTTGTAAAGGGGTTGTGATAGGATAGGGGAAAACTAACTGAGGGGTGGGGGTCCCATCTGAGAACCAGATCTGATGGAGCAGCAGGTTGAGCATGCTCTATGGGACTGTCCAAAATAGCAGAGCACTATACTCGGCTATCTCTGGCAGTCCCATAGAGAATGAATTGAGCGTCACTGATCCGCTAGTTATCCCCTATCTTGTGGATCAGGGAAAACTTAAACACTTGCCATAATCCCTTTAAAGTGGAAAACATTCTAAGATATCTGCAGTGATGCAAATGTTATTCAGATGGACAGGATTAATGAAAGTACACACTGCATCATATATTTTAATTTTTTCCCGATTTTCATCAGTCAGAAGAGATCATTTTTAGTACCAAAGACTAAGCAATTATTCATTAAATCACAGACTAACATTTCAGAGCAAAAATGTGTACACGTCATTTAGGAATTTATATGCATAAAATGGAAGGTGAAACAGCCCCTCTTGCCTGCTGTCTTTGTCTGGCATTGCAGCTCAGCCTAAGACACTGCAGAAGAGTGTAATGATTACTGGTGGATTCACGTCTACTGGAATTTTACAAATCAACTGCAAAATCTGCACGTTTTACGTGTGGATTCAGATGTGAATTTGCTGCAGAATTGCTATTATTTCATCCTTTGTGAAATCCAGGACAAGTCTGTGGCAAATCTAAATCCGTATCAAAATCCACAAGCAGTGCATGGAGATTTGTCGTATAAAATTCTGGTGATTTGAATACTCCTTATTGTTACTAGTAGGACACAGTTCCCATTCTGTTTGCACTACAGTAGGAGAGAACCAACTGCAGTGCAGAGAAAACCAACTGCAAATACAGAGAAAAAGTATTTCACGGTATGCTGGGATACAGTAATGGACGGTGACTGCCGGCAGTAAAGCAGTGGGTGATCGTCACGTGTGGAGCATGTACTTACATCATTCATAAAGTTGCCAGCCTTCAGTACCAGCTTCAGGATGAAATGAAGTTCTGTGCATTGCAGCAGCTCTAGAAGAAAAGCAGACATCATAAAATTCATCATTAGGTGACTGCTTTCTATCAATTCTGAGAATTCTGTATATTCCTTGTGTAAAATCGTCACATTGTTTGATGCTTACAGTATAATAATGTCTGCGTCTGTATATAGGCTGTATTAGGTTTGAGTTGGTAATGACATGGTAATTGTTTATCACACTGTATCATAAGATTGCAGCCAAAATATCCAGCTTATGGCAGATAAAGCAGAAACACTAACATATAAAAGAGTTTCTGCAGCAGATCTGTAACGTGCATGAGGTTCCTGACAATAGGGATGCACATTATTCTACTATAGGAAGTTTTTGCCAAAATTGTCTTTAAAAGAAGTACTTGGTTCTAGAGATAATGTTGTCAGAACTGCTTGTAAATCTGATCTAAAAGCTGCATCTGTGTATTTTTCATGTATTTTTCTATCGTGTGTTATACCACAACTCAGATGAACCAAACATCGGTCACAATGGAACAGTATAGTGACTGAAATTCTATCCAGTAAAACCATGGAGGTTTTGGCTGCAGCCATGATACAGTAATGTATCCACATTGCAGCCATCTGATATTGGCCTTACAGGTCTGTGATAAACATCTACATATAATTCTCAATATGTCTACACTCGTATACACTATGTATTTGTATAAAGATAACAATTAGTTATCAACTTATATACCTATACAAATGTAAGGGGAACCTGCCAGAAGCTTCAAGTTACCTGAACCAGGGGCAGAATGAAATCCCAACAGGCTCCCTGGTTACAAACAACTAAGTTGTATGCCTCATGCACACGACTGTATTTTCGGTCCGCATCTGATCTGCATTTTCTGCACTTGTATGGGGCCGCAAAAAATGCGGACAGCACACGTATGTCATCTGTGTGCTGTCCGCATCCATGCGGTTGTGCTGCAAATTATGCAACATGTCCTATTCTTGTCCATTTTGCGGACAAGTATAAGCATTTCTACAGTGAGGCCCGCGAGACGTGTGGGAAGCACACGTATCTGTATACGGTTGTGTGCAGAAGGCCTTACTATGAAACACTGCAGTATTTCAGAGAAAACCGAACTGGGAACTGGGAGAAGAGTCATCTGAGCAGCGGGTGAGTTAACAGGGAGTCACTCCGTGACACTTCTCCATGCCGCCCAACTCATCTTTAAACTGTAGGGGGGAATATATCAAAGTTCTGCGCCCATTGCTGGTGTTGAAATATCTAATTTAGATGTAAGCCCCGTTTTGCAGCAAACTTTGTGACTTTCTGCTGTTTTGCGCCATTTTTGAAAGGCGGTGGAAAGGTTGGCCCGGTTAATTATATAAATTAGCTCCACCCCAGATGTATCACTGTGAGCTTTTTAGCTCTAGTAGGGGGACATCAGAAAAAAATTAAGCAGCATTTGTAGACAAAAGTGTGAGATTTTAAACTGTGTCAAATTTATTGGACAATATGCACCATTTCATAAACTTGACAGATTTTGACAATGCAAACTCAAAGCAAAACTCCCATTAAAGAAGGGATTCATCTAACTGGCAGGATAAGATGTCTTATTATATCCGATGCCATTGCTACCGGACAGCACAGGCAGGACATAAAAGAAAGGGAGTCACCTGGGGGCATGTGGTATGACGGAGATACTCTGCTGTGTAGACTAAGGGAATAAAGCCTCCTTGTAGCTAATTAATATCATTCAATAAGGAAAGCAAAAGAGCAAAATATTCAAGAAGCGACTAAATTCTAAGGAAAGCAGTGGTCATAAAATATGATCTAAAAGGGGCCGGCCAGTGGAAGTTTTTGGGGATGTATTTTGTGCTGGTGGCAGGAGTTTATCATATTTGGTATTGGTATATGTGGTATTTGGCTCTGTCGGGGTGGTATAATGTGTCACAATGTGGTATTGTTGGCCCCGCCTTCCATCAATTTGGACCTGAATACAAAAAAAAGCCACTTTTAGTATTTTTTCCAGGGCCACTTTAAGTTCCCAGTTTGCCCATGGAGCCAGGGACGGGCAAGCACTGGCAGCAATCACCTGAAATCCTTCTAGTGATTTATCTCTTTAGCACAGGTTTACATGATCTATACTGTTAAATTGTAATCTGTATGAGAATCTAATAGAGCTATACTAGTGTGTGCAATGGCCACCAAAAGTGCCACAAGAGACTCCCTGCAAACGCTAATGAGCATATGTGGCTGCTCACCTCTCTGCTGTGATCCTTCTCAATCGGTCAGCCATGCGCCGTCACATCACATAGTAAGCTCTGTGGACCTTCCTTATTCACACAGTTGTATTATGGCTCCTTACAAGTTCCAAGGAGCCGAAATACTGCAGTCATAAAAGTGTATGGGATCATACTGTATCTGCAGGGCACTGAGTTCATACAGAGACACGCTGAGGGACATTTGCGTGTTTTACACCAGATAAATACTAATGTTACAAATCAAAAGCGGCGATATGTTTGAAAAGGCGCACGCTACTTTTAAAATTTATCCTGATATTTCCTGATATTTTGCACTTTTTAACGCAAAAAATCAAAGCGCGACTTTTTAATAGTTATTTGCAACATTTTACTGACAAAATTGCAACTTTTGCCTTGTACTCATGATCTGATGATGTCAGAGTATCACATCTGCTTGTGCTGAATTGATGAAATGGAAGAGTACGGGTACTTTCACATCTGCACTTTGTATTCCGGTTTTGAGATCCAGCAGAGGATCTCAAACCCGGAGCAAAACGCTTCAGTTGGATTTAATACATGCATCCATTTCGTTTGGATGTGGTTGTACAAAAACTGAAACCGAACAACCTAAAAACAATGTAAATCAATCGATTATGGACCCGACCCGTTTTTTTAGGTAAAAAAAAAAAAACTAATCGGGCCCCATTGTCTTACGTTGTTTTTAATGCCGGATCCAGTTTCGCAGACCAGATACAAAACTGCTGTTTGTAGCGGTTTTGTGTCCAGTCACGAAACAGAACAAACCGGAACGGAAGGCATCCTGATGGATCCTGATCTGTTTTATCCCCATTGACAAAGAATGGGGACAAAATGGAAGCATTTTGCTCTGGTTTTTAGATCCTCTGCCAGATCTCAAAACCGGAATATAAAGCGCAGATGTGAACGTAGCCTAATAGTGATGCAGGGAGCTGACAGGTCTCTAGTTGTGGGAACACAGTTGATTAGACAAGTGATATGCGGATTTTTAAACGTTAAAATCTGCACCACGTTTTAAAAAGTCGCATCTTTCTGGCGTCCAGTGCGCCTTTTACTTTGACTGTAATGTACTGCTATAATTTGCGACTTTTAAGTTGAATACAAGTTGATACATGAGGCGTAATATACACCAATTCGGTTCTGGCATGGTTCATTCTTTCTGGTGAAAAATAAGGAGAAAACATGATACATTTGGCACAGATCAAAAGGCCATTATTTTTGGCGCATGTTACACCATATTTCTGATGCAATGTGAATAGTAATTGTCCTCCAATATGTATTAAGGGGAGTAAGGACTTTGGGGCATTTTAGACGCCGGTCTTCATAAAGCCCTGCTCTGGCGTTGGATCCGCTGCAGTTATGTAGAGGTGCTGGCCTCTACATAATTTCAGGGCATCCACCGCCACTTCTAAATGTAAGACAGCTTCCTAGCTGTCTTACATTTAGACCATTTTCTATGCCTAAAACAGGCGTAGAAAATGGAATATGAGACGGGCCTGCTGGCGTTGGTGGGGAAAGTCGCAGATTGCAGCACAAAGGACCTAATATAGGCGTATTTTTGTTTAATAAATGACCCCCTTTGTGTGTTGCTATACAGGATCTGTGCACAAGACTCTGCATGACTCCTCATGACATCCATCGTCTGGACACTCGTAGTCCTTGCCAAGTTGAGAGGATCTTTACATGAAGCTTGAGATTCAGATTTGTTGAATCACAATGTAAATCTATAGCAACTGTTAGAAGGTGTCAAATACTTTTTACTGAAAATGTCCTCATTTTTCCTACATTTTAAAGAGGACTTATCACATCCTTGAACAGCGAAGGCTTACATTACTGGTCTGTAGCTGCCACTTCAGCACTTTTTTTTTCCTAGACTTACCCATTCCTGAGCAATTGGTGCCGACAATTTTGGCTCCTGTTATCCTATTCACACTATGTACTGTCAAGGAGGGCATGATTCTCCATGAGGAGTGAACCAGGGCTCTGAGCTGTCCCTTGACAGAATCACACTGCCTTGAGAGTGCATGGCCTAAATAGCATATCGCAAGTCGAAACTACCCACACTGATTGGGGACTAAGAAAACAAACAGCACCGGAATCTGTGGAGCGGTGGCTACATCTAGACAATATCACCTGCCATTGTTCCAGGACATAAAAAAAAACTAATAGAAAAGGGATCTTGTAGATCCTTTAATCATGGGTAACCTTTAGCTGCATTTTTCTAAATTAATGCAATCACTAATTTCGATGTAGCTTCCTCTAATGTGTATGGTAGAGCTATGCTTTGTCTGAACCAGTCCCTGGCTGTGTATATGAGAGAACTGAATAGAAGGCAGCTCTGAGGCCGTGTATTCCATATATGTCTGCTGATCAATGGCCAAGCGCTTCTACTTTGCTTGCTTTACTTGGTATTGTTTATCTTGTCAACAGCAAATATTTTACTGGGCTCCATATGAGAGCCGTGATCCAGGGGAGCATGCCAGAGTGGTTCTCCTACAGCACATTTATATGAATTATGTCTCTGAAGAGGATTTGGTTCATTAAGCCTCACATCATGTATTTTCAGGGGACACATAAAGCGGTTTCGCACAATAAGCATCTCTTTGTAAATCACATCGAACCCAAACTGGAACTGCCCCACAGAGACTCCTTCACTTCTCTACACAGTGTTTTGTTCGGAAAAAGCTGAAAGACAAACTGTTGGACCCGCACTGATCGGACTCTGATGGCAAATCTAGTCAACGTGATATCATGGATTAATCACAGGATATGTTCACAGGGGACATTTGCTGCAGTTTTTGTTTGTTTTCATAAAAATGCATTAAAAGAAGCTCCCCCACATTACATGGGAACATACCCTATAAAGGGTACGATGGAAGGTAACTGTGACACAGCTCCATTCAAGTGAAAATTCAGAGAACGGCTTTCCCAGGCTCCTGAATGATAAATCTAGTTCTTTATGGAGAAGAGACTGAACATTGAAGAGTCTGAGTAAGCTGGGTCCTATCGGGAAGCTACAATAATAACCAATGACTCCTATGATCACAAAATTATAGAAATTTTTTTTTATTATCATATATGTGAAGCAGGAATAGCCTTAAAGGCGTTTTCCAGCTTATTGATACTGAGGACCTACCCTCTGGATGGGTCATCTATATCATTTTGGTCAAGCCTGACACCGGGAACCCCCCACTGATCAGCTTCTGGCACTGGAAAACATACTGTAGATGGAGTCAGAAACTCTGTCCATTGTGTAATGGCAGTGCCAACATACCGCAGCTCAGCTCTCTTGGGGTTAGCCTTCTGTTACCGGCTCCAGCTACTGTTTAGTTTCCAGGGCAGTGGGCTCCAGAGGGTGGACCGCTACCAATCTGATACTGACACATCGATATAAAAAAGCTGGAATACCCCTATCAGAACATGACGGGGTCTCACCTACTGCAGCTGCTGTCAGGTCTCTTGCTGCAGATAACTGAGATAGGACAGCCGGGTAGAAATCCTTCTTGAGAATAAGTGCTTCCAGACGCAGGCAGTAGCTACAAGGAGAAAGTATTATGTGGCAATTATTATTGTTCATGTAATAATATACAGTATATATCATATATGATAGTCATCCACATTACCATTAAATAAGCCAAATACATAATACAATGACTACTTGGGAACACCGTGGTATACAAACATTTACATGCTACGTCACAAGATGCACACTAGAGTCTTAGATGGTTTGAAAGTTATAATGTATATCGTCTATGGAGATATGCCTAATTCTGGAATCACATACATTGTGCATCAGACTATGGTTAGGGTTATAATGTCTACTGTCTATGGAAATATGCCTATGGGTTACAGTTAGGACAGTCTATGGGTGCATTCACAAATCCATATGTGTTTTGCGGTCTACAAATTGCAGATCCACAAAACATGGATAATGGCCGTGCGTGTTCTGCATTTTACAGACTGAACATGGCCGGCCCTATGATAGCAAGGCCTATTCTTGACTGTATGCTCTATATTTTTTGCAGGGTTGTGGAAAGGAACTAGGAATGCGGACAGCACACAGTGTGCTGTCCGCATCTTTTGAGGCCCCATTGAAATGAATGAGTCCGCATTTGGTCCACAAAATTGCAGAACAGATGTGGACCAAGAAATATGGGTGTGTGAATCGACCCTAATTCTGGATTCATACAGCAACATTCAACAGATATATCTTATTTCAAGATGTTTTTGGCATTTATACATTAAAACTATGAAGCTCCTGCACCACAGTTCTGACATACATATATACATAATTATCAATAGCATATGGGTTGGCTTCCCATCCAAGAAGCTAAGTGGCCTAAACTCCACCTCCCAAGCTACACAGGATTGGCCGCATCAGGTGCTACATGCGTTCTCTAGTTAAAAAACCATTGTGAATGATGTCTTCCATGAAGGATGGCACTTGAATGGTCCATGAAAATGATAATAAACAGGTATACATTACTACTAGACGGACAGGCTAGATGGACCATCTGGTCTATTTCTGTCATCAGTCTTCTATGTTTCTATGTAGCTAAACAACAGAAAACACACACAATTCACACAGAAAAGAGATTGCCAAAAATATTATACTGGCCTGCCCTTTCATTAACCTAAACTAAGATGTACATCAAGCTCACTACTCTGCATTTTTTAATTGAATTAAATGTATTTTGGGCTAAAATATTTTGGTAATTGTTTTTTATTCAAAATTTGACTTGATCCAAATTGATCTTAGATCAGTGTTCAAAAGATCAGAAGAGCTACTGGAGATGGAGCCATCAGACAGCCCAACTGATTTCACAGTGAATGGCATTCTGCAGCCTGTTATGTATTGGAATACATGCAGACTGCAGAATAAGTCATAAAAAGAACAAGTGCAAAAGTTATTTTTCGCCCAAAATACTTCCAGTATAATAAAAACAAAATTGGAGTCTGCAGCCTTTAGATGACAGAGGCTAATGTAGATAAAAGTTTCCTTATGTCTCTGCTTTTCACCTTCAAATCTGAGCAGGAAGGGAGCGTGATGTGTTCCAACGAACATTTGCTGGAAGTGGAAGCAAATCTTTTCCTAACCAGGCAGATGCAAGTGAGTATCAGCAAGAAATAATCTACTGCAAGAAAAGTTATTCTAAAATAGTCTTTTATTGCTGTTAAATAAATTCAACAAATGCCATTTTACAGCCCGTCTCACAACCCTTCATGACCTTCCCCACCTATCCTCCTTCCTTCCTACAATTATTCTCAAGGCATTTCAGAGCAGCTAAAAGGGAAAGTGGATTTTGATTGACAATTTTCCTCTAATTACTTGTGCTGCTTTTTTCACTCATATAAAAGTTTTACATAAAGAAATCAGTTCAGACAAATATCTGCATATAGAAATAAGGGACTCTGAGCAGTGCAATCAGCACAGAAAACAGCTGGCCATTCATATGCAATTATCGTAAAATCTGAGAAACGAAAAAGTAATGCTTATGCACACAGACGAGTTGTACGGAGCCAAGATACTGCATCCATCGATATCTATGGGCTAGGATATACTTCCATCTGCCTCCAACAGAAAATACTGCAGCGGGTATTTTCCTCTAGAAGAACACAGTACACAGGCACCCGGAGGTACAAGACATGTATTTGGCTCCACAGAAAGCATGTATCCCATAGTATTATGAACCATCAGTGTCATCTTAATCCATATTAACAGGGGTTACTTTTCTGCACGTCTTTAGGAATCTAACACTAAGAAATATCCAAGCACTTGTCCTCACTTTCAGTCTGAACCTCCCAATGTTCTCAAGGCTCAGTGCCAAGGTTGGGTCACTGCTGTCCATCAACCTGTAGATCACCAGCTCATTGTCTCACATGACGTCTCCTCCCTACATATCAACTTTAATTTCCCGTTTCTGTTCTTTTCCTGTGTTTAGTTCATGGATCATAAGTACACTTTTCAACTCTTGCTCAGCTTCACCTTATAAAACAACCTCATAACTGTTCCTCAAACATCCTGCTACTACAATTTTTATTTTCATAACTTGTGGAGACATAAAATACAGATAATATTGACTCTAAAGTAAAAATAGAAGCATAAGCTTTATATCATCTATTGATCTAATTATTGGTTCCATAAGCTTAAAAATTAGATAATGCATGTGATAATACATATATAACATGCTTAAAGCGGTGTAACGAGGGCCGGATTTACTTATAGGCACCCTACTCCTGAGTCTTTATGTGGCTCTGGAGAAAGGGTCTCTGCTGAATGGAACATTTACATACGAATAAACTGAACCGTATATATTAATATGTAAATGATATGTCTTTATATGTTAATTATGCACTCCGAGTGCATGGAAGTGAGAGAAGAACCTCCAGGAAATCGGTACCGATTGGCACCAGGAGAAGGCTTCTCTGTGTTGGTTAAGGTAAGCCCTGAAGTGCTGTAGCATTGTCTTATGTCTTTAAATGTCAACGTATGGGATTTCTGAAATTTATAAAGAACACCTGGATTCATTGCTGGATTCATTTGGTTTTAACCAGCCTGGTAGGTATGTTTCCTGCACTGTATTAGAGAAGTTTTCTGTGACCCAGCAGCCCCTGCAAACCCACCTTAATTACACATACTGTAACTCACCTGCAGAAGAAAGTTCCTAATATACTTACTGTCTTGGAGTTGCATGGATCACCCGCTCGGGAACTGGATCATATGATGCTCCTCTTCTGAAAATCCTGCTCCTGTCATTATAGGTTTTTGGCCTGGGCTATACATGGGATGTCACTTCCACAGCCCATGATGGGGGAGGTGCTGTGGATGGGCCAGGGAGTAGAGTAGTTTTTGCCCCATCCACATCAGTTCTCCCATACTGGACTGTGGAAGTGACATCCCAAGCCTGAAACCTAGTAAATGAACATCAGTGGAAGAGCATCACGAGACTTGGTTCCCAAGTGGCCAGTCCACACAATTTTGAGACAGTAAGTACTGTAAATCCTAAGCTTTCTTCTACAGACAAGTTCTGTAAAATATTGTTATTAAAAACTTTGCCAGTGCTGTACAGTGAAAACTCGACTGCACAATTATCAAGAATTTGCTCTTTTGTTGTTGACTGAATCTGTTATGAGGACCTAACAATTATCATTTGTCTACAATAAAGCCCCTCGTATAAGCAGACATCTTTTAGTTGTTATCATAAGAGACAATAGGAAAGACAAGCGTTTTCAAAAGCAATCAAAATGACAAAACACATAGGGTCACTGTTACATATAAATGCAGTCTTTCAATATAAAGATGTTTGCTGGGCTCCCAATAATGAGACCTTTCCTCAGGATTGGTCATTAATATCCAATCGATAGGGGTTGGACACCTGGTACCCCCACTGATCACTGGAACCACCACTTTGAATGGAGCTGGAAGCACAACTCCAATCACAATGGCCACCATGCAGGGCTGCTGCAGTTCAGGTCCTATTGAAGTGACTGTAATTAGGCACGGCCACTACACTCTGAGCAGAGCTATGCTTCCAATTAAAGTGGCTGTTTTGGTGATGATGGCTGCATGAAATAACTGATCCCTAATGACTGGATATTGATGACCTATCCTGAGGACAGATCACCAGTACTGGGAAGCTGGAAAACCTTTCTAGCAACTATCTACAATCGTCGTTTCTTATTACAAATTTATCTTCAGGACTAAAACGACCTTAAGTTTCTCCTACATCAGATTATAGTTGATTCCCTGATAACTACAATGACCACAAGGCAATTCACCAGAATAAGTTCTGTGCAGTCACTGATCTAGTTATCTTTATTGTGTTTTACTGCATTCTGCTTTTCTACCCTCACACACATAACCATGCATGATGGATCCTAGTTCCATAACTCTGCAAAGATCTTTTGGCTACAACATCATCCAACCGGGTCTTATCTATGGGTGCTCTGAATGTTACTCAAAGCTGGTGATGATGGGTGTGTCTCATGCCAGAAGTTCTCTATCAGGGGAGGGTTTTGGTGTAGTATGGTGTTCACCACCTCCCTCAGTCATGCTTCAAGCCATCACTTTAGGACAAGTTCAGAGGCGTAGCTAGAGGTTCAGCACAGGGGGGGCGAAACATACTTGAGTGGGCCCCCCACTTATTGGCTTCCCAAACGCACGTTTCCAACTTCACAGGCACATACTACTAGTTGTGGTTATAATATTGTATTAGAAAGATTACTATATAAACTGCTAGATCATCTATGCTGCTAAGTACAGTACAATAGACTTTCTACATACCCTACTCTAAATACTCTACCACATAATGCAGTGAAATATAGGAGTAATAGGAGTAAAAAACAACGGGACTCCTATGTTAAAGGAAACCTGTCCACAGTTTTTACATCACTAAACTAACAGTCCCCTGCCCCCATCAGACCTCAGATCATCAGAATGTGCCCCCCATCAGACCTCAGATCAGTGTATTGTGCCCCATCAGACCTCAGATCAGCAGAATATGCCCCCATCAGACCTCACATCAGCCTACTGTGCCCCCATCAGACCTCAGATCAGCGTATTGTGCCCCATCAGACCTCACATCAGCCTACTGTGCCCCCATCAGACCTCACATCAGCGTATTGTGCCCCATCAGACCTCAGATCAGCGTATTGTACCCCATCAGACCTCAGATCAGCAGAATGTGCCCCCATTAGTCCTCACATCAGCCTACTGTGCCCCCATCAGACCTCAGATCAGCGTATTGTGCCCCCATCAGACCTCCGATCAACAGAATGTGCCCCCATCAGACCTCAGATCAGCGTATTGTGCCACATCAGACCTCAGATCAGCATATTGTGCCCCCATCAGACCTCAGATCAGCAGAATGTGCCCCCATCAGACCTCAGATCAGCGTATTGTGCCCCATCAGACCTCAGATCAGCGTACTGTGCCCCCATCAGACCTCAGATCAGCGTACTGTGCCCCCATCAGACCTCAGATCAGCGTACTGTGCCCCCATCAGACCTCAGATCAGCGTATTGTGCCCCATCAGACCTCAGATCAGCGTATTGTGCCCAATCAGACCTCAGATCAGCGTACTGTGCCCCCATCAGACCTCAGATCAGCCTACTGTGCCCCCATCAGACCTCACATCAGCCTACTGTGCCCCCATCAGACCTCAGATCAGCGTATTGTGCCCCCCACCAGACCTCAGATCAGCGTATTGTGCCCCCATCAGACCTCAGATCAGCGTATTGTGCCCCCCATCAGACCTCACATCAGCGTATTGTGCCCCCATCAGACCTCAGATCAGCTTAATGTGCTCCCATCAGACCTCAGATCAGCGTATTGTGCCCCCATCAGACCTCATATCAGCAGACTGTGCCCCCATCAGACCTCATATCAGCCTACTGTGCCCCTATCAGACCTCAGATCAGCGTATTGTGCCCCCATCAGACCTCAGATCAGCAGACTGTGCCCCCATCAGACCTCATATCAGCAGACTGTGCCCCCATCAGACCTCATATCAGCAGACTGTGCCCCCATCAGACCTCATATCAGCCTACTGTGCCTCTATCAGACCTCAGATCAGCATATTGTGCCCCCATCAGACCTCATATCAGCAGACTGTGCCCCCATCAGACCTCATATCAGCCTACTGTGCCCCTATCAGACCTCAGATCAGCTTAATGTGCTCCCATCAGACCTCAGATCAGCGTATTGTGCCCCCATCAGACCTCATATCAGCAGACTGTGCCCCCATCAGACCTCATATCAGCCTACTGTGCCCCTATCAGACCTCAGATCAGCGTATTGTGCCCCCATCAGACCTCAGATCAGCAGACTGTGCCCCCATCAGACCTCATATCAGCAGACTGTGCCCCCATCAGACCTCATATCAGCAGACTGTGCCCCCATCAGACCTCATATCAGCCTACTGTGCCTCTATCAGACCTCAGATCAGCATATTGTGCCCCATCAGACCTCATATCAGCAGACTGTGCCCCCATCAGACCTCATATCAGCCTACTGTGCCCCTATCAGACCTCAGATCAGCGTATTGTGTCCCCATCAGACCTCATATCAGCAGACTGTGCCCCCATCAGACCTCATATCAGCCTACTGTGCCTCTATCAGACCTCAGATCAGCATATTGTGCCCCCATCAGACCTCATATCAGCAGACTGTGCCCCCATCAGACCTCATATCAGCCTACTGTGCCCCTATCAGACCTCAGATCAGCTTAATGTGCTCCCATCAGACCTCAGATCAGCGTATTGTGCCCCCATCAGACCTCATATCAGCAGACTGTGCCCCCATCAGACCTCATATCAGCCTACTGTGCCCCTATCAGACCTCAGATCAGCGTATTGTGCCCCCATCAGACCTCAGATCAGCAGACTGTGCCCCCATCAGACCTCATATCAGCAGACTGTGCCCCCATCAGACCTCATATCAGCAGACTGTGCCCCCATCAGACCTCATATCAGCCTACTGTGCCTCTATCAGACCTCAGATCAGCATATTGTGCCCCCATCAGACCTCATATCAGCAGACTGTGCCCCCATCAGACCTCATATCAGCCTACTGTGCCCCTATCAGACCTCAGATCAGCGTATTGTGTCCCCATCAGACCTCAGATCAGCAGACTGTGCCCCCATCAGACCTCATATCAGCAGACTGTGCCCCCATCAGACCTCATATCAGCCTACTGTGCCCCTATCAGACCTCAGATCAGCATATTGTGCCCCCATCAGACCTCAGATCAGCATATTGTGCCCCCATCAGACCTCATATCAGCAGACTGTGCCCCCATCAGACCTCATATCAGCCTACTGTGCCCCTATCAGACCTCAGATCAGCGTATTGTGCCCCCATCAGACCTCAGATCAGCAGACTGTGCCCCCATCAGACCTCATATCAGCAGACTGTGCCCCCATCAGACCTCATATCAGCCTACTGTGCCCCTATCAGACCTCAGATCAGCTTAATGTGCTCCCATCAGACCTCAGATCAGCGTATTGTGCCCCCATCAGACCTCATATCAGCAGACTGTGCCCCCATCAGACCTCATATCAGCCTACTGTGCCCCTATCAGACCTCAGATCAGCGTATTGTGCCCCCATCAGACCTCAGATCAGCAGACTGTGCCCCCATCAGACCTCATATCAGCAGACTGTGCCCCCATCAGACCTCATATCAGCAGACTGTGCCCCCATCAGACCTCATATCAGCCTACTGTGCCTCTATCAGACCTCAGATCAGCATATTGTGCCCCCATCAGACCTCATATCAGCAGACTGTGCCCCATCAGACCTCATATCAGCCTACTGTGCCCCTATCAGACCTCAGATCAGCGTATTGTGCCCCCATCAGACCTCAGATCAGCAGACTGTGCCCCCATCAGACCTCATATCAGCAGACTGTGCCCCCATCAGACCTCATATCAGCCTACTGTGCCCCTATGAGACCTCAGATCAGCATATTGTGCCCCCATCAGACCTCAGATCAGCATATTGTGCCCCCATCAGACCTCATATCAGCAGACTGTGCCCCCATCAGACCTCATATCAGCCTACTGTGCCCCTATCAGACCTCAGATCAGCGTATTGTGCCCCCATCAGACCTCAGATCAGCAGACTGTGCCCCCATCAGACCTCATATCAGCCTACTGTGCCCCTATCAGACCTCAGATCAGCCCACCCAGCCACATAGGATTAAAATAAAAAACTTTACTTACCTGTTCTGCGCTGCGGCTGCCCTCCGGTCCGCGCTCCGCTCTCTTCCCTGGCCCGCGCACACTATGACCTGACGCTGCGTGCAGCGTCAGGTCATAGTGCGCGCCGCCAGGGAAGAGAGCAGAGCGCGGACCGGAGGGCAGCCGCAGCGCAGAACAGGTAAGTAAAGTTTTTTATTTTAATCCTATGTGGCTGGGTGGGCTGATCTGAGGTCTGATGGGGGTCCCTAAATACAAGTGAGCGCTTCCATAATGGAAGCGCTCACTTGTATTCGCCTGATAGAAGGCAAGGTCATCCTTGCTGGGGCCCCCCTGAGTCACTGGGCCCGGAGCCGTCGCCCCCCTGCCCCCCCGGTAGCTACGCCACTGGACAAGTTAATCTAATTTTATCATGAAATTGCGCTGTCCACCTCCAGTACAAAAATGATACACCACCAATAAGAGTAGCATGAAATCACAGCAACATTTAGGAGATTATGGAATAAGGGTGACATAACCTACCATGGAACATCCAAGAGGAGTAACATGAACAGATCTGCTTCACTCAAACACTTTCTGTCCCCCTGAAAGGATTTCAGACGTTGGACCTTGTGTGAAGACAAGAGTTTAATAAAATGATGAAGACCGAATCCACCACAGACCATGGCACATGCAGGATGCTTCTTACCTCTTCTCTGTCAGGCAGGTGCTTCAGAAGCTCATTTAATTTTTCGGAAGTGTATATATCTCCTCTCCCTAGCCTTATATCTTCTACGATTTCTGCAGCTGACCTACAAGGAAAGCAAATTCATAAGTCATTCATATGTTGACTTATTCTCCACCATAAAAATGTGAATAGATGGAAATTGTATAGACCCCAGAATAGTCGCTTCTTCCCTAAGGAGAAATGAAGACGAGGAGCTGAACTAAACTAGACAGAAGCTCCCCCATTATCTGTCATAGTAGGCCATTTTGCTTATCACAGTAGTTTTAACATTTAGATACATAGCGGGAGATTTATCAAACTGGTGTAAAGGAAAACTGGCTTAGTTGCCCATAGCAACCAATCAGATTCCTCCTTTTATTTTCCTAAGGTGCTCTGAGAAATGAAAGGTGGAATCTGATTGGCTGCTATGGGCAACTAAGCCAGTTCTACTTTACAAAAGTTTTGATAACTGTCCCAAATATGAAAACTGTTTGAGTGACCCTCAATGACTTATGTTGGGTTTGTTGGGTTACACTGAGGTGTCTGTTGCTAAAAGAAAAATCACTGCTGTAGGCAATACTGTTTTTTTTCCATTAAATGTGATGGAATCTGTGATGGAGGCAGCAGATGTGTACAGATCCTATGATTCTGCATGCAGTTAGCAACTGGAAAATCCTTTCAAATACTCTTGTGCAATGAAAATTATTTCAAAATGTTGCAGATTCAAATGTCAGGAGTCCTACACATAAAATAAACATTAAGGGGGAGATTTATTAAAACTGGTATAAAGGAAAACTAGCTTAGTTACCAATAGCAACCAATCAGATTCCATCTTTCATTTTTCACAGTTCCTTTGGAAAATGAAAGATGCAATCTAGTTGGTTGCTATGGGCAACTAAGCCAGTTCTACTTGATAAATCTCACCTTGATGTTTTATTTTCTGGTTTTAGCAATTGACCCATTTTTATAATAAAAGGTTATGTCGTCTTTCAATTATGTGTGTGCTTCATTTTCCCTGAGTTTTCTCTTCCAGCCTGCGATGTTCCTCTGGGCTCCCTCCCTGTCTACATCCTGTTTGATATAGCCGCAGCCAATCACTGGCCGCGGCGGAGACCGATTCTCCTTACACCATGATAAATGGTCACATGACGCAAGGGCATCTGGTCTCTGCCATGGCCAGTGATTGGCTGCAGCGATGTCAAACAGGATGTTGACAGCAATGGAACCCAGCTGAGCACTGCAGGTCCTGCCAAGTGGGAGTTTGCCAACGCCCCAATTCTTGCACAACCCCTTTAAGTACTTACTTTGTGTGTGAGAATTTCTGTCCTACTCAAGTATAACTCAAGCAGGTCATTATGGTTATAGTACAACTATCAGATTTCCATCTTGTGGTGAGCTAAGCATCTACAGGACCTGGACAAGTTTTCATCCTCTGTAAGAAAGCAGTGTAGGTTCCCAGAGTGATCCTGTGTTCTTTTTGAAACAGAATATCTAAGTAAATGCCTTAGGGGATCTCAGGACCAGTGGCATATGAGAAAGTCATGGTCATTTTGTTGTAAGTAACCACATCTCTCCATACTTAAATGGATGATAACAGAAAAAGATAGATTGCATTAAACTACACAGCAAATATCTGCAAGTTCAAGTGTCCCAAATATATAATGGGTATTTGCATTGCCTAAAATAACTTTTCCTAACAATGTGGGAACACAGGGTAACACTGCCAACATTGCTGCTGCATGACATCACTGGTGAGGCAGTAGACAGAGGACCCAGTCTTACTGCTCATCCTTATGCACACGGTGTCAGAACTCCAAAAATCACTTGGTGGAGATTTATCAAACAATATTACATACAGGGTGAAGTGTCAGCAAGAAATATGTGGTCTGACAGTGGATTTGACACATCTGAGTCTGCACATTTTCTTTGCTCTCCCTGATGTCGAGTAGGCCCAAAAGCAGCATCACATTTTCCCTGTCTTAACCCTTTCGGAAATGGTCTAATTTTATTTTTTCAATTTCCTTTTCCTTCCCTGCCTTCCAAGAGCCATAATTTTTTTAGTCATCTGTTCACATGGCCGTATAAGGGCTTCTTTTTTGTGCGAAACAAGTTGCATTTTTTAATGGCACTGTTTATTTTTACCATAACTTGTACTGGAAAATGGGAAAACATGCTTTGTGGGGAGAAACTGTGAAAAGAAGACAATTCTGCCATGGTTTTTTGGGTTTTGTTTTTGCGACATTCACTGTGTGCTAAAAAGTACATGACAACCTTATTCTGTGGGTCAGTACGATTACAGAGATACCAAATTTATATAGTTTTCATTTTGTTTTCCTACTTTTTTAATAAATAAAAACCTTTGAAAAAAATAAAATTTTCATTGTGTTGACATTTTTTGAACACTATAATTTTTTATATTTCCAATATGTTTATTCTTTTTATAGTTTATTTATTTTTATATGTAAATCAGGGAAAGGAGGGTGATGTGAAATTTTATATTTTTTTAAAAACTTTTCCCCACTTTTTTAAGTTGACTTGAACATGTGATCATCTAATCACTTCTCCCATAGACTGAAATGATTTACCACTACAGCCTATGGGAGATTCACTGTGCCCCTATGGAGCCCTGCCACAGGCAAACTTGAGTCTACCACAGCATCAGAAAGACTCCCTCGATCTTGGCGCAAAGGAGCTCAGCGCTCCCGGGGAAAGTTGCCTCAGATACCGTGGTCCCAACTGACTGCACCAAGGGAGATATTTTTTTCCCAAAACTTTAAAGAGGTTTTCTCACTTCAGGAAATGGCATTTATTATGTAGAGAAAGTTACTACAAGGCACTTACTAATGTATTGTGATTGTCCATTTTGCTTCCTTTGCTGGCTGGATTCATTTTTCCATCATATTATACATTGCTCATTTCCATGGTTACGACCACATGCAATCCATTAGTAGTGGTCGTGCTTGCACACTATAGGAAAAAACGCCAGGTTCACTGGTGGCGGGGACCGTAGGAGCTCACATAGGCTAGTGCCAACAAAGGAAGCAATATGGATAATTAAAACTATATTAGTAAGTGCCTTGTATTAACTTCCTCTACATAATAAATGCCATTTGCTGAAGTGAGAAAACTCCTTTAACTTTATTCATCTTCAACCATTGTTTGGTAGACTGAATTGGGTGCTTGCGGTCTTTGTCTTGCTGTATTCAGCTCACTGACATTCGTCCTGACGTTTTCCTTTAGAATTTGCTGGTATAACTTAGAATTCATTGTTCTATCAATGGTGGCAAGCTGTCCTGGCCCAGATGCGGCAAAACAGGCCCAAACCATGATAGTTCCACCACTATGTTCCATGATGATGGGATGTGTTTTCTATGTTTTCCTTTTTTGAAACATAATGCTTCTTATTTAAACCAATTTTTGTCACATCATCCAGTTTCAGTAGCCTTCTGACTAGTCCAGGTGAAATGTAGCAAACTGCAGATGGGCAGCAATGTTCTTTTTGGAGACCAGCAGCTTTCTTCTTCTTTCAGTGTCCTCCTATGCTCCTGAACATTAACATTAGCAAATGTAAGAAAGGCATTTAGTTGCTTAGGCTACTTTCACACTAGCGTTTTTTAATTCCGGTATTGAGTTCCGTCATAGGGGCTCAATACCGGAATAAAACACTACAGTTTTGTCCCCATTCATTGTCAATGGGTACAAAACTGAACTGAAGACAACGGAATGCTCCTAAAAGCATTCCGTTCCGTCTTCAGTCCGGAGAGCAAACCGCAGCATGCTGCGGTTTGCTCTACGGTCCAGGCATCCACACCAAAGCGGATCCGTCATGACCCCCAATGAAAGTCAATGGGGACGGATCCGTTTGGTGTGACACAATGGTAAACGGATCCGCCCTCCATTGACTTTCAATGAAGTTCATGACGAATCCGTCACCTGCACACATACAATACCGACCAAAAGTTTGGACACACCTTCTCATTCAAAGAGTTTTCTGTATTTTCATGACTATGAAAATTGTAGATTCACACTGAAGGCATCAAAACTATGAATTAACACATGTGGAATTATATACTTAACAAAAAAGTGTGAAACAACTGTAAATATGTCTTATATTCTAGGTTCTTCAAAGTAGCTACCTTTTGCTTTGATTACTGCTTTGCACACTCTTGGCATTCTCTTGATGAGCTTCAAGAGGTAGTCATCTGAAATGGTTTTCACTTCACAGGTGTGCCCTGTCAGGTTTAATAAGTGGGATTTCTTGCCTTATAAATGGGGTTGGGACCATGAGTTGTGTTGGGCAGAAGTCAGGTGGATACACAGCTGATAGTCCTACTGAATAGACTGTTAGAATTTGTATTATGGCAAAAAAAAGCAGCATAAAGAAAAACGAGTGGCCATCATTACTTTAAGAAATGAAGGTCAGTCAGTCCAAAAAATTGGGAAAACTTTGAAAGTGTCCCCAAGTGCAGTCGCAAAAACCATCAAGCACTACAAAGAAACTGGCTCACATGAGGACCGCCCCGGGAAAGGAAGACCAAGAGTCACCTCTGCTGCGGAGGATAAGTTCATCCGAGTCACCAGCCTCAGAAATCGCAGGTTAACAGCAGCTCAGATTAGAGACCAGGTCAATGCCACACAGAGTTCTAGCAGCAGACACATCTCTACAACAACTGTTAAGAGGAGACTGTGTGCAGCAGGCCTTCATGGTAAAATAGCTGCTAGGAAACCACTGCTAAGGACAGGCAACAAGCAGAAGAGACTTGTTTGGGCTAAAGAACACAAGGAATGGACATTAGACCAGTGGAAATCTGTGCTTTCCAACCACCGTGTCTTTGTGCGATGCAGAAAAGGTGAACGGATGGACTCTACATGCCTGGTTCCCACCGTGAAGCATGGAGGAGGAGGTGTGATGGTGTGGGGGTGCTTTGCTGGTGACACTGTTGGGGATTTATTCAAAATTGAAGGCATACTGAACCAGCATGGCTACCACAGCATCTTGCAGCGGCATGCTATTCCATCCGGTTTGCGTTTAGTTGGACCATCATTTATTTATCAACAGGACAATGACCCCAAACACACCTCCAGGCTGTGTAAGGGCTATTTGACCAAGAAGGAGAGTGATGGGGTGCTACGCCAGATGACCTGGCCTTCACAGTCACCAGACCTGAACCCAATCGAGATGGTTTGGGGTGAGCTGGACCGCAGAGTGAAGGCAAAAGGGCCAACAAGTGCTAAGCATCTCTGGGAACTCCTTCAAGACTGTTGGAATACCATTTCAGCTGACTAATTCTTAAAGCTCATCAAGAGAATGCCAAGAGTGTGCAAAGCAGTAATCAAAGCAAAAGGTGGCTACTTTGAAGAACCTGGAATATAAGGCATATTTACAGTTGTTTCACACTTTTTTGTTAAGTATATAATTCCACATGTGTTAATTCATAGTTTTGATGCCTTAAGTGTGAATCTACAATTTTCATAGTTATGAAAATACAGAAAACTCTTTGAATGAGGTGTGTCCAAACTTTTGGTCTGTACTGTACATACACACATACAGACATACACATAAACATACACAGACATATACACATACATACTTACATGCTCCCGGCAGGTCTCCACAGTGCAGGAGGAGCAGGACGGCGCGCACATAGGACGATTCCCCACAGCGCCCAGCAGAGGGCGCTCCGTCCTACTCCTGTACTGTGCTGCCTCCGTCTCTTCCGGGTGTACTGTGACGTCATCGGCGCAGGCACAGTGAGGTAGCCGGGAGCCCGGCGGCCAGCGGCACTCACTGCACTTGCGCCGATTGAAGGCCGTACGGCGCAGGAGCGGGATTTGCAGCACGGGCAGGGCCGGCAGCAGATAGAGCGAGCTGCCTGGCCCTGTCCATCAGGGCGAGCTGCCTGGCGTAACTAGTGGTGAGGACACGGCTCTACTAGGTGCAGGGTTACCGCCCTTTGCACCTAGTAAGCCTAATTTGCATAACTTAAAAGTGCGTTTTTTACTAAAACGGGAGCATCAAAAGAAAAATGATTACCAGATTGGGCATCAGGTGACATTTGCACATTGCAAATGTCATCCTGTTTGATATGCCCAAAACTGGTGACAGAAACCCTTTAAAGGGGTATTCTCATCTTAGACAATGGGGGCATATCGCTAGGATATGCCCCCATTGTCTTATAGGTGCGGGTCCCACCGCTGGGACCCGCACCTATATCCAGAACGGAGCGGGGAGCGCTGCGCCTGGAGGACCCCAGGTTTCCGGGGGTCCGGCCACCACCAGGCGCAGCTCCCCGCGCCGCTCATAGAAATGAATGGGAGCCGGGCCGTGCATGCGCGGTGCGCTCCCATTCATTTCTATGGAGCCGACGGAAGTAGCCGAGCCAGCGCTCGGCTATTTTCGGTGGCCCCACAGAAATGAATGGAGGGCGGCTGCGCATGCGCAGTGCGCCCTCATTCACTTCGGGGGCTCCGTTCTGGAAATAGGTGCGGGTCCCAGCGGTGGGACCCGCACCTATAAGACAATGGGGGCATATCCTAGCGATATGCCCCCATTGTCTAAAATGAGAATAACCCTTTAAATAAAACAAGCTGCCCACTCACACCTGATCTGCATCCTATTGATTGAAAACACCTAACTCTAATTTCACCTTCAAATCATCTGCTAATACTAAAGGTTCACAAATACATGTGCTATTGGATCATTTTCCTCAATAAATAAATGACCAAGTCTAATATGTTTGACTCATTTGTACTTTCGGGACTTAAGTGAAAATCTAATGTAGTTTTAAGTCAAATGCATGCTGAAATCTAGAAATTCTAATAGGTTTCAAGCACCACTGTATAAAGTGAACTGTTACATAGCATAATTAATCTATTTGGAACCGTTCGATGGTACCTTTTAAACTGCTTCAGGAAGATGCCAATATTCATGCTTCTCCTCGAATCAAGCAAAAAGACCTGCAAAGTAAATGACCAAAGATGAAAGAGATATCCTAACACAATGAAGTGACACCTGCACAACCTGTCTACCCTTCATGCCGGCTTTTCATGTACCAGCTTGCCGCCAGTATCTTCATGTACCAGCTTGTTCTCTAAGAACTCCCATTTCATAATATCTTTTCATGCCAAGAACAACACTATTTAGTACTGTACTGCAAACTATGCTTCCTATAGAAGCATCAAAAACTTCCATATTAAGTTACAGAACTGTCCTGAACAATAGCGATAATAGCAAACTCTCTCCATCTCTTCCTGGGAGAAGACACCACCCGCACATTTCACACGGAATCTCTAGCACAGTCATGTAAAATCATATGTCATCCTCTTTCATGTTATCTGCTGGATAGACTTTTACATAAAACAAAGACCATTTCCCCCTAAAATAAACAATACGCATTATAGGGGTTTTATAAAATTAGAAAATAACCTGGCTGCTTTCTTAAAGGAATTGTCCCATCTCGGCCTTTCCTTGCCAAGATGGGAATAACCTACAGTAAGGACCTAGGGCTTGCATGTGCTATGCTACTTGTCCATTTCCATAACTTGGCCTCCTCAGGCTCTCTCTTACTGTGGGTTATTTTCATCTTGGCCAACCTGTTTAAGGAAACAGTGCCACTGAAATGAGACTGTGCTGCAATAACAGAAAGGTCGATGGACAAGGATGGTGAGGTTTCTGGTATAAAGCAGCCATATTTTTAAAAATCACACAACCTAGGGTTGTCATTGGGGCAGGGGAAACCCTGGTACTTTTTGGGCTGGCAGGATGAAGCAGAGCAAATCCCTCTTCACTCTACCACCTTTAACTGTATCTCCATCCCCAGGACAAGTTACTAGTTGAATACTATGGCGTAAAAGAGAACCGTCCTCCCATTCGCTCTTATTTCAGGCATGCCGACTACAAGATACCCTGGCGTAGACCAGAGTGATGCAGTAACATCATCATACCGCCTGCACTGTGATAATGGAGTTAGTTATTCACTAGTTTATTCATATTATCATTTTGGGGCACACTTTTTCTGTGTTGGAGCTTACTTGGGACACTATTACTATGTAGGGGCACTGTTACTGTGTAGAGGCACTTTTATTTTGTAATTAGCAGGAACTTACTATGTGGGGAGAAGTGGAAAAGAAGGGACACTTTTGACTGTTGGGGCTTACTTCGGGGGCACTATTACCATGTAGAAAACACTAAAGAGGCACTTAAACTAAGTTGAGGGCACTTTTACTACTAAGGCACTTTTACTGTAAGTGGCAATAACAGAGAATTATTATTGTAAAGAGACACTAAGGGGGCACTATTGAGTTATTGATGGAAGAAGTTGTCATGGTGGTCCTACTTGGATGGAAAAAAAAGGGAAAGTGAATGACTCCAATCAGAGAAACTCTTTGGCTCTGCTGGGGTGGTATTTTGTGCCACAATATGGTATTGCTGGCCCGCCAACTTGTATTAGCCTTTCCTCCTAGCCTACATGGGGCCACTTTTATTTTATTTTTTTCAGGGTCACTTTAAGTTCCCAGTCTGCCCTTGTTGTACAGTACTGCAGATCTGTACAATGGAGACATAATACATACTTGTTAAATTCGGGACAAATAGGTTCTACCCTGGGACAACCTTAAAAACACTGTGAACCATCCATTTATAGGGGGGCATACATAAGTACCACCCATTTTCAGCCTTGGTCTCTGAAACTTAGAGTCAGTCCCTGCAAATTTGAGATTGTTAACAACTATGCATAATACAGCCATGTGCATGAGTCCTAAACTGAAAGACAAGCATAGCTAAAGAAAATGTAAGAGAAAGGCAAGCTTGAAAATGCATTCTAATTGCACAGATAAGTGTAGACTAATATGGATAGTAAATTATGGACAGCCATTCTTGCTCACAGCAACCAACCATAGTGTACTTTTTATTTCATATTGTGCTTTGGAAAAATGAAAGCTGCAGTGTGAGTGGTTGCTGTGGGAAACAAACAGTTTTTCTTTGATACAGTTTTCATGAATCTCCCCCTGAGGGGCCGGTTTAGATAGGAGCGGTAGTGACCCTGATGAAATGTTCTCTCACAGTGTACTCCAGCAGGCCGTTGCTCCCTGGGGATCTGTGCAGTAGAAATATAGTACTGAAGAAGGAGGCCAGAGTTAAACTCAACCAAGGGGGAGATTTATCAAGACTGTTGCTTTCTGTGCCGGTCTTGTTATCCCCTGCGCTGCTGGAGGATGCACCTAATTTATGATGAGGTGTAGGCCTTGTCATAAATTAGGTGCATTGTCTGGCAGTATGTGCACCTAAACAAAAATGTACAGCAGCTCTGAGCTACCATAGATTTCTGGCTTCATTTGAAACGGAAAACTAGCATAAATTAAGGTAAATTCATCTAGGCCACTGGACGAATTGCTGTCTGGAATCTCAAGGCTTTACTTGAGGACAATTGGAGTACTTCTTTCTGGAGAATCCTGTATCAGGAGCATGAGCTTAGCAGGTTGCTTCCTCTCCTCTCTGAACTCCTCCCAGGCCACTCCTACCAAGCGGGAAGAAGCAAGGTGGTTAGCCTTGTTTCTTGCCAACCTTTGCCAACAATCTCTTGCTGGAAGCTATGGCCAGAAGCAAACAGTAAAATAAATGAGGCACAACAATATACAATTTGCAGGTCTGGGTACTACAACTGTAAAAGCTGAAACTTCTAACCAGCCTATTAGTTCATATATATTCTTCTACCCTTCTCCTCTGTGTCCTTAGAATAGTTACAATCTGCATACAAAGAAGTGAGCGCAACAATGTCTGCAAGTTAGTTCATGTCAACTGGAGATAACACGTACGTGGTACTGCTGGATTCTATACTGGCTATATGTGCGTGAACAATACTGTCTAAGTGCTTATGACCCACGCCACTATATAAAGTTCGACATAATGGCAAATTGTTTATAGACAGGTCATGACTAGGTGCCTTTAAATAATAATGTGGTTAAAACCAAGAATGATCTTACTTCAGCACGAAAATATGTTCTAAAACTGGGCCATGGATGTGCCACGTGTTCCCTAATGAATCCCGTCATGAAATGTATCTTTCAGTGTGCAGTCAAACACATTTATAGGATTACAGTGGTTTATTTACTAAGGCCTCTTGCAACATAATATAATTATAACTGGAGACCCTCAAACAAATCTACTGCAATTATTTTAGTCTGGATAATCCAGGAGGAGCATGCTTAGACGACTTGTGGCTTGGAGCAGATGCTGACTGATGTGCGTAGGAGCGAGCACGTAGACTGGTTTACTTTCTATGACATATAGAAATAAATCATACATGTACTTGTGGCATAGATCACTGATATGACAGCATTGAATATTGGTTATAATAATCCATAAGGTTCTCTAGTTCAGAGACATTTTCTATCTGCGGTCCTCCAACGCAGCTGAGTCCCATAACAACTGCAACATCTCCCATACTTGTAGTTCCCTTTGTGGTCGGTTATAGTCTGGAGAAGCAATTTTCTCTGACCTCTTCTACTACTTCTACTTCTTCCACATATTATTGCTTGTCTAGGCCACCATGGGAGGGTTTCCCAACAAAAAGCTCCAGTCATGTCACTAAAGTCATATCTGTGGGAGCCCCAACTAATCTTGAAAACTAGGAGGTATCAGTCCCTTTTCCTGGTGAATAGATGACCTCATTTGTATGGACACTCTCCAATGAAATAAACGTTGGGCAATAGAAAGTGAGAAATTTCCATAACTTCCTCACACACCCAAACACGACATAGTCCTGACTGCAGCAGAACATTCCCAAGACCCTAGACATCCATCCCTCCAGGAGTGGTTGGAGTATGATGGTTGGCCATAAAAAACATCTATTGGCTGCTATCAGAGATTGCTTAAAATGCAGTAAGCTTCATGGGAAAATCAGAAATGAAGCTAGAACACCATCACTCAAATTCTGCACAAACTACCATCCCAGAGGGTCACTGGGAGACCCCTGTTCATAAAGCCAGAGCCTTGTGTGTTCCTTGTGTGAAAGTTATAAAAAGTAACTACTACTTCACTTTACTTCTACACTCAGAAAAGTCGGGGCAGGTGGGGCTAAGTATATCACGACAGCAGTCGAAATTCACATCCTGTGGTCACCAAAAGCTAGATACTCTATGCAGCACTAGTACTAAGTGTATAAATAGTTCTTGACCAAATAAAAATTCAATATAGGTTTCATGTGTTGTTCAGATGCAGTAGCTGTGGATAGTCATGTATACGGCATGTATGACATACAGAGAAGACAGAAGGTATGTTCAGGCCACACTGAACACATCAAACAAGCAGAATAATGGTTACTACCATATCTCATCATATATTAGTATAGTATAACTTTGAATTACTGGTAGAATCAAATCAAACTACAACACTGCTTCATATAATGGAAAGGTTATTAAAGCAAAATACATAGAAAATGTAATCTATACAGACAGAAAAAACAGAGACAGATAATGACAAATAGATATGAGATAGATAGATAGATAGATAGATAGATAGATAGATAGATAGATTACAAAAAGCGAGGCAGCACTCCAGTTCAGTGAAAAAATGAAGGACCCTTTATTCCCAATATGCAACGTTTCGGCCTACTCCATGAGGCCTTTCTCAAACATCAGTGGCGTATTATCCTGAGTCTGGAGGGATTGCACCCATTGGATATCTTTGTGACTTGTGCTGCTGTTTTTGTGTTTCTAGATAGATAGATAGATAGATAGATAGATAGATAGATAGATAGAGTAAATGTATATTTTCTGTTACCTTGTTCAAACCTGCGTCTCTGATCGAAATAGATCTACGTCGATCACAAGGTTTTGGCAGAACTTCTACTTCCTGCTTTCCAAATAATTCCTCTATTTTCCCTGTGTCGATCTGTAGATCTCCATGGAATGTTTCTGAGCTCCACAAACTAGTCCGACCCTTAACTTTCTCCAGTGGTATAGCCTCCCAGTTAAAGTTCTTCAACCGTGATCGACGTTTTGGGTCACATTTGTGAAAAGGGCTTCTCGAAGACTCTGAGAAAGTAATGACTGGAGGAGGTGGGGGTGGGGGTGCTGGGATTTCAGGAGCAGTGTATTTTTCAAGATCATTGTACAGGACTGTAGTCCTGTCTTTATCGGTGGATCCCATGTTGATAATCATGTGGACGGTCCTGGCACAGTTCTTCTGTCCTCAAGGCTTGGATCAGGGCTGGAACCTGCAGAATGGGAATAATAACCAGCAGATTCTCAGTGGAGGCTTCACATGGCTCATTGAGCATAGGCACGCGTGGGATCCCTGTGAACAGCTGTCAGAACAAGAGATAAACCACAGGAATTCCAGCATTGACAAAAGAAAATGCACTTTCTTCACATATAAATGATTTACCAAATGTCTACACCTGAGAGGTTAACTGGGTGTTGAATGGTATAGTAACTGCAGTACCACCAACACACACTCCTCACACGTCAATACCAAAGCCTCTGCTATAGGCAGCACTTCAGTGGATATCAGATCTCACTACTGATAACAGATTCTTACCTCACTCTTCCTTATATAGATAGCGTTATAAATGGTGATAGATTATCTGGGAATTTGATACTGATGGTCTGTCCTTAGGATAGGTCATCAATATCAGATCGGCGGGGGTCCTGGAAGTGGGATCAGCTGAAAGAGGTCATAGCGCTCCGTGAGCCCCGTGAATGGGGCTGAGCTGGAATACCTGCATTATATCAACTCTTCCCTGTTAACATCTCGACAGATCTGCAGTGTGGGATTATCCTCCAAACTCCTAATGTGCTTCACTGGATTTCGCAAGAGTTTCCAGAGTGCTCCTTAAGTCCTATCATCTATGACTGATGTGAGGACATGCTGGTGTATATTCAGCATCATACCTGCGTTTTTCTAATATTATAAACGGACCGGGTCTGATACTAGATTATATTAAAGATATTGTTGGTTCTTCAAATTCCTAATATATATGATTTCATGTGTGGTCGCCGCTCCATTCACCCAGGGGAACACTGGATTTCATAGTAAAATAGAGGTCAGATTTGCAATATGTGAACATATTAGATCCTCACATTCAAATGGGGAAACACAGGACCCCCATTCTCATCACTGCGATGGCGCCAGATGTCGGACCCCTACCAATCTGATGCTTATGCCTATAGCTGACAATTTAAGGCTATGTCCAACTTGCAAACAATTTTGTTTAATTACTCCAAAGTATCTAAAATAAATAAGTAACTTTGTAATTAATGTAGAATTTAAAAAATCATGTTGTGTCCACAGTTCTTGTGTAGACCTAGGCCTGTGTCACACTGCCGGCAGGCTGTTCCAGCACAGAATGGCGGGAATCGGTTGGACAAAAACTAGTATTTGTCTGTCCTTTTCTCAGCATATTTGCCGAATCACGGCTGGATCACCGCCAGAGCCCATTATTGTTAATGGGGCCAGATGGCACCCTGGCAGCATCCGGCAGCCTGTTCCCAGCTAGAACAGCCTGCCAGATCGGCAGACACAAGTGTTAAACAAGCCTTAGGATGCCTTCATGGAAAAATCTCCCAGAAAATATGTGGCACAAAGACTTCCCATGTTATAAGGTGGAAAAGTGCCCTGCCCTGCGCAATAACACTCTACTAAGTAAATTATGATGCGTTGTGGCTTTTCTAACGCAGAATGTCTCCATTCATTTCACAGAAATCTGCACCAAAAGCCGCATCTTTGTAACAATCCACACCTGGCAAGATTTTCTGATCCTTATACCTCCAGATTAACAGACCACAATCAAACCCTGTCTAGTCTGATCCTGCAGGCACAGTCTCTTCCATCTGTACTTTATGCTAACCTACTGGATAGCGCTGGGAGGATGAGCGCAGAATTGGAATCCAGTTTATTTTTCATTTTGGATGAGACAATTCAAGTCTTGATTTATCCTTTAAATTATGTTGTATCAATATCTTCCCCATTTCCTAATCTCTTATACTACTGGACCTGTGGTGCCCACTTACAGAAGGCTGGGGCCACATGGCGGTCTTGGCAGCGACACTCATCATGTGACCAAGGATCGCTGTGTAGCAGGGCAACCACAGAACTGAATGGGGTCACAGCGCAACTGGGGTTGCAGTAACGTGTGAGTCAGGCTACTCCCCAATTATTTCTAAGGCTGCACTGCTACACTGTGATCGCACAATGTGTATCGCATCCAAGATCACCATGTACCCCAGCCTTAGGCCCCATTCACACGACCGTATTGAATGGGGCCGTATCTAACCGCGGCTCTTTTGAAGCATGTCCTATACTTGTCCGTGCGCACGCTGCGGAGCACACGCCAGGTGGCCCCCATATATTTGCGGGTCCGAAGTAATGCGGGCCCGCAAATATACGTTCGTGTGAATGGACCCTTAGGCAAATGACAACATCTGCATGGAGTTTGTATGTTCTCCCTGTATTTGTGTGGTTTTCACCAGGTACCCCGGTTTCCCCCCACACTCCAAAGACATACTGATAGGGAACTTGTGAGCCCCATTGGGGACAGTGTGATGATAATGTGTCACATGGCATTGGATCTAATGATTGTCAATGGACTTGCATTATGCAACAATTGTAAAAAATGAAGACCGGATGGATTTTGTGTTGCAAGTCACGTAATACTTTTCCTCCATTGACTTTAATGTAAGTTGCGTGCGACTTGCAACTCACAGCCAAATCACAGCTCTAAGGCTAGGGCTACACGGTGACATGTGTTGTCGCGCGACACATAGGGTACAACTACACTGCGATATTTGTGTTGCGCAACTTATTTTATTCTGCTACTTCATGGTGTCGCACTGCGACATGCGACATGCTGCGACTGCGACATGACAGTCACACAAAACTCCATTGACTAGCACTATAAAATAAGATGCACGACATTACTGCGATAAATAGTCGCGCAACAAATGTTGTGGTGTAGCCCTAGCTTAAAACAGTTGCACGACTTTTTTTACCACATCATTTTTCTGCGACTTGCTGTTTTACGCGACACATGTCACCCTGTAGCCCCAGCCTAAAGGGTGTAGCCCATCTGCACACCCTCATGCTATGTTGCTGTTTGACCTGAAGCTAGTATTTTTGAATGACACATCATAAGATTTTGAGATTTCAGACAATATTCTACTCCTGTTATGTACTGCTCAGCCTCTAAGCTCAGCATACTACAAATGTAATAATAACAGGTAAGATGAGCGGCAGAACCGCCGTCCTAGCGGAGATTTCCACACTCTTCTTATTCCAGTAATGTATCCTCTATGGACTGGAGGGGATTTGGAGCCTATCCATTTACATGCTTTGGAAAATTTTTGTGCAGAAAACATTCAGAGAGAATAAGCAGCATGCACCTTGTTCCCACAGATTCTGCAGGGAAGAAAACACATTGGGGGTCTTTTATCAAAGAACGGCTTTTTATATCAGTCTTTGATAGCCACTGCGCTGCCGGAGAAAGGACCTCATTTATAACGAGGGATTGTGATAAATTAGGCGCACCTCCAGCAGTCTATTCTAGCCCCTGAACGCAGCAATTTTCACTCATCTTTTACACCTGTTTCCAGGCATAAATGTTAGTAATTTTACCGGGGCCGATCTCCCAGCCTCTGCAACTACCATGTGGCAAGGAAAGAAAAGTGTAAAAACAACCATATAAAAAAACTTTTAATGTCAAAGACTATTGTAGGCTTCTTAATAAATGACCCCCATTAACCCCACTGAATGAGGCTAATCCTTGTGCAAATCTGCAGCACCTCACACTGCACATCTTCTGTAGAAATCCGAGTCACAGATCTGGGGACCACGTAGTAAAATACATGCCAGATCTGCAATATGAAAAGCTGACACGTGTGAACACATCCTTATACCCCTCACAACTGAGTGTCTGTAACACTCTATGCATCAAGGCAATGTGGTTCAGACTGATACATGGTACATAGGACAGGACAGAGATTTCTGCGTCTGATCTATTTAGCTCACAGAGGATTTGGACAGGTTGGATATAACAGAAGTCTGTCAGCTGGAGGAGTATTAATTCCTGGTGTAAGGATGCGTACATACTATGGAGGACACTTATTAAGAACATTGGGGGCCATTTATCAAACTAGTGTAAAGTAGATCTGGCTTAGTTGCCCATAGCAACCAATCAGATTCCACCTCCTCCTTTGGAAAATGAAAGGAGGAATCTGATTGGTTGCTATGGGCAACTAAGCCAGTTCTACTGTACACCAGTTTGATAAATGACCCCCAGTGTATTACATGGTGGTCTGAATCTATTCCCCAATGAAATTAGATGTGACAGAATTATTAGGCAACCTGCACAAGTTGTGAATTACGTGTAGTTTTTCAGCGTGGATTCTCATGCGGAAAAACCACAATACTGGAAAAGTATATAAGATTTCACTAATCTCAGGTACACTTTGCTTTTTCTTTCCCTCCAGAAATAGACCTACTGTGCAGATTTTCAAATCCACAGTGTGTCAATTCTTTCTGCAGTTCTTTTGTGCATTTTTGACTCTTTTCAATGCAAGGGTAAGATCTGCGGAAAATCCACAGTAAATCCACCCCAAAACCACAAGCAGCCCATCTGTGCAGGGAAATATGTACTAGCAAGGGAGCAAGATGTAAATTTCCACTGTAATGTATGGCACCTACCTGGCGTAGCCACCCCTGCTCCGCCTCTTCCCTGTCCCACTCACTTTTTGGAAAAGTGGCGACTTCTATAATATTTTTTGCAGCTTTTTTTAGGCATTTTTGACCAAACAGTGTGTTTGAGCACATAAGTTTTTTTAAAAGTGTTTTTTGCATTGGTACAAAAAAAAGGTATAAAAAATGCAGCACGTATTGAAAATGTGTTTTTTTACATGTCTACAGGACAAAAAAGCCAAGCAAGGATGGAAAAATGCCACACCTAGAACATGCTGCAAATATAAACAAAAAAACAGTGGCCCAGAAAGCCTGTCAAAAAACATCACTGCAAAAAACTGCCTCTGTGTGTTGCAGTTAATATTTCCCATAGACTAACATATGCCGACAGCAATCAGAGATGTTGCAAATAGTGGGACAGAAAGATAAAGTAGATGAGAAAGGTGCAGATCTGCAGAACTTCCCAGGATCAGATGGAACTGATAAGGACAATAATGTATGTACTAATGATAGATAATGCTAGGTGAGATTGTGCTGGGACTACAACTCCCACCATGTCTTGCTTTCCTTCTCTCCATACCCATCTGTCCTGATTTATACCAGGACTGGTTGATGGGTGCTTTTTAGATTATTAACTTTCACACACTGCTAGCATGAAACTAGGCATGTTGAGCCTTGTAGTTCCCCTTAGATGCTCTCGGGTGTCAGGAGGTATCTCCCCTGTATTGGTACCTGTCATGAGTCCTCCTGTGGTGTGTGGCCCCCGGGGCCCTCCTGTGCTCTGGCTGTGTGCTTTCCACCGATCACATCTCTCTGATGCTGACAGGGTGATGTCTCTCCCAATTTCTCTGCCTTATAAGTCTATGTGGCTGCGGCTGCAGTGCTCTCTCCCGCTGTCATCCCCTCAGGATCGCATCCGTCTGGTGTCCGTATATTCGGCAGATCTTTACACCGAGCGGCTTAGTTGCAGGCGATTTCTTGGCGATCTCTGCCCCGACCACTGTCTCCGTGGTCCCTGCAGTCCAGTGTCTGTCCGATCCTGCAGCTGTCCCTCGCAAAGTAACTGGCGCATGCGCAGATGAGGAAGAAGCTCAAACTTCCAGTTCTCTTGAGGAGATGCTTCCTCACTGTGTAAGGATTACATAGCACAGGAGTGAGGGCATTCCCCCAGATACAGGGAACCTCTGCAGTTATATCCCATGTTCCTGGCTCCTTTCATTCTAGAAAAGGGGTTCATGGTTTATTCAATTACATGTTTTTCTCTTTTTCTCTTTTTCGGGGGTATAGCCCAGGGGTTGTCACTCATTTTCCCAGCTTTGGCTGGTTATGCACTGATACATTCCCTGGTAATGTGCCACTCAGCAGATTTGTTGCAGAATTTTCAGGCTTGCAGAAATCCATCCACCCCATTCGAATGAATAGAACTGATTTTCAGTCACGGAAAATTCTGCAATCAAATATGCAGTGTGTGAAGGCGCCCTAAGGGTCCGTTCACACGGCAGGATTTACCACTGACTTTTGGTGCAGACAGCATTGCCAAATTTTGCAGAAAACCCACCAGCAGCTGCATCCTCTCTGCCTCCCAAAGGCTACATGCACATGACCGTGCCATGTTTTGCGGATCTGCAAAACATGTATGCCAGCTATATTGGTTCCGCAATGCGGCTCAGAGGCGGACCCAAACAGCTGTAATGGACAAAAATCGTTTTTGGTGCTTTTTTACTTTCCCATTCAGTCAAATGAGAGAATCAGCGCAGATTCCTTGCCAAGATAGATATGCCACTTCTGCCTCCCATTGGGAGTTTTTTTAGAGCCATTTTTTTGAGCGGAAAAGTAGCTCCTAAAAACGTCACATGAATGGGCCCAAAGGGACCGGCACACAATGTGGACTATATGCGTTTTTCCTTGTGGATTTTTGTGCGGTAAAACCGCAGCGTAATACGGCACCAGTAAGGTGAATGAGATTTGACGATTCTGATGTACGTTTTGCTTTTACCTTTTGTGTGTAAATTGACCAGTTGTGTGGATTTTAAAATCTGCAGCGTGTCAATTGTTTGTGCGATTCTGCACTTTATGTACAGTGGTTTTCCCCATAGACTTCAATGGGGTTTTTAGCATAAACAGAAAATCCTCATGAAATCCACAACAAAAATAATAAAAACTGGACAAAAAACAAACCAAAACTGCAATAAATAGTGTGGATTCATGTGTGGTTGTGGTGCGGATTTCATATCGGATTGTCTGCATACAAATCTGCGCCGTGTGCTGGTACCCCAAGGGCTGATTCACACGACCGTGCTCAGTCTGGGAAACACTATGGTACAGTCAGGTCAGGACAAGGCAGTTGGTCTGGGAGATGCGGCCAGTCAGACCATGTTTCCCGTGCTGAGCGCGGTCATGTGATTCAGCCCTTAGAAATTAATGGAGGGAACGGACCTTTCCAGAAGATGAGAAGTTATGGACTTCAGTAAGTTCTTAAATGAATATTTTTGTTCTTACAGATTCTTTTTCAGTTAGCTTTGTTCACATTAGTATCATAGCTTTAGTTAATAAGGAGCCATGGCGGTATAATACATTCCAAAGTCTTCTATTGGGTCTGTCCGTTTTTATTTATTTTTTTTAACATCAAGAATAATTTGTAGACTATGCTATTTTCTCCATTGAAAAGCAAATAGACCTAACTTAATCGAAGGAAAGCAATGTGAATAGAGCTGGGGCAACACAGTGACATGTGTTGCCTTCCACAATATGGGCACTAAACTTTTATGCTCGTGGGCATGAGCCTTAAACAGCCGGTCCGTATTATACAGCTGTTTGCACTCCATTTGTGGATGACCATTGACTTGAATAGGTCCGCAATCTTCACCTATCTTTTGCGGAGTGAAGGCACGGATTGGTTCAGTGGGCTTCCCATCCGTGCCTCTGCAACGCAAAAAGATAGAACATGTTCTATCTTTGGCCATATGTTGCAGATCACTGAACCATTCAGGTCAATGGGTCTGCATCTGCAAACATAGTGCACACAGCCAGTGACTGTGCATTCTGGACCCCTATTTGCGGTCCGCAGCACAGGCACTGAGCACTTACACTCGTGGGCATGAGCCCTAACTGTTCTGTTTATGTACTCACTCGCGTTGTGTAATGTTCTAATATAGATGGCCACACAGAAGTAGGTTGATGGTTGAACAACCATTAGAAGATTGATCATCTGGCAAACAACCATCTCGCAGACACAACCATACACTACAGTTTACTCCATATTAACCATTACAGTCATTCAAACTGCCCATTGAAATAATTTTGACCTTTCATTCACGAAAAATCTCTCTTTGAATGAATGATCTTTTGTCTGAGTATTTTTTTAGGCAACGATGGTCTGTCATTGATCAGCTAAAACAATAGTTCAATGTTAAACTTCACCCTACGAATTATAGTTTTGGTTTACATTGTCCATCTGGATCAACTTTGGACTAATGTGTATGGGTACCTTAAAATGTTTGCTTGTTCTTAGAACCTAAAGGTATCCGTTCAAGTTAGTCTAAGGTTGGTCAAAATGGAGGATTTGAACCAAAACAAACAGTTGGATGAAACTTAACACCTAGCGATTGTTTTCACAAACCAATGGCAGACCATCATCGTCTGAAAAGAAGTCTGATGTGTTTTAAATTTATTTACGATAGTTGGATGATGGATCTTTTATTAAAGGAATGTTCACAGAAAGATCATTCATCCTTCTTCCTTTGTCATTGAACACGTATGACCAGTTGGAACAACTGTAATGGGCCAGTATGGAGTAAAATGTGTATGGGTTTATGTTCAAAATGATCATTCTTCAGGTGGTCATTTGATCAGTGTTCAACCATCAACTTTTTTCAATCTGATGTGTATGGCCACTTTCAGATAGATGTCAGACAAACCCACGTCATGCTTTCCAACTCTCTGGGAAAAAGGGGAGACCCCTAGGGTCATCAAATCTCGGAAGGCTCCCAGCACCTTCTGAAAAACAGCCCTGACTGTGGGTGGCGCCTCATAGCTGGATCATCAGACACAGGCCCAGCATTCAAACACACTTTAGGGGCAGGGGTGCAAAATGAAAAGTGGCATGACCTATAATAATGGGGGTATGGTCTGAAAAGTGGAGTGGCAATGCCCTAGACAAAAGATTATCTCTGTGCTTTGCAAACCAAAGCTCTTAGATCTCCGAGAAGGTGCCTCAGAAAGGTTGGCAACTATGATATACATTAGATGGTCAGCTATATCGGATTTTAAAATCCAACATCTAGCCCAATCGTTCTTTCCCCAAGAAGATGAACAGTGAGAGTCAGACGCCCTTTATATTGTCAATAAAAGGATTATGGTGGGCACACTGACTCTTCAGTGTGTCTGGTGCTCTGTGGTAGGAACATTTCCAAATATAGATGTCCAAGTAACCACGGCACATAGAAGTGCATATAAAACTTTATGTTTTCCTACATTTATTCATTCAGCAAACAAATACAACTTTGGAACGTCTGGAGATTGTGACATGCGCACTCACAATCTCCAGGCGCTCACTGCTCAGCATGCTTCTCCAGATCTGCAGGCCATGAACAAGGTCCAGGGAGTTGTATTTGTTTGCTGGAAGGATAAATAAAGGAAAATATAAGTTTTACACACACTTCTGTGTGCCATGGTTACTTGGACATTTGTCAGCCGAACAAACCAAAATTGCAATATATTTATACAGAACGCCTTGAAAAAGTATTAGCCCTTGAACTTTTCCACATTTTTTCATGCTACACCCACAAACTGTATTTTATTGGGATTTTAGTAGCAAATATGTATGAAGTGAAAAGAAAATAATGCATGGTTTTCAAAATTGTTAATAAATCTGTGATGTGCATTTGTATTCATCCCCCATGAGTCAGACAACCTTTCACTGCAATTACAGGTGCAAGTCTTTTGGGTTATGTCTCTACCAGCTTTGCACATCTAGAGGCTGACATTTTTGGCCATTCCTCTTTGCAAAATAGCTCAAGTTCAGTCAGATTGGATGGTGATCATCTGTGAACAGCAATTTTCAAGTCTTGCCACAGATTCTCAATGTAATTTAGGCCTGGACTTTGACTCAGCCACTCTAACACATGAACATGCTTTGATATAAGCCATTTGATTGTAGCTCTGGCTGTATGCTGAGGGTCGTTGTCCTGCTAGAAGGTGAAGCTCCGCCTCGGTCTCAAGTCTTTTGCAGTCTATAACAGGTTTTCCTCCAGGATTGCCCTGTATTTAAAGGGTTTCTGTCATCAGAATTTACCATAGTAAACCAAGTGTCATTTGCAATGCGCAAATGACACCTGATGACAGATCTGTTTTATACTTTTCTGTAAAGGTTGTTTGTGAGAAAACTCCGTTTTTAAAATATGCAAATTAGCTCCCCTAGGTGCAGTAGGCGTGAACCCTGCACCTAGTAGCGGCCGTCATTCCTCCTCTTACCCCTCCTCCGTAGCGGTGATTGACAGGGCCAGGCAGCCAGCTCTTTCGGCTCCCGGCCCTGTTCGAGTCCGAAATCCCGCGCCTGCGCATTGCGATCAGCAATGCGGGCGCATTGAGGAAGCCGGGAGCCGGGCGGCCGGCGGCTCAACGCGCATGCGCGGATTGCTGATCGCAATGCGCAGGCGCGGGATTTCGGACTCGAACAGGGCCGGGAGCCGAAAGAGCTGGCTGCCTGGCCCTGTCAATCAACGCTACGGAGGAGGGGTAAGAGGAGGAATGACGGCCGCTATTAGGTGCAGGGTTCACGCCTACTGCACCTAGGGGAGCTAATTTACATATTTTAAAAACGGAGTTTTCTCACAAACAACTTTACAGAAAAGTATAAAACAAACAAGTCGATGACATCAGGTGTCATTTGCGCATTGCAAATGACACTCGGTTTAGGCCTTGTTCACACATCAGTTATTTGATCAGTTATTTCTATCAGTTTTTGTGAGCCAAAACCAGGAGTGGAGGCTACACATAGATAAGGTATATTGAAAAGATCTGGACCTGTTCTGTGTTTTTGAACCGCACCTGGTTTTGGCTCACAATAACTGATGGAAATAACTGATCGAATAACTGATGTGTGAACAAGGCCTTACTATGGTAAATTCTGATGGCAGAAACCCTTTAACTCCATCCATTTCCCCATAAACTCTGACCAGCTTCCCGGTTCCTGCTGAAGAAAAGCATCCCCACAGCATGATGCTGCTGCCACCACCATGTTTCACGGTGGGGATGGTGTGTTCAGAGTGATGTGTTACTTTTCCACCACACATAATGTTTTGCATTTAGGCCAAAAAAATCAACTTTGGTCTCACCAGACCACTTTCTTTCACTTGTTTTCTCTGTCCTCCAAACAGGATTTCTTACAGTTTGCTTTTAAAAATGACTTTCTTCTTGCCACTCTTCCATAAATGCCAGATTTATGAAGTACATGACTAATAGTTGTTCTGTGGACAGATTCTCCCACATGAGCTGTGGATCTCCGCTGCTTCTCCTGAGTGACCATGAGCTTCTTGGCTGCTTCTCCAATTAGTGCTCTCCTCGCCTGGGCTGTCAGTTTTGGCCTTCTATTGGTAGGGTTGCCATACTCCTTCCATTTTTAGATGATGGATTGAACAGTGCTCCGTTAGATGTTCAGAGCTTGGAATATTTTTTTATAACCTAACCCTGCTTTACACTTCTCTACAACTTTATCCCTGACCTATATGTTGTGTTCCTTGGTTTACTTGATGCTGTTTGATCACTAATGTTCACTAACAAACCTTCACCGAACAGCTGTAGTTACACAGAGAATAAATTACACACAGGTGGACTTTATTTACTAATTAGGTGACATCTGAAGACAATTGGTCACACTGGATTTTATTTAGGGGTATCAGAGTACAGGGGGCTGAATGCACACCACACTTTCCAGTTTTTTATTTATTAAAAATTTCGAAAACTATGTAACCATTCCCTTCCAATTCACACATATTTGCTACTTTGTTTTGGTCTATTACAAAAAGTCCCAATAAAAGACATTTAAGTTTGTGGGTGTAACGTGAAAAAATGTGGAAAAGGTCAAGGGGTTTGAATACGTTTTCAAGGCACTGAAATGTATATGGCCAACTTAAAGGGCGATTTCAGGAGTTTTAAATTGATGGCTTAGTCTCAGGATAAGACTTCAATATCTGAATGAAACCTCACACCCCTGCTAATGAGCTATTTCAGACTAGCTCCAGCTCAAAATGTTGGTGCTGAAACTACAGAGTTTTGCCCATTCTGTAGTGGACAGTGCTGCTTACTCACTGAAGTGAACTGAGCTGTGAAGCTCAGACACTGACTTCTGGCAACAGAGCTACTCTTAAACAGGTGATTGGCAGAGGTGCAGGGTGTTAGACCCTTGCTGATCAGATACTCATGGTCAGTGTTAAACTGGGGTTCCTTGGACCCACCAGAGGAAATTATTGTGGAGGCCCAAACCCTATATATCATCAATAAAGTCTAATAGGTTTTGAATCCAAGAAATAGACCCTAGTGGCAAGGGTCCAAAGGCAGCCTTAAATCAGAGTTTTCTCCTGGACCTTTAGGCCTGCTATACTATGAGTGTAGGCCCACCAGAGATTCTTCTGGTACTCTAGTGAGCCAGTCCGATACTGCTCATAGCCTATGGTGAGGATGGGCCATCAATATTAAAATCCTGGAATACCCATTTAAGACACAGCTCCACCCAAAGCTTGTCTCCCAGTCCCATTGTAAGTTATACTTCTTGTTATATAAGGTATGAGGTGCTTGGTGCTGATTCACATTAAAGAGGAGCTTTACACGTCCCAATATCCTAACATGCTTATTTCCTCATTCTGGATTAAAACTAGCCAAACACATTCAATAACTTGTCAATTTGTTCAGATGACAGCTGTGGTGTCTGACTCCCCATATACCTGTAGGCTTGGAGTGGATGAACATGGATGTTGGTTTTAATAGGGGGAAGACAATAAACAGCTGCTAGACACATCTGCCTATCCTCCAGGGGAATGAAGGATCAGGTGGATTATGTATTTGCTTATGACATATCAACATTTTTTTCCCTCATGTTCTCTATTCAGAGCAGTCATGATGATATCTTCCAGCCATGTCTCATATCTTCAGAGTTTTCCACATAGATATCTTTGGTTCCTCAATTTTCTATCATTCTTTTCCTCCTGGAGCCCCAATAGTGTTATCTTGCTGCTATCCCTCAGCATTGTGCTCCCCTCTGCCCCCAAGTACTATACTTGCAAAATAACAGTGCCATACAGATAGTCCAAAGTGCTCCCAAAAGTCCCACCAGTAGTTACGAGTTTCCAAATCACTTTGGCTTCCAAATTTTTTAGGATTGATCCTGAATGAATTGCTCAAAATGGCGGTCGCTATTTTTTATACTTGAGAAGACAGAGAAGAAGGCATCGTCCACCAAAAGGCATCATTTTTTATCTTTTTTTTTTAAAGAAAATCCTACAGCACATTGTGTTTTTAAACAGGCAGGTTGTTACCACTGGCTACCATACTTTTACCCATAGCCTGCTGTCATTACTAATGCCTTCTTGGCATTAAATACTTTAGAAGGGGTTGGATACAGTCCTAGGAGACCTCAGAATGTCATACATGACTTTTCAGGGCAATTGGGGTATTTTAAATTCAGACTGAATTTAATGGCCGATTCAAGCAATTGAGCCCTGAAAACATTTTGGGGGATTTTCTCATCTCTGTGTGGTACAACTTATCTTGGGGAAAATATATGAATTACAAATCTATCCTGTATGTTTGCATTCTGTCATTGGAAACAATCAGAATGCCTCAGCATATGATTGACAGGTGATCGTGCAGAAATCCAAAGAATTTGACAAAGTATCTATGGACAACTTCTGTTTTATTCAGTTTATTTCAAGATTTTCATGAATTGACGTAGTACAACAGTAATAAAATATCTATGGTCAACTTTACAGCACCATTCAGGGGATAACATTTTTTTTTCTGCTGATCCTCTTACTTTATAATGGCCAGTTTGTGAAACAGGTCTACAGGTAGGCAGCTCTCCATACCTTGCTTCTTCTCTAGTGCCCTACCAGTCAGTACAGACATGTAAGTCATCCAGGATTGTGAAAATCCCATTTTAAAGCCCTGTGGAATGTTTAGGGAGATGTGAAGGGTTGCTAGTCATGTCTGTATTGTATGTGAGACTTATTTCAGATGCAAAAATACATGTATTACAATGTACAGTCATTTTAAATATTACAAAGTATTTTACAAATGTAATGCACACAAAAGAAAAGGAAAATGACAAGTGCTCTTTAACTGATGTAAGGTATGGCGCGTTGGGCTGAGTGCTAAGAAGATAGCTGTAAATTTCTTTAGTAACAACCCAGGCAGGTCTGGACTCCTCTCTTTGTTTCTTTTGGTTTAGTAGCTACATTGAAATCAGTCTGTGTGCTACTGTAAAGCTTAAACAAACTGAAGATCTGCATGTGCTCCATGTTTGAGGCCTCCTTATATCGGATCACCACCCATTGCTCCTGCTCACAATAGACATAACAAAACGTGGCTAAAGAAACACAAGGACAGATTATGCTGCAGAATGTAATCAGATTGTGGGAGGTCTACGGCAGCTATCACCAACCCCTTCTCCAGCGCTGGTCTTCTGCTGTGCATGCGTTGTCTACACCTCTTCACAGTATACTGGCATATATCAAATCTAAACAAAGAGCAACTGTATATCTCAGACACTAAGAAAACATTTCTGCAACTTCATCAGAAGATATAAAAAATGTATATGTTGTACAGTAACCATAGAAAGTCCATTTATGGTCTTCATATATCACTTAGATTGCTCCTGACGGCTGACTACTGAGTCAACCAAAAAGATTTCACAAGAGGCATACAGTAGGTGACCAAATCAGACAAGATCTCGCAAAATGCCCAGGAATGCAATGTCAGTCTCCTGTGTAGCAGAGACTAAAGAGAGGGAAAGATCGTTCTCTGACATCTACCTCTAACATGTCCACGGTGACCCACTTCTATACCTTTTTCCATTTTATAAAAAAGGGTTCTTTACTGTGCCTAGGCTACTTTCACACCTGTGCTTTCCCTTTCCTCTATTGAGATCCGTCATAGGATCTCAATAGCGGGGAGAAAACACGTCCGTTTTGTGTTTTGTCCCTATTCATTGCATCAAACTGCTACTCCCCCAGCCACCCCCCCCTACACACACACACACACACTTCACACACACTTCACACACAAACCCCTTTCAGTGACCCTTTTGCCCTATCGCAGTCACATGGTCTGCCGCTATGATAGCTATGCTCCTGCTCTAATTTGTCATGCCATTGCTCCTATGTATCAATTTGTTATATTAACCATGCTGCCCAGTGGTGCCGTCCTATTCCTGTGAACTCATCATATTTTTAAAGGGAACCTGTCAGCAAAGAAACACCTCCTGAACTAGAGTAAGAGATGTATAGTGTAAGTGGTGCTGAATCTGAATATGTAAGTTTTATCTTCATACTCACTTCCATTCTGACGCTGTGCTCCCACAAACCTGCAGTAAAATGAATTGACAGGACTCTTCTTTGAGTCCTCTCCATTATGTGAGTGAGCACTGGAGTCCACTGAGTGCATTTTACTGTCACTTACACTATACATTATATACACTATATATACTATATATACATATATATATACAGTATACTGTAGTTTGGAGGGTGTTTCAGAGCTGACAGATTCCCTTTAAAGTTGTGACTTGTGAATTAACCTAAGTTGTGGAAAGGTGGTTCAAACCCTGCATCAATTTAAGTATAACACATAGTTTTCTTCTGGCATTTTGGAGGGGTTTTGGGGTTTTTGGTGCTTTTTTTCCCTCTGGCATAGTTTGTAGCGTTTTTAGGCAAAAACACCAGCTCCAGATCTTGCACGTAAGTCTAGGGGAAATATTAAATGCAGGACAAAGAGGTGTTCTTTTTGTAGTGGCATTTTTTTTTAATCAATGGTATTTTTGTTTTGTCATTGCCTGGCATTTTTCTCTTGCAGCTTCAAAAAAAACGTGTGTGCAATTGTGCAATGTGTGTGTTGGTGTTTTTAATAGTGTTTTTGCATGGTGTTATTTCTGACAATTCTTTTTCCCAAAAAGCTCTACAGAGGAAGTGACATTGACATTACAGGAAGGCACAAACTTTCATCTTAAAAAAAAAACGCTAGGCATCCAGAAACCGCCGTCAAAAACACTAGGTGCTAAAACACACTCTATGGGCAATGACACCTCAAAAATGTCTAAAAAAAATGCTACAAAAACCACTGATCATGTCCGATGAAGCTTTATGGAACCGTAAAAAGGTTAGTGTCCTAATAGCAGACAGTTCCAGAGTTCTGTCCATCAATATATTGTCTTCTCTAGTATATTCATGGCAGATTAAACAGTGTCAGGTTCTTGTTCGTTATGTGCTAAGTTGTTAAAATCTTGTTTCTCCTGTGGGGGAGGGGGACCAGAGAATACGTGTCACACATCATTGTGTCCGGGACGTACACAGCAGCAAGAGTTGTTCATACACAGCCATAATTCTTTCAAACTCCTGGCTCCCTAAAATAAATGTCTGGGCAGTCAACAGAGATGCTACAGCTCTGCCATCCCCTCTCCTCTGTATACAGACCTTAACCTACAGGCATAGAAAGTAGGACAATGGTGACTTGTGGGAACCAGTTATTTTACTTAGTGGCTTTTATAACTGTCATTATCTGTCCGTGGAGGCCTGTAGACCCTTATTATGCTGGACAACATGAATGATCACTGAAATGGAGCAAGGGTAAAACTATGCCATTAAGGACATGCTTTAGTTTATTACCTAAAAATGGTCCCTTTAAAATGTAAAATACTTACCAGGAGAAGTCATGTTCAAGATACTCTGCTGTGGCTTTGGACATGGGTAACAGAGACTGATAATAATTAGCGTGACCATCGGAACTGTCACCAAGCTTTTTACATAGCTTTGATTCTGTGTTGCTATGTCTCATGGGTTTGTGTTTATCATGAAAAATGGGGCAACATGGCATTTTTGGCCGCAAAAAGCGCTGCACAACTAAAGTTCACGGTGTAACATTGCCTGGATTGCAAATAAAGTAAGTGAGTGGGGTTGCATTGTGACCTGCAAGTTGCCACAACTGCAACCAGAGACTTCAATCCAAATTTTGGACAATTTTTTTACATCTCGGGCACAGCAACTTGCTGATCACAATGCGACGCATTCATTTACTTTATTTGCGATCCAGGCAATGCCACACAGTGAACTTTGGTTGCAGTGACCAAAGTCACTGGGTTGCCCCAGCATTAAAGGGAATGTGCAGGGGCGGACTGGGAACTTAAAGTGCCCTGGAAAAATGCTAAAAGTGTCCCGGTTTTGTAGTTGGATCCAAATTGATGGAAGTCAGGGCCAGCAATACCATATTGTGGCACATTATACCACCCCAACAGAGCCAAATACTACAGTCCATGACAAAATACTGCCAGCAGCACAAAATACATCCCCAAAAACTTCCAATGGCCGGCCAGGAGGAGGGCCCAGGCGGCTCCCTGGGCATCAGCCCACAGGAAAATTTCCCTGTAAGGTCTATGTCCAATCCACCCCTGGGAATGTGTCATCAGAAAATGACCTATTGTTTGAAGCTAGTTTTTATGTTAAACATATTATTAAATCATTTATGGTGATTTTATTTTTAATTTTCCATATCAATATGTATATGTAAAAAATTCTAAACATCCTGCAGTTTTCATATCGACCACTATTCCTAATAATAGGTGCCACTTCTTGGTCTGTACAGATCACTTTATTAAAGTTATCTCTTTATGATCACAGGCAAGATTAAAATAACAGATATCAATTAAATTTAGTATTATTTGGGGGTTCATGAGGTGAGAAATGGTCCTGTTCTTGTAATCTTTTAGCTAGCTCTGCCTAACGTTGTCCCTGCCTGCAATGTGCGGTGTATAACAGCAGATTGATGTACTTTTGGTGGTCATAAGTCATGAGTATTTAGTATTTAATTTTGAGTTCCTCTGAGGCTCTTTGGGCATATGCACTCAAAGTGTGTACAATGAATAACTTGCTTCCTGTAGAACACTTTGTCAACCTTTACTACTGCTTACTTAGGCTTTTCTCTGTTTTTACAGTGTCAGACACATTTAAATCAGTTGTTCTGGTTATTGCCCTGTTTTCTATAGTTGGCCATGGACACAAGTAACAATTGTTCAGAGTACTCTTCGTTCTGCAGACAGCCCCAAGATCATTGCAGACTGTCCCATCACAGCGTATAGTGCCATGTGTAGAAAAGTTTCTACAAAAATATGAACCAAAAACCTTAACTAAAAAGTACACTGTGCTCTTTCATAAATTCACATAAATTCACATTAGTTAACATCATTCACAGATGCGGATAGTTTTAGTCTTATATTCCGCTCTATTTTATTCTCTATTTTATTCCTCGCTCAACTTTAATATGGCACACCATTATCCTTTATGTGGACAACAAGCTAAAAAAGAGCATCTGCTCTAAAATATATTTCCTTCCATCTTAAAGAGGGTTGTCTGAGATAATAAAAATCTCTGACAACTCCTGCAATAGCCAAAAATACAAAATCAATAAAAAGTGCTGGTCTGGTCCTCCTGCCACTTTTCAGTAATCATTTTATTATCATCACAGGCAGGATTACAATGATGATAACAACTATATGTAGATAAGGCAGGATGTACCATTGGCAATACTTCACCTTCTTCCTTTCCCTGCACATTAACCTCTGCACAGGTCACACTCTCTCATAAAAGTCAATGAACATTACCAGTCAGTTTTCTGTTTTCCATGTGGCAGCTGTCAATCATAACTCTGAATATTAACAGCATCTCAGTAAAGATGGCTGCCCTGGTGCAAGACAGTGGGTGTGGCCCCGCTGTCAACCAAACAGATTTGCCTTGGGGCTACACCTAGGGGTGTTATTCTGGCAGTCCCCTGTTTAACCCATATATAGAGATCTGGACTCTTCTGCAGGGAACCACCAGGCCAATACTTCATGGAGTAGTCTTGGTTTGATTGCTGAGGTCAAGAAACACTGGAGCATTACACTGAAGAGGCAACCAAAGCATGGTCAGTAACAGGGCAGGCAGAGCACCTGAAAGTCTAGAAAACAGTTTCAGGTCATGGCAGGCAGCTTAGAGTCAACACTGAGATCAGGCAAGGGTCAGGTCAGACAGAGAGGTGTCAAAATCCAGAACACAGGCAGATGTCGGTGCATGAGAAATCCAAACAATAAAAGTGACACTTTAAAACCTATTACTCAGGTACCTTCCCACAGGTGAAGGTGGCTGAGTGACCAGCCACTGGCTAGTGAAGATTATGGAGGACGCACCCTACAGCAGCAAGAGGCAGTGCTGGCAGGAAGCAGGCTGCAGCCTGCAAGAAGAAAGAACCAGGTACTCCAGCAGCTGGGCCTGTAGGGAAGCATGGGGAGGAGGTGAAGACCAGCAGGTCCCAGCTGCCGGCACACAGGAGTGTGGAAGCTGGTAAGTAGAGCAGTGGCTGTGCCCAGCAGGGAGAGTGGAGCCATAAAATCTTGTTTTGATTAGTAAAAAATATATATGTGATACATTTCTTTTAAGCACCACAATCAAAACTGATCATGGTGCTGTCAAAGGTTGGACTTCTTCTGACACTCATTTTATTTGCTGGGGCTGGTGGTTTTATATTGGCAGCCCTGTGTTGGCAAAGGCCTGCTAAGGTACAGTATACCGTAACAGATGCCTGTGCATTTTATATAACAGTAGTCTACAACCTCTGGCTCTCCAGCTGTTACAAAACTACAACCTCCAGCAAGCCCTGACAGCTGCAGGCTGCAGAGCAGCAGGTTGGAGAGAACTGATATATAATGGAACAACATATAGAAATAGAGCTTTACAGTAAGTAAAAAAATGTTTAGTTAAAAAATGTGATCTCACTTAGCAGATATAGTCTGGTAAGGGTACGAACACATAGTCAGGTTTCCTGATACAGATTTGAAAGCCAAAACCAAGACTGAAGCATAAAAGCACATAAAAGACAGATACTACTTTTTTCTCTTTTTGTAAATTCACTCCTGGTTTTGGCTTCCAAAAGTGCATCAGAAAACCTGACCGTGTGGTCGTACCCTAAAGTGATGTATTTTACATAGCTGTAAACTGAATTTGTGTGATTTTCTTCAAATAATTCTAGAAATTCCTTCAGCCATTCACTTCTTTGAGCCCAGAGCCAAGGTTGACTTTGAAAACAAGACAAGAATAATAAAGAGAAGAAATCAAGAATCTGCAAAGGGAATTCAAGAAGTCTGATGCAAAAGTGTTCCTTTACCTGGGTTTCATAGTGAAAGGTCACTTGAAATGATAGCGTATTCAGTATAGAGGCTTCTTTATAAACAGGATTGAACAAAGGTCAGAAGCCATTAGCCTATTGCACTAGAAGTATTCCTAAAAGCTAGAAAAAAAAGACTCAACTATGTTATCAGTGGCTGAAACCTGATAAAGCTGACATTATCCAGCCACGGGTAGATTTTTTCAGTTTTTCACTGATCAAATGGAAGTAGTGGCTTTGTATAATTCCATGTATACAGTAAAGTAAGATAGATGGCCTTCACACAGGGTTTGTAGACATCTATAGACTCGTAATTAGATTTTTATTTTGTTTAAATTTGCCATGTAAGACTAAGCTAATGGTATATTTAAAGTTGTATCTATGATGTTTCCAATATTATATATGTACTCCTATGGTTTACTCTAATTAAAGCAAAATAACTATATCTCATGTGAAAGAAATACTTGTACTGTGTTGTCCCCGGTGGTTAAAGGACATCTGTCAGGAGATTTGTACCTATGAAACTAACTAACCTTTTGGATGTTCGCATGCCAGCTGAAGGCATCTGTGTTGATCTTCATATGTGGCTACATTGCTGAAAAAAATATGAAAATGTGCCTCTAGGAGCAACGGGGGTGTTGCTATTGCTCCTAGAAGCTCATTTGCATTTATTGAAACATCATATTTCTCAGCAATGCGGGCACATATGAACATGGGACCAACACAGATGCCTTCAGACGCCAAGCGCACATGTAACAGGTCAGCCAGTGTCATAGGTACAAATCTGCTGACAGATGCCCTTTAAAGGGATTGTCTGAAGGGATATATTTTTTTTAGAAAAAGGGCAGAATGTGTTGAAAAGAAAAAAACATTATTCACCTCACCAATCTCCTGCTGCCACTGTTGTAATGCTTACCGGCTCCCTGCTGGTCGGGCACTCCCTGACTGAGGCGGGTCACCAGTGATTGGCTGAGTGGGCATTTCCTGCCATTTGTTGTGTGTTGTTGAGATAGGATCTTCTTGTGTACTGAGATCAGCAGGGACCCAGTAAGTGTTGGTCTGTCAGGGGAGTGAATAAAGTTTATTTTATCTTTTTATCCCATTCTGCCTCTTTTCCAAAATTTTTGTTCCATTGGACAGCCCCTTTAAATGGTGATTCTTTTACCTGATCAGTCAGCTAGCTTACAGACTGGTGGCTGGCTCTAACCTAGCCACAACAAGACTGAATGACACTGAAGACCTCATATACACTGGATACTATTGTGGGATACATCCAACAGGCACCCCTGACTAATCCCCTGGCTGTAGTACTTAAAGGGGTTGTCACAGCTGAACCCGGACATACCCCTAATTTTACCCAGGCAGCCCGCCTGACTAGGGCATCGGAGCATCTCATGCTCCGATGCCCTCCCTTGCTCTGCGCGATCCAGGGTTTTTTGTTTACATTATACACACTGCAGGGCGGAGGCTTCCGCCCGGCACTGTGTTCGGTGATGTCATCAGCTGTAATGGGTCGGCTTTAGTGCTGCCCTAGCCGTTTTACTGGATACGGCCGCGCTAAAGCCCGCCCATCAGCGCCGGTGACGTCACCGGGCTCAATGCTGGGCGGAAGCCTCTGCCCGGCAGAGCCCGGTTACAGTGATGAATGACTAATTAGCGGTGACTAATTAGCGCAGGGCAAAGGAGGGCATCGGAGCATGAGATGCTCCGATGCCCTAGTCAGGCGGGCTGTCTGGGTGAAATTAGAGGTATGTCCGGGTTCAGCTGTGAACCCGGACAACCCCTTTAATGTAGAGCAGGGCTCTAGCTTTTGGTTATACCAACTCATATACATCTGTTGCCATGCATCTGCTGGATGCTTCCCTCCGCTTTAGGCCTCATGAACACGACAATATGTATTTTGCGGTCCGCAAAAAATACGATGACGTCCCTGTGCATTCCGTATTTTGCGGAACGAAACAGCTGACCCCTAATAGAACAGACCTATCCTTGTCCGTAATGCGGACAATAATAGGACATTATTGTCCGCATTACAGACAAGGATTCTATTTTTTTTGTGTAACGGAAATACTGACATACCGAAACGGAATGCACACGTAGTACCTTCCGTTTTTTTGCGGACCCAAAAAATGAATGAATGGTTCCGCATATGGTCGGCGAAAAAAAACTGAACGGACACGGAAAGAAAATACTTTCATGTGCATGGGGCCTTAACATAGGCTTTTATTTGTTGAATTTGCGGATTAAGTCAACAAAGAACAGTATTTTTTTTAGTTTACATAAATCTGCCCCATTATGTTTATTTTTTCACTTATTTATATAGCGCTGACATATTCCGCAGCGCCTTACAGACATTGTCATTGCTTGCTGTCTCCGAAGGGGCTCCCACTCTAAGTTCCCTATCAGTATGTCTTTGGATTGTGGGAGGAAACCGTAGTACCCAGAGGAAACCCACACAAACACAGGGAGAACATACAGACTCCATGTAGATGTTGTCCTTGGTCGGAATCGAAACTAGGACCCCAACACTGCAAACCACCAGTGCTAACCACTGAGCCATTATCATCTTCTTTGTTCTTCCCAGTGTGCTGGATAGCATATGTAATGATCTCTACTTCGAGGGGGGGAATTTATGAAACTGTGTAAAAGGAAAACTCTTTTCTTTAGTGTTCTTGTCAGTACATAGAAGCTGCATCATAAACTGTCATAACATGCATACTCCATCATTGTTTAGGAGAATGTTATATGTTTGCCTGGAGATACACTACTTTAAAAACGACAGTGCTATTCAGTACCCAAATAATATTTCTATAGAGTAATACATCAGCCAGTACTATGATGTAGGCCTATGATTAGCCACCAGAATGTATGGCATATCTAACTGGTGGAGGCCCCAGAAAAACCTTGCCCCTATCATCTAGGCACCAAAGGCCTAATTTGCATATTAAGAACAAGTATCATAATTTGGGAACGGAGCCTTTGATCAACAAAGGAAAAACAGCGTTTTGTTCAGGTGAACCACAGCTATGTGTTCATGCAAAAGGTTTGATACCAAGGTCACTTCTAAAACATCCAAAATATGCAAAGCAATTAATACTTAAACAAGAACTCCCGCAAAATGTTTTATTCTCTGACCTGTTAGAAAGGTGCATGATGTAATCTATAGTGAATGCAATCTTCTTATCAGAGACTGCATTTCTGAGTTATCCCCTCTCTTCTAATTGTAGCTGGGTCATGTGACCAACTCCCTGACCTCCAACTGACCCAGGACAGGAAGCCAGTCACTTCTTTATTCATTCCTATGAGACTGAAAGTGAGGCTCCCATAGGAATGCATAGAGAAATAGACTTCCTGTCCACACATAAGATGCTGATTGCTGGTCACATGACACAGATAAGAAACATCAGGGAGATATAACTCACAAAGACAGCCATTGGTAAGAAAATGACATTCACTACAGATTACATCATGGACCTGGAATAAAATGTTTTGTAGGAGTTCTTCTTTAAGTGAGCTAACAAAATAAGAGATAAATAACACATAAAAAAGAACGAAATAAGAATAGGGAAAAGAAGGTCCTCCAATTCCAACATCACTATTTCCTCTACTTTCAAAAGAGACATTCCATTGGTTCCAGTCAATTTCAAAATTAGATACTCTGTCACAGTGGTGGTGAACCAGATGCCAGAGGCGGCACTCAGAGCCCTCTCTGTGGGCACCCGCACCCTGTAAAAAGTCTATGGTGTACCAATATGTCTTAGACTTTTCCAGCCATTCATCACCGTAGGGTACACTATGAACAGCACAGGCAGCGCACTGAATGTAGGCAGGCTATTATAGATAAATGATAAAGTACATGATATACTATACTGGACTGTAGTATTCAGGGTAAATTACCATGTTGGCACTTTGTGATAAATAAATGGGTTTTAGGTTGCAGCTTGGGCACTTGGTCTCTAACAGGTTCACCATCATTGACCTATCACATCTTATAGGTAACTTCTAATCTGTCTCCACATTTAATTAGATTTATGATTTCAATTATATCTTCTAACTCTAATGTAGAACCTTTGCCCAGTACACCTTACTGGCTGCCATTATGTGTTGGATCAGTCTATTATTCTTCAGAGAAATACTTTCAGTCTGTTCCCCCCAACAAGTATACACCTGGAATCAACATATATGTAACATGAAATCCCAAAACTTCATGCAACAAATGGCTGGTTTTCCCAAAGCCCCTTAGCTATCACACAATCCCACCACATATGCCTTAAGGATTCTTTTTAAAGATGGTGCCACTAAGGTGGGATTCACATCAGTGTTTTTTTTCAGAGACTTTATAATTGATGACCTATCCTAAGTATCTGATCGGTGGGGTGACCCCATCGATCAACTGTTTGAGAAGGCTCACTTCCAGTAGCGCCAAGATCTTCTCTGAACTTTCCCTAGGCCCAGTGATGACACAGTCACCGGTCACGTGGCCTAGGAGCAGCTCAGCCCCATAGAAGTTAATGGGACTGAGCGCAATACCAATCACAGCCGCTATACACTCACCGGCCACTTTATTAGGTGCACCATGCTAGTAACGGGTTGGACCCCCTTTTGCCTTCAGAACTGCCTCAATTCTTCGTGGCATAGATTCAACAAGGTGCTAGAAGCATTCCTCAGATATTTTGGTCCATATTGACATGATGGCATCACACAGTTGCCGCAGATTTGTCGGCTGCACATCCATGATGCGAATCTCCCGTTCCACCACATCCCAAAGATGCTCTATTGGATTGAGATCTGGTGACTGTGGAGGCCATTTGAGTACAGTGAACTCATTGTCATGTTCAAGAAACCAGTCTGAGATGATTCCAGCTTTATGACATGGCGCATTATCCTGCTGAAAGTAGCCATCAGATGTTGGGTACATTGTGGTCATAAAGGGATGGACATGGTCAGCAACAATACTCAGGTAGGCTGTGGCGTTGCAACGATGCTCAATTGGTACCAAGGGGCCCAAAGAGTGCCAAGAAAATATTCCCCACACCATGACACCACCACCACCAGCTTGAACCGTTGATACAAGGCAGGATGGATCCATGCTTTCATGTTGTTGATGCCAAATTCTGACCCTACCATCCGAATGTCGCAGCAGAAATCGAGACTCATCAGACCAGGCAACGTTTTTCCAATCTTCTACTGTCCAATTTCGATGAGCTTGTGCAAATTGTAGCCTCAGTTTCCTGTTCTTAGCTGAAAGGAGTGGCACCCGGTGTGGTCTTCTGCTGCTGTAGCCCATCTGCCTCAAAGTTCGACGTACTGTGCGTTCAGAGATGCTCTTCTGCCTACCTTGGTTGTAACGGGTGGCAATTTGAGTCACTGTTGCCTTTCTATCAGCTCGAACCAGTCTGCCCATTCTCCTCTGACCTCTGGCATCAACAAGGCATTTCCGCCCACAGAACTGCCGCTCACTGGATGTTTTTCTTTTTCGGACCATTCTCTGTAAACCCTAGAGATGGTTGTGCGTGAAAATCCCAGTAGATCAGCAGTTTCTGAAATACTCAGACCAGCCCTTCTGGCACCAACAACCATGCCACGTTCAAAGGCACTCAAATCACCTTTCTTCCCCATACTGATGCTCGGTTTGAACTGCAGGAGATTGTCTTGACCATGTCTACATGCCTAAATGCACTGAGTTGCCGCCATGTGATTGGCTGATTAGAAATTAAGTGTTAACGAGCAGTTGGACAGGTGTACCTAATAAAGTGGCCGGTGAGTGTATACTGTATGATGCTGTGCTTGCTAAGGACAGGGAAACAGTACGATTACAATAAATGTGTTTACTTCCTTAATGGGATTTTCCCAACATTTAAAACTTATGCCAAATAGTAGTATATGGGACAAAAATCAGTTCATCAGTCTACACTAATATAAACTGTAACCTTTGCAGTTGCTTTTCCCTTTTGCTTCTTGCAGTTAAATCTCAGGCGTGTAATCGCTGTGACCCTCTCTCCTCAGACGATGGCTTTATAAGGAGACATGAAGAAAGGCAGCGGAGATCCCTTATTTCCAAGGATAGTGCAATATGGGTCAGATAAGGAAACATTCATAATACAATTAGAAGATGCTATAATGTGAAAAGCTTTAAAACTAAGGGGGACATTTATCATTTGAGATTGTTTTCATGTCACTTTTAAATCTGGTTTTGCATTGTGTGATTGCACCAAATTTACGAAGTGGTGCACAGTTTTCATGTATCTGGTGCAACTGCATTTTGTTGTAGGACTTAGTCTTAAAGGGGTTATCCAACTCCTAAAATGTCTCCCCTAATGCCCGGGCCCCTCATACAGGTTATACTTACCCACCTCCCTGGCACCCGTGGCGCTCTTGATGCCTGCACGGTAGCAGCTGCATCGGGTGACGCTAGGAAGGCTCATTCCTATCGCGGTCTGCTATTGGCTACAACATCCCCCGATAACCCCCCCAAACCCAAACAACCCCCCACCCTGTCGCCTGATTTTTTGATTCACGCGATGGGGAGATGCAGTGGCAGCCATGCAGGAATCAGAAGCGACACAGGTGCCGGGGTGCGAGGTAAGTATAACCTGTATGAGGGACCTGAGCATTAGGGGGGACATTATAGGGGTTGGATAACCCCTTTAAAAATACACCAGGGGCCCACCTGGCATAGGATGTGACTTTTATGAGATTTTTCGGGACATTTCCAAGTTGCGCAATTGGCATGTCGTCCAACATTTTTATAGCAAAAATCAGACATATCTGGTTTGATAAATGCCCCCCTAAATGAGTAGTTATTTACAGGTTGTTACTAAAGGTGCATTTAGATGAGCAGCAGATTGTCAGGAGAAAGTGTTCGCAGGAACATTTGTTTCCGATAGTCTTCCCGATTAACTGGGCGTCTAAATCCACGTTAAGATGTATACACCAGCAGTTACAGAGAAAAAGCAGTGTGAAGGGCTCTAGATTCAGGAGAACAATCCTTATCCTGTTATCAGTTTCTCCATTATGAGAAGTGGCTGGTTATCACTACTCAAACACATCCCCAAAGAGAGAGTGAAAGAAGTGATTTCCCTTAATGTAGGTAAACCAAGCTACAGGCTTATCAGTGATTTATTAGTGCTGACGGAGATCAGAGAGATCACTGTGTACTGCATTCCAGAATGCATAGTAGTAATGAGCACTGTCACGTTAAGTAAACAGCTATATCATTGTACTGTATAGAGACAGCGATTGTCAGTACAGATAGGACATTTAATTGAGGAAGCGTCTCTACTATATGCAGTAAGCCTGCAGCATTACCTCTCCATATTATGCACTTCTGCTCTAAGTATAATGTCATTTTCATACTTTCGATGGTGAAATCTTCAATTTCACTGTTTATATTCAGGCATTTTCTAATTTCTGATAGTTTGTTTCATCTTATACTTGATGATGCCTGCAGTGTGCTATGAAGATGAAACACTCGCTTATCATCACCTTGTCTGCTGTGCATTCCCACATGGCAGTGGATGCTTCTTTACAAGCCTTCACAGCTGCTAAGAAGATACCACTTGGACATGCTGGGGGAGATTTATCAAAAATGGTGTAAAGTAGAACTGGCTTAGTTGTCCATAGCAACCAATCAGATTCCATCTTTCATTTATCAGAGATCCTTTGGAAAATGAAAGGTGGGATCTGATTGGTTGCTATGGACAACTGAGACAGTTTTCCTTTACAACAATTTTGATAAATCTTCCCCACTGTCTATTCAGTTTTAGCTATTTTAGCTTAAAAGGAGTCTGACAGCAAAACTGCTGACAACGTTGTGGCGGCATTTTAATCATCAGGAGTAGTGTGAATAAAGTTTTATTCTGACATTCACAGTGAAATGCCTTGTGCGCTTAGCTGCTTCACAGCCCCCCTCCCCCCTCTGAGTGACAGATGTAGCATCCAAACAGGATACCACTACAGCTGTCAGATTGAGAATGTAACGATTGAGAAGAAGCTCACTGCAGAGCGCAGAGATAACTTCACTATGAGGCTCCACATTCTGGGCACTTGTAGGACAGTGCTTGGCAGAATAAAAGTTCATATTCACACCACTCCTGATAATAAAGTCTGCACAAACAATGTTTGTACTCCTCTCCCAGACACCCTCATTCATTACATCTATACTTTGTCTATACTTTGAGTTAATTACAGGAAAGCCTATATATGAAGCAGGTAAAATGGCTAAATACATAATAAGCAAATAATTAACCCCTTCACGAACGTCCAACGTAAATTTACGTTGACGGTTTGGCATTCAAAAATGGACCCTGCTTGTGAGAGGAGTGGGCGCCATAGCCACCTGGTGCCTGCTGTATTAAACAGCAGGCATCTGGGACTAATGTATGCGATTGACGATAATGGAGATCGCATATATTTATCCTCTCAGATGCCATGGTTATATGTCACTATGACATCTGAGAAGTTAAAGACCGGCAGCGCATGTTCATTGTGCTCCGGCTTCCCAAGGCGAGGATTGAGGGGGCTGGATGTAGTATTAGGCAGCATTTGTACTCGGGAGTGGTACAGGGCTGCTGCACATTAATTCCTATGGAAAGCCAATATAATGATTGTTTGATATACTTCCTTAGGGGAACTATTAAAAAGTATAAAAAATAAAAAAAAGTTTTTAAAAATACAAAAAAATTGAAATATAAAAATTCGAATCTTTCCCCTTTTCCCGAAATTCAAACAAAAATACCTAAATAATTTGAAAAATTAGCTTCATGGGCATTGCCGTCTGCAAAAACATCTGTACTATTAAAATATAAAAATAGTAAAAAAACAAAACAAAACAGTGAAACAGAAAAAAGTCAAAATGGCTAATTCAATGTTCCTTGGTTGCTTCTTCTCTCACAAAAAACTGAATAAAAAGTGATCAAAAAGTCATACACACCCCAGAGATCATCCCACAAAAAAAATTAGCCCTCACACAGCTCCGTATTTCTTAATACACTTAGTCACTGACTATAGAACGTCTTTTAACACGTGCCCATTAATTCCTAAGACATAACTTTTATTTATAATCTTGGTTAAAATTTACACTGTGAGACTGTTTAAAATCACCGTGATGTGCAGTATATATTGCCCAGGTATTAGTGGCTGATTAATGCTTGCTGCATGGTTATAGTCATTCCACAGCACATGCACCAGTTATTTGCGCATACAACTGGTATCATTCAGCTCTCTTCTCTATTCTGTCCCTATAATAGTTTTTCATAATAAAGGGCTTCCTGCACTGTCACTGCACTTTAAAAAACACGCACACACACCACATTATCTGCACACACATTCATACAGCTCCGTACGCATAAAAAAAAAAATGGGGGTCAGAATATGACAATGCAAAGGAAAAATTAGTTTTTATTTTTGTTTTCATTATTAAAATGCAAGCAAAAACTATACATGTGGGGTATCGTTGTAATTGTGATGAGCCAGAGAATCAAGATAAGAGGTCAGTTTTGCTGCATAGTAAATAGTGTAAAAAAATAAATAAATGAAAAACCCTACTAAGGGTGCATTCACATCACCGTTTAGCTTTGCGTTCTTTTGATCTGTCAGAAGAAGAAAGAGAGAGAAAAAAACAGGATCCAGTAAAAAAAACGGATCCTGTTGCATCCGTTTGAGCCGTTTCAGTCTGAGATTTGTTTTTTAGACGGGAAAAATAGTCCTGCATGCAGTACTTTTGTTTCCATCTAAAAAAACGGATCTCAGACAGAAATGGCTCAAACGGATGACAACTGATGAAACAGGATCCGTTTTTTTACTGGATATGGAATCCAGTATAGAATGCATAAGGCTTCATTCACACGACCGTATTTTGTTTCTGTGTCCGTTCCGTTTTTCTTGCAGACCGTATGCGGAACCATTAATTTTAATGGGTCCACAAAAAAAACGGAAGATACTCCATATGCATTCCGTTTCCGTATGTTCGTATTTCCGTTCCACAAAAAAGATAGAACATGTCCTATTCTATAGGCATTGTTACAATGGATCCGCAAAAAAAAACGGAAAAACAGATGCCATACGGAATGCCATCGGTTTTTTTTTGCGGACCGCAAAACACATACGGTCGTGTGAATGAAGCCTAACTGATGCAACAGGATCCTGTTTTTTTTTCTCTCTCTCTTCTTCTGACGGAACAGAAAAACGGAAAGCTAAACGGTGATGTGAATGCCCCCTAATGGAATAGTGTTTTTATAATTTCACCCCATTTGGAATTTTTTTTACCATTGTATGCAACCATAAATGGTGCCATTAGAAGGTACATCTTGTCCCGCAAAAAACAAGCACTCAAGTTATGGCTTTGGGAGGGCTGGGAGTAAAAAATGAAAACAAAAGAACTGAAAATTACCCAGTCCTAAAAAGGTTAAAGGGGTTGCCCTAGATTTTGATATTGATAGCTTATCCTCAGGATAGGTCATTGATATCTAATTGGTGGGGGTCCAACTCCTGGCACCCCTGCTGATCAGCTGTTTGAAGAGGCCATGGGGGGGTTTGAAGAGGCCCACATAGCAGCAACCACAGTATGCATACAAGAGTCATCTGAAGGACTAATTTGTGAAATCAATATAAATATCAGCAAACTGTCAGTCAAGGTTAAGACCTGATTTTGACAGTGTTTACATCATGAGTGGGATTTTGTACAGCCCTACGTACTGTAGGTCATCTAACAATGGATCATGGACATGTGGAGGAACTGCTGTCATTCTTTTATAAGACCATGTTTCAGAGTGCCTGCAAACTGTGATAGCACTTCTTTACAGTCATGCCTTCTTCATATATTACATGGCCATGGTGCTTGTCCTCCTGCTCCTCATCTGTGCTAGAGTTTGTATATCATGACCAATGCCAGCTAAACCTTTCACTATAAGAGGCTGGTGACAAGCAAACTAAAATGAAAACCTGCTTTGAGGAAGGCCTGGTGGCCTAACAGCAAGATCTATTAGTCCCCACTATGAGGTCTACCAGGAGATCCCTGTCTTCTGTTTGGCCACCACTGGTTGATATATCGATTTGGACCCAACATTATGTTTCTGAAATTTGATTTTTTTTTTAATCTAAGAAAAATGTTGCTTTCTAGTTTGTGGATTTTGCAAACAATTTCGATATCACTGTAGCTCCCTTTCATAATCCTAGTGCAGGTAAGGAGCCCTGCCTTATAGTAAGTTCTGGGTAGGACAATCTATCATGAGCAAAATCCTAACTTCTGTACAATAATGGGGCTGGTACATGCTTACACATGACTTGGATGTCACTTACACTGTGAAACAAATGCAATAAATCCATTTATGCGTACATTTACACCATTAAGGGATCATACAATTATTATGCACTTGCCAAAGCCGTATGTCATAGATGGAGATAAACAGGATTTGCAGGATAAAGTGCTGTATTATTTCAGTATTAGTAATGAAATCACATGACTAAAAGGTGAAGTAACAAAGGGGATTAATTAAAGAGCCCTAAGCAAGAAATCATGGGTGGGAAGCAAGAAGTGACATACTGGAAATACAACTGGTAACAAACGTGGGAGGATTGTATGGTACACAATAAAATCCCCCGTGGTTGCCGACTCTATTACACAAATTGCTTCTTGTAAAGGGAATGATTCTTGTCATAGACATATATTAGGTAATTGCAGATAATGTAGTATTTAAAGGGCCTGCAAGGTGGATCATCACTCAGAAAGAAGCTATAATCATACTACTTAGTTTATCAATGGGAAAGTAAAGCCATTGTAAAATGTGTGCTATTTCTAGATGATTCTTGAAAAAAAGTTCTTGTTTTCAAGCAATTAAAAACTAATTTGTATGCGGTATCCTCATTTGTAAGTCCAAGACACCTAAGAAAACAATGTAGTCCAGCAGGCGATGGCTTTTCAGTGCTTTTGTAGAATGTCATAGAAACTATGGCAAAGGTCATTGATTGCACGCTGGCATTAGAATAATTGATAATAGAGAATATGCCATAGAAGGTTACTTCCCATCTGCAACCACTACATTGTAGTAAATATAGGGCCTCATAACAAAAAAAGTACTATTATAGAGCCCGCAGTAAATACCCCCTGCTCTAGCTTTTCCCTCACTTCTTGAATGAAGGGGAACACTAACTTAGCTAGTCATCCAGAATCTTTTTTTCATTTATAATGTAACCCATTACTTTCACATGTTTTTCTTTATATGAGCCTTATATAAGGATATGCACTTACATTAGCTGACAGGATGGTGACCACTATCTGCACACATAGTACCAGTACTGTTTCTTTGGTGTGGGAAATCATGTCACAGCCTCCATCTCTCAATGACATAGCTCTGGACAATAGAAAGAGAGACTTCCTTGTAGAGAAACCAATATGACAAATGTGGTGAGTTCAGAAATTGAAGGAATGCTATTTTATAGTAGCCCCCATTTTTGAATTTGCAGGGACTGTCCCTAATTTTCAGAGACAGTCCTAGCCTGAAAATGGGCAGAACTTATGTAAGCCCTACCAGGGGCGGACTGGGAACTTAAAGTGGCCCTGGAAAAAATACTAAAAGTGGCCCAGTTTTGTAGTCGGGTCCAAATTGATGTAAGGCAGGGCCAGCAATACCATATTGTGGCACATTATACTGCCCCAACAAAGCCAATTACAACCGTCCATCACAAAATCCTGCCAGCAGCACAAAATACATCCCCAAAAACTTCCATAGGACGTCTGTGAGGAGGGCCCAGGTGGCCCCGTTGGCATTGGCCCACCAGGAAATTTCCCTGTAATGTCTATGGCCAATCCGCCCCTGAGCCCTACCAATAGGTGGACAATCCTGGTCAGGTTTGAGTGTGTTTCTGGGGCGAGGCTTTAGTTTTTTGTAAGACACATAGAAAGCATTTTTTCCAAAGTGTAGTGAATATTGTTTTATTTCATAAGCTTAGGGTACCGTTGAGCGAAGCATTTGCAGTGGAATTCCATCTGCAGTTTGAGGAAAACTTCAATTGACAATGAATCCAAATTTCCGTGGTAATGAATCAGTTTTTCCTAATGTAGTGGATGCACATGTTAGAAAGTGAAAGTAAGAAGCCTGAGAATGTGACATCACCCATAATGCTGTGCAGCCAGCCAATCCAAAGATAACCATCCTCTGTGATGTCACAGCCCTATAAAAGCCTCATTGTCCTGTGAGCTAAGCATAGGGAGAGACTTGGTAACACTCATACACTAGGTACAGGTACAGTGTTGCTGAAAATGATTAATAGAAGAAGATTGGAGAGGGAGGGTGCAGGGAGACTTATTCTGCACCAGTTTTATTTAATTATTCCTACATTTGCTTATTCCTATATCAGCCATAAACTAAAATATGTAATTCAATACCAATAAGATGGAAGCCTTTATTATTCTAATGCCAGCGTGCCAACCAATACCATCCAGTCTGCACCCCTGTCCAGGTATTAATGATGACCATCCTCCTCCTTTGCTGGCTGTACTTCTTACAAATCATCCTTCAAAGTCTCCATGTCCTAGAAAAGTCAGCAAGATGCAGAGAGAGGAGTAGCTGGATGTTCCTGATGACATATTCTCATCAATATTAGATGATGTGGAAAGGGAGGAAAAGCAGATTGCAGAAGAAGGGCTCCCACCTGTAGGGCAGGAGAATGCTGGAGTTGGAGAAGTGGGTATGCCAGAACTGATTAATATTCTGTGTTTACTGGAGATTGCAGGCAAGAACAGCAATAATATGAATATTGTCCCCCCAAACTAACAAGCCAAACCTCAAACAACAACAGTCCCTTTTTAAAGGTGCATTAAAGGTGCCACACGGCAATTAACAATGAAGAAGGACTATACAGTGTGGTCTTTATTATTAAATAATTTGCAATGAATTCATTTGTAACAAATCTAATTTCTTGGTCAACTTCAGAGAAGTTGCCAAATCGAATTTTTAATAACCTCTCGTCTCATCTCTAGTCTAGGGGTACATTTACGCCACGGATTTTGAAAATCCGCCTACAAAATTCAGCATGGAATCCTTGAATGTATTTCAACAATTTTTGTTTGTTTGTTTGCTTTTTTTACCAATGTGTTTACTTAAACTAAAACTTAAAATACAAAACTGTATTTTCAGCTTTTGGTTTTTGGCACTAAAAAACATGTAGAAAATGTGCAACAAACACGCAGACACCCACAGAGCCGTTTTTTTACGCTTCCCATTCTTTTCAATGGAAGATTCACAGTAGATTCCACTTTTTTGCACGCTTATTTCCATATGGAAAAAAAGCTAGTTTTGCTTCCCATTGAAGTGAATGGAAGGCTGTTTGGAAGCATATTTTGGAGCTGATTTTGAGGCAGAAATGCACTATAAATCAGCACTGAAAACTGATGTGAACTATCCTTACCTGGTAATAAATCGGATGAGAAAGGAAAAATTTTTTTTTTCACTATTTCCTTGTTTTTTAGGGTAGTTGGATCAAGCTAGAAAATTTACACCAAAAATTAATCCACTAGCCCTGTGCATGGTGATACATGCAAATTATCTAACATACCGTATGTTGTGAATATAGCACAGCTTTCCTTTTAGTTTCTTATGAGTGCCCTGACCAGGAGTTTTGCAGACAAGGTCATTTTATTTTTCTTCACTTTCACATCTTGAACCAGCTGGTGGTAATATGCACACTGTACACACTAGCAAACAGTGCTGTCAAACAGAGCGTGCACCATAGTGTGTGTATGCTGTGTAAAAACTTCTGAACACATGAGCAGAAAGGATTTTTCACAGCACAGACCCTAAACTAACTACAAAAATTTGGTTCTAAAACTAGGTTTTCCTATGAGTACCAAGATTGGCTGTCATGGTGATCACAGGACAAGGACCTGAGCCATACTGATGATGTCACTAAGACCAGAGGTTGTTAGTAGGACTAAGCTCTGGGTGTGGGGGTTGCTCTGCGAGACAACAGAAGAATGGGTGTAAACTTATAGTAAGAAAATATGGACATATTTTTACAATAAATGCCCCTGAAGTGATTAATTGACATTGGTTTTGCTGGCACTATTCCTGAGTAAATTGTCTGGGGAGGGGCATGGCAAGTTTTTTTCAATGCATTACTAGTTAGACCTTGGATCATTATATGCTATTATGAGTGCAACTGTCAGTACAAATTAATAATTTCAAAAAATACTACAGGAAAATAAAAAAAAAATATTTTTGAACATTTTTATGGTTCAAATATTTTATTGAGAAATGGCATAGGAAACAGAAAAAAAAGTGCAGTACACATATCCAAGTGTGATACAATAAATCAAAATCAATGTTACAATACAGTATACATATCCAGCGAAACAAAGTCTCTGCCCAGTAACATACAATAAACAACTGACATATAAAAAGTATTTCCATGTATAAGGGGAAGACAACACAAAGGGAAGATGAAGGGAAGAAGGGTAGGGAGGGATGAGATCCTGCCATATGCACCTAGGATATTATCTGCGAAGACATAACATTAGGGTTAAGTTTGGGATTCCGCTTGGTCCAGCCAAGTATGAAAAGCCGGTGCAGCCTTGTACAAGAGCCAGGGTGACAAGGTAACGGGCATCTATGCCCTCATCTTCTGCACAAAGTTTCTCCGTCCTGCGAATTATTTCTAATGTGTCAAGCCAATCCCTTATTGAGGGAGTAACGGAAGACTTCCAATATCTGGGTATAACCAGGCGAGCAGCTTGAAGAAAGAATCTAAGAAGACCCTTTTTGAGAGTAGAAATGGAACCTGGAAGAATGGACAATACAGCCTCCTCAACAGACCATGTGGAGTTGCATCTGCTCACCTGGTTATATAAGTCATTCAGTGCTTTCCAGAAGGAAGTCACTCCGCTACAAAACCACCATATATGAGACATGTGACCTATCTCACTACCACATCTCCAGCATAAGCCTGAGCAAGTGGGATAGAAAGAGTATAGGATCGCTGGGGTTCTATACCATCTTGATATAATCTCAAAATTCTTTTCCTGGAGTGCACAACTGATGGACGACTTGTGCGATAGGAAGAAAGCCTTTTCCCATTGCTCATAGGAGAAAAATCGTCCCAATTCCCTCTCCCATGCCGCTACATACAGAGAAGAAGGAGTACCCCCATTTCCCTGGAGCAGCCCATAGACCAGAGACACCTGATGGGAAGGAGGGGAAGATTAGAGACATATAGATCCAAAGGGGGTGAGATCTCTAGTAAAAGTCGAGGGAGGGCCTAGAGAATTTAGGGAACGCTTAAGGCTGGCATATAGAAGCCACACCCCACTGCCGTTTCCCTCAGGGAATGAACTGAGGGGGCGAAAAGATGATTTCTGGAAAAGGTGAAGCATACGAGGGTTATCCTCTCTACGTAAACCGAGCAGGGATCTCTTTCCCATTCCAATAGGAAATGTGGGATTATCAAATATGGGAGTCATGGGTCCTAAGCGAGTGGTAATGCCCAGGGGCGTCATGCACCAATCCCAAACCCGCAAAATCCCTCTTGTAAGGAGGGGTAAGGAGGAGGGCCTATTATCTTTCGTAAGCCATAAAAGATCCCGTGTGGGTCGACCCAGTTCCCAACTTTCCATCTGAGTCCATCTTTTAGATGACCCACAGTGAAACCAATCCAGAATATATGAAAGAATTGCAGCTTTATGATATAGTTGCAGGTCAGGAAGGCCCACGCCGCCCCTCAGCTTGGAACATGTCAAAAACCGTATGCCTAATCTAGGAGATGAGCCAGCCCAAACAAAATCTAAAAATAAAGAGTGGAGTGACTTGAAGAACTTCATAGGCAACGGGACAGGTAGGGTCCTAAAAAGATATAGGATCCTTGGCAGGATATTCATCTTTAATGTATGAATCCGCCCAAACCATGACATGGGTAGAGACCTCCAGCTTTGAAAGTCCCTTTTTATATTTGCAATAAGGGGGGGGGAATTGGCAGAGTATAGATCAGCCAGTCTCAAGGGAATAGCAGTGCCCAAATAAGTAATATGGTTCTCAGCCCACTGAAATGGGAAGGAGGACCTCAGGTGAGAGACAGAGTCTGCTGGCAGGGAGATGTTGAATATCTCGGAGTTGTGGAGATTTACCTTGAAATTACTGAGGTCTCCGAATGTCGCAAGTTCCTTCAAGATATTAGGGAAACCAATTAATGGGTTAGAGCAGAATATGAGAAGGTCGTCAGCATAAATAGCAGTTTTAGAGTCTATGTTTCCCAATCTAACTTCCTCTAAAGTGACGCATTGGCCCTGAGAGCTCTGGCCAGAAATTCCATTATCATAATGTAAAGTAGAGGGCATAGGGGACACCCTTGTCTGGTACCATTATGGATCAGAAAGGGAGAGGATAGGGATCCATTCACCCGAACCTAAGCTCTGGGCCCATTGTAAAGGGCAAGTATACAAGTGATCATAAGGGGTCCCAAGCCAAACGCCCTCAGGGCCTCACCCAGGAAGATTCAATCTACCCTATTGAAGGCTTTCTCGGCGTCGATCGAGAGGATGCAAAGAGGGAAAGAAGAAGTCTGAGCCCTAGCGATGTGAGCCAAAGTTCTAATGGTATTATCCTTGGCATCCCTCCCCGGGACAAAGCCCACCTGGTCGTTATGTATCAACGAGGGCATATAGAGCTTTAATCTTTCAGCTAGGATTTTAGCGTAGATTTTAACATCTATGTTAATTAAAGAGATCGGTTGATAATTACTACAAACCAGGTGGTCTTTGCCCGGTTTGGGGATCACACAAATGTGAGCGGTCAAAGTCTGTGAAGGAAAATGGGCCCCTTCTGCTAGGGAGTTACACATTTTTGTAAGTGGTTTGGAGAGTGTATCCGAGAGGTTTTTGTAAAATCGTGGTGTAAAACCATCCGGACCCAGACATTTCCCTACCTCTAGACCTTTTATGGTATGTACCACCTCCTGCAAAGTTATTTCCCCTTCCAGAATATTCCTCTCCTCGATGGAAAGCTTTGGACCAGCTAGTCTAACCATATAATCTCTAATCTTCTGGGCCTTTTGGTGGGTGGGAAGGTCTGCATATTTCCCTCTCAGATTATATAGGTCTTCATAATAAGATTTAAATTCCTGTAAGATGTCTTTAGTGGCATGTACCAGACCCCCCTGCCCTGCGATTGAGAGCTGGGATAAAAGAGGTGTTACTTCTAGGTTTCAGCATCCTAGCTAGCAATCTACCACTCTTATTTCCTTGCCCATAAAAGAGCTTTTTGAGTTTGTCCCTGGCTCCTAGGTATTTTTTGGTCAATCAGTTTTCTAAGAGATGTCCTGACTTCACATAGATCATGGTAGTCTGTAGAAGTGAGGGAACCCTTATGTTTACTCTCCAACATCGTCAATCTCTGCAAGAGAGTCTCAGTTTGAGCAGTTCTCATCTTCTTAAGCCTAGAGGCGTGTGAAATGAGTCTACCTCGTATCACGCATTTTAAAGTTTCCCATTGTATAGTGGGGCTAGAGGTGTCTGTCCTATGAATCTCCAGAAAGTTCGAGATTGTAGATCTGACATCCGCCAAACAGACCGAGTCCCCAAGTGAGGGAGTGATCAGAAAAAGGATAGGCTCAACACCAGCTGCGGGTGCCAAATCTAACAAGGAATGGGAAATAAAGATATAATCTAGGAGATGGTATGAATTATGGGTAGATGAAAAGAAAGTAAAATCTTTGGTGGTAGGGGAGAGGATACGCCAAACGTCCACCAACCTCAGTGATTGAAGGTGTCTCTTAAATCTATGGACTGCCCCAGCAGAAAGAGAGGATCTACCTGAGGAGGTATCGAGTTGAGATCGCCACCCAAGATAATCGGAAGACCATCAGCAAATTCATCCAGAGCAGCAAACATCGAGAAGGCAAACTCCAGTTGACCAGTATTTGGAAAATACACATTAGCAATAATAAATGTTCTGGAGAAATAGACAGTTTGAGGAAAAGGAACCAACCTGTGCCATCCATTTTGGTATCCAAAATGGTGTGAGCAATCGACTTATGGATAGCAATTGAAACCCCCCTAGCTTTAGAAGCATCACATGTACTTTGAAACCAAATTGGAAAAAACTTACATGAAGGGATATGTTTAGTTTTAAAATGTGTCTCTTGCAAGAGAGCTATTGCAATCCTCTGCTTATGGAGGTTATACATAATTTGGTTTCTTTTGGCTGGGTTCATTTAGTCCATTAACATTATATGAGCCTACTTTTATAGAGGTCATATTTGTAACCAAAGAGAGATAGTACCTATCATCTGATATCGGTGCAATGGAAGGGGAGGGAAAGGCAAGGGAAGAATGGAAACAGACATTTGGAAAGACAAACCTAACATACTAAACAATCAAGGTAATAGAGTGAACAGATATATAATATCACAAATAAGTCAGCAGCAGAATGGGAAGGACACCCACTCCACCTATATGTAAGAGAGGGTCTGTGAAAGCCCTGACACAGCAGAAGGCTCTCCTCCACATCCGCTCCAGGGTATGACATAAGACCCCGGAAATAAGGTTATGAACAAACAGTAACAACTTATGAAGCTATCCAACAAAATTCATAGGAACAAAATGCACAAGTATTCTGGGTCACAAGATGTTGGCCCGCACTCCGGGGAGGTCCCCATCTCACGACCCCCTCATGGGTACAAAAGTGCGGAAAGGGGGTATCGCCATTCCCCACTTTGAAGGTGTAAACTTTATATTAAACATAAATGGTATACACAGTTAAAGACTCATATACACCCTCACGGAATCTTCCGGTGCTTGGATGACCGTGGTGACACCTGAGACCATTGCTCTCTCGGGGGCAATGACGATGGTGAGGGCACAGATGGCCAATCAGGGATAGTGACTGGCGGGAGGTCGAAAGTCTCCAAAACCTTGGGGAGATTGTCCAGATCTCTGAATATTGCTGATCTGCCGTCCTTTCTGGCATGAAGCTGGAAAGGGTACCCCCATCTATAGGTAATGTCCTTTTCTTTCAATAAGGCAAGAACAGGCTTCACTGCTCTACGTAGTTGTAGTGTCCTTCTGGACAGATCAGGTAGATGGATAGGAGTTCCCCGACCTCCAATTTCTCCGACTGGCGGGCTGCACGCAGGATCTCCTCCTTGATCTTAAAGAAATGTACCCGGCACACTATGTCTCTGGGTCTAGATGTACAGTGCCTTGCGAAAGTATTTGGCCCCCTGGAACTTTTCAACCTTTTGCCACATTTCAGGCTTCAAACAAAAAGATATAACATTTTAAATTTTTGGTGAAGAATCAAGTGGGTCACAATTGTGAAGTGGAACGAAATTTATTGGATCATTTAAACTTTTTTTGTAATAATAAAACTGAAAACTGGGGCGTGCAAAATTATTCGGCCCCTTTGCTTTAATACTTTGTTAATGTAAGTAAATGAATAATTTTGCACGCCCCACTTTTTAGTTTTATTATTACAAAAAAGTTTAAATGATCCAATAAATTTCGTTCCACTTCACAATTGTGACCCACTTGTTGATTCTTCACCAAAAATTTTAAATGTTATATCTTTTTGTTTAAAGCCTGAAATGTGGCAAAAGGTTGAAAAGTTCCAGGGGGCAGAATACTTTCGCAAGGCACTGTATCTGTAGGTTTGGGGCCCAAAGCCCTGTGGATGCGATCCAATGCAATGTAACAGTCCCGTTTAACAAGGAGCCAAACAGGGTCTGAATAGTGGCCTCCAAATCTCCCGCCAAAACTGATTCTGCTACCCCTCTGATTCGCAGATTATTCCTGCGATGGAGATTGTCAATATCATCCAGGTGGGATAGTAAGTGAGAAATATGCTGTAAATGAGCGTAGAGTACCTTTTGGCGATCCTCTAGGCAGGTGTGCATGGCCTCCTGCGTTTTTTCAGAAGCTTCTACACGGTGGCCTAGATGTTGGATCTCTTCTTTGAAAATCTCCATTTCTGTGCGGTACGTTTGCTCCAAATGGGACACAGACTTTTCCAGGTCCTCTTTTGTGGGCAATGCCTGTAGGTGAGCCCGCAGGTCCCATCCCGCAGTGGAGGCGCTTGAGGACGGCTGACAGAGTCTCTGTCCAGAGGAGGGGGGCGCGAGCTGTTCTCAGATGATGGGGAAGACGCTTCGGCGGCCATCTTGGGCGAGGCGGGAGAGTCTGAGGCCGGAGTTTGAGATCGAAGAACTTCTGAATGCCAGAATTTTCGGCCTGCTGACTGGTGTCAGGGTGGCCCTTGGTTGTTTTATGATCCATCTGGCGATAGTACTGGTTACAGTGATAAGGGTGGATAGCTATGTTAGCAGAAGTAGAGGGAGAGCTGCAGTCCTGCACGTCCTACTCCGCCATGAGCAAGCCACGCCCCCATTTTTTTTTTACATTTTTACACTAGCATGTAGAATAAAAATCATAAAAACTACATACATCTACAAATAACATACACTGTGCAGTAAAAAAAAAAAAAAAAACCTAGAAATATTTGCTCAAAATTGTAGCAGTATGACATAATTTTAGGATAAGACTGGACAGAGTTGAAAAGACATTCATTTTGCTGCCAAGCACCACAAACTAGGGGCTCATTAGCTACAATGAACGCCTGGTACATTTACACAGTGACCTAGTTATTGCAGCGAGAGTGGAGATGAGAGGGAGCGGAGGCTCCTTTCTGTGTGCTTGGCAGGATGTGTGTGTTGTACTCATCTTTGGCAGGTGTCCCTACTGGTTATATACACATTTGTTGTCTTTGTTTTTTGTAGAGGATGACAGGCACCAGATGTCTACTGTGCCTAAGAATCGCTTGACCTTTTATTAGACCCTTCACACAGTGCCCCTTCTCGTTCTCTTAAAATAGACAGCAAATAAATGGCCCCTTTGTGCCAGTTCTGGGTGGGGAGGGGAGGGCTCATCTCTCCTGCCACAGGAAACCTGTGGATTGCCCAAATTGGGGTTTATTTGGTCAATCTGAGCAAAAGACATGATAAACCCACACCATGGGACAAGCTGCTCCATTCACTGCTGGATGACCTCATTCAGTGAGCAACCAATCGGGATGCACCATAATACTGCCAAGAAATGAAGTCATTGTATTTAATTGTACAGGTTGGCAAAGGATCAAGAGGAACTCTGTGCCAGGCTGTACACAGTAAGAATGATGTGGTTTACACCTCCATAATGAAGAGCCAAAGGGGGTTGAGAAAAAATGAGGACACAAAGAGGACCACCATCATTTCAACATTTTGAATCCTGTTTTAGGAATAAAGAGTTCCCCCACTCCATCATATTATGGGACCAACACCTACAGTAAACATTAGTTAGATGATATCTAGTTAGATCATAGAGTCATTTTCTAATATTTAACATTCGAGGACATTCAAAGAGCGTATACAGTTATAGATGATGCAAATGAGCAAAAAACAACATCCACAGACATGCCATTTTGTTCTGTGGATAAAGTTAGCATACTCTTGGCTCTAATACCAGGTTTTGCTCCGTTTTTCAGAAACAGCCTCCAGCAGGCATTTCTTAGTCACAGTCACATGGACACATTTTTTCCACTCCTGTGGTTCCTGCATGCTTAGTGTATTTCAAATCCCCCACGTCATCTCAATCAGATATACTGTAGAACCAGATTTTGACTTCAGCATTTAAGAACCCAACCATTCCAGAATGTATTTACTAATATGTTTAGGGTCAATGTCATGTTGGATATTCACTTTCGGCTGAGCTTCACTGACAGATGGTTCCACCTTATCCTCAAGTAACAGTCCAGTTGGTCTAATCAATTGCAAATGTCTGCCATAAAAAGTATATATTTTCTGAGTTAAAAGCTTCACTGACTAGACTTTTCAATACACTTGGGTCAAAGATATTCCAACATATACTGGCCAAAAAAAAACACTCTGTTATACTGTATGTCTTGGCACCATAATCGTATGCAGGGTCAGACTGGGGTTTCTTGAGCCCACCAGAAGAAATTATTCTAGGGGCCTAACCCCCATATAATCAATAAAGTCTAATAGATTTTGATATAGACCCTAGAAATAGACGGCAAAAGATTAGCTTTAAAGGTAGCTCCAAATAGGTTGTTTTCTCCTTGACCTTTGGGTCCCACTATGCTATCAGACCCTAGTTCCATTGGACGATCCTCTGATACTCTGATGAGCCAGTCCAACATTGATCATATGATGTGGACCAAACTATAGTCAATCTACCTTTATAAAGATTTCATTGAAGGTATTAAAACATATGAGACTTCTTGACAATTCAATAAGGGAGCTGCGCTGCTGGTTTATACCTGTGAGAAGAATGGTCCATGTAATGCCCACTGATGAAGATCCGTGCTTACATTTACCTGTAAATGAACAGAGTATGATTGTTTTATGTGTGTTAAGTGGAAGGTTACATTGTATTGCTCATCCGACTAGGTGACTACGCATATTCAGCAAAGGTCATTACAAGGTGCCCGAAGCAAACAAGTTCCACACTATAGAGGCTTTGAAGTCTGCTATGAGAAAGCACATCCCTACAAAATTATACCCTTATAAACGTAGCAAAACAGGTGTACAGATGGTTTGGTCAAAGGCAGCCTTTAACAGGGCTGAAAGCAGTTGTCAAAATTACAATCTGCCGCCTCCTCCTACCACCAACAAAGCTAATTTATGAGAAAAATGTAAGGTGAGAGAACGGAAGTCACACAGCAAGGTCACCTCAGTCACATACAAGTCATAGGGACATATGTCTCCTATGTTTTACACAGTAGCAGACGACAGGAAGTATCTGAGACAGGTGTGTCACAGCTGGATCCTCAAGTTCTAGAGCTGTGGAGGCTCCAAGTTCAAACTGTTTTGACATCCACTGCACAGAATCTACAGTCTGCTCTTGTAAAAAGACACATTGTAAAACTATCTAGTTCCATAGTCTGTTCTGCATATTATCACAGCAGGTCTTTGTCATGGCTCATAGAAGAAACAGGTTAACCTTAAAGTTGGGTGAGAGAAGCATACTGTATGCTGCTGTCTTATCACTTGAGTGTTTTCCCACTTTTGTTTCCATCCTTTCCCAAGCATAAGCCTATTTTCAGAAAGTTTTAGATTTCTTTCTATTGTCACTTCACTACATGCCTAAGTTGTCCTTTGCATAGGATTAAAGGGGTTCTCCAGGAAAAAAAATATTATTTATTTTTTTTGCAAGTACTACCAGCCTGCCTCTGTAAACAGAAGATTAATACTTATCTGCTCCCCACTGCTCAGGTCCTCTGTGCTGCCTCCCACATGTCCATGTCTCTGCACAGTGTCTACGTTCACCTCAGTATGGGCATGGTCACATTGTCCACTACAGCCAATGACCAGCTTCATTGGTGATGTGCTGCTTGTGCACTGCTGATGGCACTTGCAAGAAAATCCTTTTTCCAGGAGAACCCCTTTAAGAGGTTTTTTTCAACCAAAGGGCCTGAAACAATATTAAATGGGTTGTCTCCTGAATACATATTACATTTCTCTTTGAGATCACACAAAACAGAACAAATTTTCAATTGCAATTATTGTATAAAAAGCACACCTGTGTCCAGACATTACCATTTCATACTTGCTATCTTAGTTTTGATTCTTTCTCAGGCAGTCCACGAAAAGGGATCAGCCTAGATTGTTTATTTAACTAGCAAGGATACTGACATGCCTCCCAACAGTCCCAGCAACGGCATGAAAGTCCCAGAATTCGTCAGCTGTCCTGTGATTCTTGGACAGCTGAGATATGTTCCAATTTCAACTGTATCTGTGTCTTCAGTGCACTAAGGGGGCATAACTACAGTGTGAGGACAATAAGGGGGAATAACTACTCCATGGGCACTAAGGGGGAGTATCTACTTTGGGGGCAGTTACTGAGCATTCTCCTGTGTGGGTGCATTAAGAGGATGTAATTACTGTGTGAGAGCAGTAAGGAGGCCTAACTACTGTGAAAGGGGCTCTATGGAGGAATAACTACCGTGTGGCGGCACAAGGGGGACTGGATGAGATTGGGCATGTATAGACAGGCATTAGGCTGGGTTAGAGGAGTGGCACGACTGCTCTGTCCTCCTTGCCAGGCTTTATTGTTCTGACTGCAGTGGTGAAGTGCCTGTATAACGCATGTGACCGCTCCAACCAATGCCCTGCCTCATGAGGTCAGTGATCAGCTGCAGCTGTCACGCTATAGGAGGATCTTAAAGGGAACCTGTCATCACCTTTATGCAGCCCATACTAACGGCAGAATAAAGTAGAGACAGGTGAGTTGATTTCAGCGGTCTGTCATTTATACGTTAAAAGAAGTGGTTGCCGAGAACCAACATCACAATCATTGCAGACTAGGCCTGGAAAAGAGTCCTGGCCACCTGAAAAGAGTCATGGTTATTCATGAATTCCTGCTCTCCCTGCCCACCTGCTGGTGACTGACAGTCTTCTACCTAGTTTTCTCCCTTTCTCTCTAGGAGAGAACTGTCAATCATCAGTAGATGGGCGGGAAAGCAGGAGATTATGAATAACCATGAATCTTCTCAGGTAGATTTGACTCTTTTCAAGGCATGGGCTGCAATGATTATGATGCTGGTTCTCGGCAACCACTGACTTTTGGCTCAGGAGTGACACACCGCTGAAATCAGCATTTCCCTTTAAGAAATGCATTGGAAATAATACGCTCACTAATGTGTCTTTATCTGAAGTTATGCACTATTTTTGATTCTTGAAAAGCCACATGAACCATGCCGTCCGACTGCACCCCACTCCCACCCATAATTTGGCTGCAGATAGAGGGGCATGTGAACTGAAAGATGTGAACAGTGCACCAGTTTCCTGGATGGGCCATATTATAGAACTGAAGTTATGTGTGCTTGGAAGATGAGTTTGTCATAACAAGGGATCTTGGATTCTCAAGGAGCTAAAATGGTGTCAACCTTCTGATTAAAAAAACATATTTGTAAGTTTATTAAAAAATAATGGCTAGTAGTGATGCACTGAAAATCTTCTACATAGAAATCCACATAAAATTGCTAGGTAGTTCTATCTTGTTCGTCCTGTAAAACAGGAACAAGGTTTCTGACCCCCTCAGCCTCTGGGCCCCATATAGCTGCTACAACTATGTAGAACCCCTAAATACTTCCTCATATAGTCCTTAAAGGGTAGATGGACCAGAATAAAGGTCTCCACACAAGTCACGTGAATCTCTCTCTGGCTTGTGAGACCAGTGAATGAAGCCGGGTTGCCGTTAGCTGCACATCAGGTGAGGGGAGCACTGCTGTGCAGGGAATAAGTGCTTGTTCACACGGCCGTTGGTCGTCCGTAGTCGTACTGCAGCCCGCATATAGGGGGTCTGCAATATACGGGCTCAGGTTGTGTGCACCCTGCATCACAATCCCAGAGATGCGGTGCAGAACGGAGGTTCGAATCGGAACCCCACGGAAGCACTACGGAGTGCTTCCCTGGTGTTTCTGTCCATGCCTCCGCACTGCAAAAAATAGAACTTGATCTATTTTTTGTAGTGCGGACATTCGGATGTGGATCCCATTGAAGTGAATGGGTCCGTGTTCTACATGCGGAAGCCTCACAGTCGGTGCCTGTGAATTGCGGGCCGCAATTTGCAGTCTGCAGCACGGGCACCGCCGACCAACGGCCGTGTGAACGAGCCCTAACTGTGAAGGGGCCGCACCGATAAACCAGAGCCGTAGCCCCATCATTCTCAGGATCAGCTGGTGTTCTGCAGGCCAAGTGATGGCATATGCTAGTGATATACCAACAATTTTTGTGATAGGAATACCCCTCTAAGGGCTCATGCACAAATGTATTTTTCTTCAGTGTGTTATCTATATTTTTTGCATTTAGCACACTGACCCATTCATTTCTATATATCTGTATTTTTTGTAGATCCGTGTAGTTGTTCCCCAAATTATAAAGCATCACCTAACATGATCACTGCAGCCAAGTTAGGTCCACTGCTATGGTTTGCACATCACATTTTCCTGTTTTAGCCATACTAAAACTCTGGTAACAGAACACCTAAAGGGAAACTGTCATGTTGAACATGGAGTCTTAACTGAAGGCAGTGAGTTATAGAGCCTTATCCTGGGCTTTGAAGTCAAGGAGGCGGTCTATCATTAAAAAAGATTCTTCACTGATCTGATAGGTGTTCTGATATTTTTGGAGACTAGATTTTAGAGACTAGACTGACAACAGGGCAATGGCCTAGAGCTCCAAACAGAATGTCATCACTTTTGGAGGAATTGTGGTGGCTCTTCACCATGTGATCGGGTAAAGGAGACAATAAGACATTTATAAAGTATATGTTTGTTGACATTAATGTAAATGAGTCGGATAACCCCTTTAATAAAGTGCCAATTAACACATACATTACAATTCTAAACCTTGCTGAACAGAAAATATGATAAAAGCTACAAATACAACAATGAATTCACAAAATCACATAATTAATGCAAAATGTTCTTAATAAACAGAACACAAACACATTTATTCCTATGAGAAGCAGCTTTGGAAAAAGTAGAATACCTTCTATTACAGGAGCAAGAGATTCCAGATCAGATAAGCAAAGGACACATTGTAAAGAGAATCATTCGCTGACAATGTTTAACATTTTAGGAACAGCCATCAGCCAAAAATGCATTTATCTTTTTTGTGGCCAAAAGAAAAAGCCCAATATTCTATTAAGAATACTCAGAAGAGACGTCCAAGAACCACATTTATAGATGGACCAATCCGACAAGGGAATTTCTCTAAAACCTAGCCAGATATAAAGAGCATTATCTGCTGCAAAATAACATGGACCACCCCATCAATTCTGATGTTGCCTTTATAGAAGACATGTTTCAGATGTTCTCCATGATCATAAATGGTTCCTGTGATGGGATATTAAAAAACAAAACAAACGTTCCTGCTGTTCCATCCCTATGAGGATATAAATGTTTCGCAATCACTTATAGATGATCCCTCAGATGCTTCCATTACTACTGCTAGTACTATCCAGTTTACCACCTCATTACAGTGTAAATGGTGATTTTAAAGAAGAGGTTTTTTTTTAAATATTGGGATATATTTTAATAATGAGAGAGATTTCACCATCGTCTATTCCAAAGCACAGATTGAAGTTGGAAATTTCTGCTGCACATATTTTTCCGTACGCATCTACAGTATGTTATTTAGAACAGCGTCGTCCATTTGTTTCATGGACCGTGCTACTTACACGATAGAACTCCAAGGTCAGGGATCAGATTCCACCACGCATAAAACACATGTCATTAAGTAGATTCAGTGTATGTTGTTAGGAGGGCTAGAACCATAACAACTCTGCAATGGTGATACTGATCCAATGGTCCGTTGCCTGATTCCAATATAAACATGCTGAAGAGGGCTGTAAAACCAGAGGCACTAACATAAAACAGGCTGACCTCCGTTCTTATAAAATATACAGTATAATAAAGTTGACTTTGTAACTAAAAGTAAAGAACTTTAGGGTCTAATTAAAGTATTTTCAAACAACTTCACGGCTGGATCTAATAAAAACCTTAGACCATTGAAACCATTTCCCTAAGCAGAGTTGGTAAAGATTCCCTTTCAGGAAATTCTTGTTCTTATAATTTGAATCAGTCCCACATCATATTAATTCATATAAAAGACAGAGACCCTGGAGATATAATCTTGTATAAACAATCCTCATTGCTAAGCTATGATTAAGACATTGAGTCAGAAGTATACAGTGTTATTCTTCGCATTCACAAGAAGTCACTGTAAGATTCCAGCCTTGAAGAAAAGCAATTCCATTAGGACAGTTTGTTCTACTGTTTAGCCAGGGCATTCAGACTAACTTTACTAGCAGGCATGAGCATATCATAGGTGTGAAACTATTTTTAAAGGGGATTCAATTAAAGGGGTATTAGTGTATAAAATAATTATTTTGAAAGATATATGTTGGCATAATGCCAACACATAGTCAGGGGCATAACTAAGATCTAGGAACTTGGATCTGGGCTCCTGCTCACAAATTGCTTGGATGTGTGAGACACAGTGGCATTTCTAGGGTCTATAGACATATGTCATCCCTCCCAACACATAGTGACAGAACTTTACCACCATACTGATACTAAATAGAAACCATTGTACTAAAACAAAAATTACCGTCATAGAGTGCCCATAAATTGGTAAATACCACCGCTACATAGGTGTTCTGTAGGCTGTTTAAGCAACTACATTACAGTTATATCCAGTGATTTACAAGTGATGTCGTTCACTTTCCCTTTTCATCCAGCCCAGACCACCATGAAGACTTTCTCTAGCCACAACTATACACCTTGACCTGAAGCGCTTACTGCACATCTGGATCCTGGCCACTGATGGAATGTTTCTGGCCAGGCTCTGACATGTAGGATAGAAGGGGTGGGCCACAGCAGCATGGAGGGCAGGTTTGCTGGCAGTATTTAGTGATTCAGCTCAACGATGGATACACCCCAGTGACTCCTCTAAGACAATATTCATGATATCAGGTACATTTTTATTAGTTGTTTTTTCACACAAACACACTGATTATGGTTCCCTTTATTAAGTCTCTCCTGGGATTCTCTGCCACCTCCAGTTCTAATGTCCGCTACAGTGCCACCCTCAATAGTAATGTCCCCCACAGTGCCCTCCAGTAGCAATTTCCCCCACAGTGCCACTTCCAATAGTAATGTCCCCCAGTAATAATGCATGTTTAGTACCTCCCGAAATGATGTCCCTTAAATGCCCCCAGCAATTATACATCCTTATTGTACCCCCACTAAAGATGCCCATGTAGTGCCCCTAGTATTAATAATGCCCCCTATAGTTCCTCCAGCAATAATAATGCCACCCCTATTGTGTCCCCAGTAATAATAATAATAGCCCCAGTACCAATAATCCCCCTATAGTGCCCTAGTATTACAACTTGCCTGTGACTCCAATACTGCTAGCTCCAGTAGTAATGTCCTCCATACTGCCCCCCCACAGTAGTAATGTCCCCTATAGTGTCACCCCCAATATTAATGTCCCCCACAGTAGTAATGTTTACCACTGTGCCACCCCCAATATTAATGTTCCCTACAGTAGTAATGTCCCCCACAGTGCCACCTCAGTGGTAATATCCCCCAGAATGCCACCTCCAGTAGTAATGCCCCCCAGTGCCCCCCACAGTAGTAATGTCCCCACAGTGCTCTTCCCTCAGTAGCAATGTCCTCCCCAGTGCCACCTCCAATAGTAATGTCCCCACATTTGCCCGCACCCTTCCTGGATTGTCCCCAAGTTGTTGGTGGCCCCTTGAAAGTCCTCCATTTCTGGGTATTGAAGTGGTCTTTTCGCCACAATCATCGCTATCATAAGCATCTCCACGTCATCTGCATACTAGCATGGGCCAATATGAATTTTGTTATCACTGTCACTGTGAACAGAAGCCATCTCCCACATCGTCTGGATATTGACATCCATTCTCTCTACAGGCATCACCCACCTCTCTTCCAAGACACCCCCATGGTGAGGGTCCTCTAGACAAAATGGCACTGGTATCCAGGTGTGACCTCAATAAATACTCTGCACTCATGATATTACATCACAAGTAAATGAGTCATGCCCCCCTCCCCCATTATGACACTGCAAGTAAAGGAGTCACGCCACTGATTATGATATCATAAGTAATGGGGTCATGCTGTAGGTATAGCAATATAGCAAGCAGGGGTGCAGGGGACAAGGCTTCTGAAGGCCTCATGGCATGGTGGGGACCACAACTCTAAGGAGGCCTATACAGTTAAAACCTGTGATAAAGCAGGGAGCCATAGACTCCCTTCCCTAACATTCTGTGTGTTGAAACTGCAGCCACTTTAGGCCTACTGACTACAAGATACTAGAACATGCACAGGATGTCAGTGTACCAGTGTAGGTAGTGCAGTGCTGTTACTGCATTGTGCTACCTATGCCGAGATACTAGCTGTTCAAAGATGACTCATCATGCTCATTGGGGAATTGAGGTAAGGTAAGTGCAAAGTTTATTTTTGTCCTCTGGTAGCAATTGTTGAAAGGACACAAGTGGGCATTATTAATTCTTCGGGGGCATTATTATTTTTTCAGGAAGTGGCATTATTTATTCAGGGGGCACAAGGGTAATTGTTATGAATTCCATGGGCACAATGGGCATTATTATTTAGTTAGGGGCAAAGGAGCATTATTACTTATTAAGAAGGAAATAGGAACAGATGAGGCGGCAACAGGCATAGAATTTGAGATAAGAGCATCATGAGGAGTTTGTGTTGGTCAGGAAAATGTAGGGAGAATGATAGGAACGTCAGGACCTAAAGATGTCTATGTTGCAAACTCTGCAAACACAAATTGTGACTGGAAAAAGTTGTCATGGTGGTCTGGGCTAGGTGGAAAATGATTGCAGTCAGAGATGTCACTGTAAGTCACCGTTTGATACTCATCCTATACCCTCTGTGACTTCACTTTCCTCTTACAGGGCGTATAGATAGTGGGTGTCAGAATGGAAGAACCCTTGTGGGGCCTGTCATAATATTTAAACACAAGACTACAGAGATTACCATGTTGCTGCTGCAGCTTTGCAGTACAAATAGCTGAGCACTGTGTATATTGAAGCAATACCTCATAACCTTGTTCTCACATCTGTCAATGATACTGAGGGGCATCATTATGACATGACAGAGTTTTACATGGACATAGATAGGTGGTATAGAAGAGGTACTAATTGCGCATCTACTCTACAGTAGGTATAAGAATCCTCCAGTATATACAAGTACATCCAGCTACTAAAACTCTACCCCTGAACGTTAAAACAGCTTGAGGGCTTAAAGAGGACCTTTCACCGTTCCTCACATTACTGTTTTAATAGCTTCATGCATTCCCCATGTAACAACAATTCTGGAGCATCTATTCTTATGTCTGTATGATGTGCCATTACTTTATTATTTGCACTAGAAGTTATATGTGAATTGCTATTTGCCTTCAGTAAAGGAACAGAGGGGAGGTAACAAGTTGGGGGTGTGTACCTGCACAGTCTGAACATGGCAGCACTGATTGGATAGAGCGAGTCTGTGCAGGGACACCCCCCAACTGGTTACCTCCCCTCTGTTCCCTTACTGAAGGCAAATAGCAATTCATTCACAACTTCTAGTGCAAATAATAAAGGAATGGCACAACATACAGACATAAGAATAGATGTTCCAGACTTGTTATTACATGGGGAATGCATGAAGCTATTAAAATAGGCATGTCAGGAGTGGTGAAAGGTCCTCTTTAAAGCTGTCAGTGTTACACTAGGGTTCCTGTGGACCACCAGAGGAAATTATTGTCGAGGTATGACCCCTATATCATCAATAAAGTCTAATAGGTTTTAAATAAAAGAAATAGACCCTATTGGCTCCAAAGGAAGCAAAATGTGATTTTTCTCCTGGACCTTTGGGACCTACTATGGTATTAAAGCCTGTGTCCACCGGCAGATCATCAGGTACTCTGGTGGGCCAGTCTGACAGTGATTGCTGTGCTTCTTCCACTGGAAGATATGATTTATCATTATGTGTAATTATTCTTTTGGACCCCTGCATTCCCTTTGGCAACAAAATAGACACTGTCTTATTTGGTCTAAGGACTGGATTGCTTTCTATTAGCTCACTATTGTTTAACATGTAAATCTGATTTAATCAGAAATCTGACATTCGCCAGGCGCTTTATCTTCTATGGTGATCCTCAAGTATATACTCACACATGGCAGATTTGTTACAGAAATTATTGTGAATATACTATCCTTCTGAAAGTTGTGTGGAGAAATCCCTGCCTGTGGCATTGAAATGACACTTTTTAAATGTGTGGAACAGATTTTAGTTGCTGAAATGTCCGCAACAAAGATCTATGTATTCAATATCAACTGCATAATGATGAAAAACAGCTTTTGTAAAAAAAAACTTGTAATGCTTGAGGCTTCAAAAATGTTGTAAAAGATCACCCCTCTCAATTATCATTTGCATTTGTGCATAGACATATAGATGGATTGTTCTTGTCTTTAGCATAGATGACTCTTCAGCTCGCATAATATGAGGCGCCTGCACCACCTAGTGGAAGCGTATGCCACAGGGTATTGGTCCTTGTTTTCTGAATATATAGCATTTTTATCAATATTTGCTTTTATGTTTTTTTTGTCTAAACCTAAGTAGTAAAATGGAGGATTTGAAGGAAATGGCAGTATTGTGTTTGTACAGTATATGCTCTATAGTGCTATATGACATTTAATTTGCTTCTTCAACCCACTGGTAAAGGCTCTGGATATGGATGGATGTTAATATCTTTGTAAACTATACTAGTTGGGAAGATTTAGTAAGGGCACATGCTCATACACAGGGGTATGATATCTGCAGCGAAATCCTCCTGTGTTATGTTTCATTGGAAAATTGCTATGGACGTCTCAGTTAATAGTATGAATAGCTGCCATGAAGTGCTACATTTCCCCCTGCAATGACCGAGAGGTGAACATGGTCCTTGTAGGGCAGAGACCTGCAGAGCACCAGGGAAGCGCTGGAATGGAAGCAATGAAAAAAGTTTAAATAGCTGGAAAACCCCTTTAACTTGCTAATATTTTGAGGCAATTCATTACCTACATAGTGTGACAACAGCAAGGTTTCCAATTGTATAAGAATGAGGTATAATTACAGAGTTGGCCATGTTGTTCTAGTCAGACATCTTATATCTCTCTTTTAAAGAACTTACTGAGAAGAAAGTTTGTCTATTAGTGTACGAAGTTAATAGAGAATAAAAGTCTTCAGTAAATATAGGAAATGTCTTTCAATAGAAATAGCCAAGTCTTAATTTTGACTTTTTATGAAAAGCAAGATATTCTGGTAATGGCGTCCCAGTGATAGATTAATGTACTTAATTGATCCTTCTAGTATAGGGTGTCAATATATTTATGATTGTGCCTTATTTGTGCAAGCATCAAATTTTAATACTTTATGAACAATGTACAGTATTCTTTTAGTGAGTATGAGAAGAACATGAAAAAAAGATTAAAGGTTATTGCTATATGACTCCTAAGAAAATATATTAGGTATTCCTGTGCTTAAAGGGGGTCATCTGGGCTTTCTACTATTGATGACCTATTCTGAGGATAGGTCATCAATATCTGATTGGCGTGGATCTGATACCCGGCACCCCTGCTGATCAGCTGTATGAGGAGACTTCTCTTCCTACTCACCATAGACATAGAAGCAGCGAGCAGTAAGAGAGAAGGGAGATGGCATGTGCACAAAGTGTTCCCTTCATACAGCTGATTGGCTGGGGTGCCGGGTGTTGGACCCCCACCGATCTGATATTGATGACCTATCCTGAGGAATTGAAGTGAATGTACTGCAGTACACTGTGGCATTTTAAGCTGTTTTAATAATATGCCTGTGCCATCTTGGGTGTAAAAACCTATTGTTTGAGAAAAACGTCACCATTCAACCATATCACGCCATTTGATAATTGTTCCATTCCAGACCTGACCATTCTTCTATCTGCCCGACTTTTCAATCCACTCTGTAATCTGCCTTGCCATTTGTCTCCAATAAACATGTCAGTTCTTTTTCAAGAAGAATTCACAGGCAGCCAAACTTTTACAATCAAATCTGAATGATAGCCATAATAAGTAACATATGTCTATAGGTCAGATAATGAACATATTAATAGCATTTACTGTGCACAGTCAAAATGATAATTACAGTCATATTAATCTACACCAGCACCAGCAACAAAAAAAAAATTACATTGTTTTGTAAAGAACAGGTACTCTTATTAATTTCTCTGATAAAGGTGATGTAGCATGTGTGCGGCAGAGAAAGAGACAAAACTGAAGTCAAACAATCCAATGTGTTGGCTTTTTATAGAGCTGGGCGCTGTCACTCATCGCTAGGTGAAGACAGGCCCATAAGAAGAGACAGACCTCTGCTCTTATATTTTAGCAATTGGTGGGGGTCTAAGCACCTGAAACCCACCAATCAAAACTTCTGACATGTCTGTATGAGCTTAGTGAAAGTGCAGTTTCACTACAAAGGTGTTGTCCGACCTCCAATCTAAAACAAATTGAGGGTCAAGTGACTGCTGTGGAAGTGATGTATCACCCATGTGTCATTTCATAAGGTCATGTGATGCATGTGTGACACATCACCGCTATGGCCAGTCAGTGGCTGCAGTGGTCATATGAACTGCATCAAACAGGATGTTGACACAGGGAGACCCAGGACCTGCAGAGCCGGTGGGGCAACAATGGAGCTGGAACCCAGCGGTGGGAATCAGGTAAATATGATTGCAACTGCAGGTCCCGTCATGCTGGTGTTCAAACCTGTTTTTGTTTTCAGAACCACACAAAACTTTTCAATTTTGTTTTGCTACATAACTGCAAAATAAAATCACTTTAATTGGAAAAAATTAATTTTTTTCTTGACTGTGAACAATTTTTTTTTATAAACGTATTAACCTTTATTAGTTTAGGTTTTAGTACCACTAGGGGTTGTTCTCAATGTTATCTGTTGTTTGCATATATATTCAAAGCGTTATTGCTTCACGGTAATAAACTGCAATCTATTAGGCCAGGGATGCCCAACCTGTGGCCCTCCAGTCGTTGCAAAACTACAATTCCCAGCATGCCCAGACAGCCTACAGCTGTCAGCCTACAGCAGGGCATGGTGGGAGTTGTAGTTTTACAACAGCTGGAGGGCCGCAGGTTGAGCATCCCTGTATTAGGCCATGCCTTTTCGACCAGCCCAACAGTTGTTCCCATTACAAACATTTATGGCATATCCACAAGAAGGAAAGGTGGCCATGAAGGTACAAAAACAGCCAAGCATGCAGGCACCTGTGTAGCCACCTCTCCATTCACTCCCCACCTGAATGCAAAGGACAGTGGGTGCCTCACCAGGCAGGACAGGGTCATTCTTCAGAAACAGCAAAACACACTTAATTACTCCAAAGGAAGTGAACTAATAGAAGCCCCAGGGGCAAGTGCGGGTCTCAGAAGTGGGTCCTGCACCTATCGGACAAATGTTCATAATGGGAACACCCATTTAATCATATTTTAATGTGAATTTTGATTGAAGCTCAATTCAGACTGTTTTTGTTGCAATTTCAAAACAGTTTTTTATAGATTTTAACATATTTCAAACCAAGCCATTACATATCCAGAAATATAAGAACAATGCAACTTTAGAGAAACACATGACAACAAAGAATATCAAAGCAGCAATGGCTATTCACAGGACATCCTACGTACCAGCAATATACATCCCCAAGATCAACTTACATTACAGTAATGGACACCTTCAATCATGAACCTCCTGTAATTATCTAAACATATAAGGCATTATCTGTATAAACCTTCCTAGAAAGTCTATCATTGTGAAATGTAATTCCATATTCCCAGTAAAATGAAAAAAAAGAAGAGAAAAATAAAAGGGGCAGAGAGAAGGGACGGAAAGAGAGGGGAGCCTACAGAAGGACCAGCGTCTCAAGCAACATTAAATTACTTAAAGGAGCCCCTGTGTGCACAGCCTCATGAGACACATCTCAGTGCACCAACTCCACTAACGTAGTAGACTTGACAAAAGTCCTCAAGGTTGCCAAGTGGCATTGTACACCACCAAGCGGTCGTGATTCTCAGCAATGATCCCTACCATTCCATCCTTGTGGTGCTGTGCAATTCTTCCACCCATTCCATGGGGGAATCACTGTTGATTTCCAGTGACGAGGAATGACTAACCGTCCTGCAGCCAAAAAGTGCCTGAGAATGCCCTTCTTAATATTATCCAGGGATCAAGGAAAGCAGCGAAATCTGAGGACGTTCCTAGAAAAAGCAATGCAGGGGGGCATGGCTTGGCCGGCACGCGAGATGGCCGCTTAGTAAGTGAGCTCCGGGATCCGCAGCTCCTTTCTCCCGCCCAGCGACTCCACCAGCGCCTCACAGCAAGATAGACGACCTGATTATGGCAGCCCAACAGATGGGGAGGAAGAAGGCGCCTAAAACTAAGGGCTCTATGCCTTTGGAGCACTTTTTCTTTGGAGATGAGGTGAGCAAAGATGGAGCCGCGGATAGGCCGTACGTGCCTAGAGTGGCCCTGGGGGACTCCACGCTCTTGAATCCTCACTTAGACCCCAACATCAAGCTCACCCTCCAATTTACTTTAAATGGAGACTGGGACTCACCTACTTCCTCGGGGGCCAAAGGAGATGATGCCATGGCCCGTAAACAAGCAGCATCACACAGGCCCCGCCGACCCTCTGAGCCTGCCTTACAGGGAGGCCATACCTCCACTCCATTGGGAGAAACTAACTCAGGCTAGCCCCCAGAAGCAGCTCCAGCGTTTGCAAGACGCAGACCGAGAAGGTACCTCTATACACCTACCTAAATTTATAGATGACGCTGATAAAGCAGCTTCTGAGAACACACTAAAGGAAATGCCACTAGCCTTACGCTCTTCTTTACACAAGGACTTTCATTTGGTGCTAAATGACCTAGGTGAACGTTTCTCACATGTGGAATCTAAGATGGCGTCGTTTGCTGGGGCACACAACGAATTGGTGGACTCCCACAATCTTTTAGATGATAAAGTCAACTCCCTACAAGCAAAATTAGTGGAATATGAAGACCAGAGCCGCAGGAACAATATAAAATTCCGCAACATCCCAGAGACCATTCCGGGATCAGAACTCCGGGCCTACTTACAACAACTAATAAAAATGTTGCTCCCATCTTGTGCAGACTACGAGCTCAGTATTCATTGAGCCCACTGGGTACCAAAACCGCACAACCTTTCAGATGATGTTCCAAGGGATGCGCTGGCCAGATATACATTCTACCATGTTATGGAAACAGCACGCAAGCACCAACCATTACCTGAACCATATGAGACATTGAAACTATTTACGGACCTATCTACAACTACCCTGCAGGCTCGCAAACGCCTGGCTCCACTCACCGCTTTACTCTGGCAACACTCCATACCATATAGTTGGGGATTCTCCACCAAAATCCTCATTAACAGGAAAGGAACTTTCCACACAGCCACCTCTGTAGAAGCTGGCAAAGCCCTTCTGACTAAATGGCGCATCCTTACAGATGACGATCCTCCATCAAGAATAGACACTGAATGGCACAGAGTGTCCAATCCTTGATTTCTATAAGCCTTTTTTCCTCAATCCTACCTCCCTATCTCCTATCTTACATCTTCTAGCTTCTACTGTATCTTCTATCTTCCATCCTCTATCATCTATCTTCCATCTTCTATCTTTTATTTCTTATTTTCTATCTCATGTAAGTGTTTTATCTGCCCTTAATAAAGAAGAATTGGATGGTGAGTGCCGCTTCTACTTTTTCTTCATTTCACGTGTTACCCGACGGATTTTCCTCCCTATACTATAAAAAGTATGCTCCTCTTCTCACTAAATACCTCTTAGGCTACTTTCACACTAGCGTTAGTACGGATCCGGCGGGTGAAGGGACCCACCGGATCCGTACTGAATAATACAACCTTGTGGATCCGTAATTCCGGATCCGGTTGTATTATCTTTAGCATCTTTTAAACGGATCCGGAATAACCTCTATTGAAAGTCAATGGAGGACGGATCCGTTTACAATTGTGTCCACACCAAACGGATCCGTCCCCATTGACTTGCATTGGGGGTCATTCCGGACCCGTTTGGTGCGGATAACTAGTACAGAGAGCAAACCGCAGCATGTTGCGGTTTGCTCTCCGGTCTGAAGACGGAACGGAATGCTTTCAGGAGCATTCAGTTGTCTTCAGTTCAGTTTTGCCCCCATTGACAATGAATGGGGACAAAACTGAAGCGTTTTATTCCGGTATTGAGCCCCTATGACGGAGCTCAATACCGGAATTCCATAACGCTAATGTGAAAGTAGCCTTACCTGTTTTCTCCACCGCGATGAGGACGGGTTCCTTCCCCTCTGAAATGCTGGAAGCGTTGATAGTGACCATCCCAAAACCAGGCAAATCACCTTTACAAACTACAAGCTACCGCCCAATCTCACTTTTGAACTGTGATGTCAAGATTTATGCAAAAATAATAGCAAACAGACTCCCAACTATCGTTCTCTCTTTAATCTCAATTGACCAAACAGGTTTTGTAGCAGTGAGACAAGCTCCAGACAACACTAGAAGACTTCTTTCTCTCTTACAATCTGTAGAACTATCACAAACCCACTCTGTCTTCCTAACTCTTGACGCTGAGAAAGTGTTCGATAGGATTAGCTGGCCTTACGCCTTTTCGGTATTACGAAAATTTGGCTTTTCTGGCCCGATCTACTCTGCTATTTCTGCTCTATACTCCAACCCCTGTGCTAAAGTTTTTACTAATGGAACCACTTCCACCATTTTTCCACTTACTAATGGCACTAGACAGGGGTGCCCACTTTCCCCCCTGTTCTTTGTGTTGTCTATAGAGCCTTTAGCGGAACTAATCCGTCAGGATCCGGACATCTCAGGCATTGAAATGGGAGCTAGGGAGCACAAACTTGCACTCTTCGCTGATGACATCATTGTCACCTGCACCAAACCTGATTCCTCCCTCCTGAAAATATTTGATCTACTAAACTGATTTGGATGCATATCTTTCTACAAATTAAATATAGATAAATCTCAATGTCTCCCAGTAAATGTTCCCCCTGAGACCTTAGCAAATCTCCAAAGTGAGTTTCCTTTGGACTGCCAATTAGAATGTATACAATACTTAGAAATTCAACTAACCTACCATACATCAAGAATGTTCCACACTAACTTTCCTCCTTTATTGGATGCTGCAAAAAGATATTGTTGGTCTAAAGTCCTATCTAATTTCTTGGTTTGGGAGAGTCGCGGCCTACAAAATGCTACTCTTACCCAAACTCCTATACTATTTTAGGACCCTCCCAATCCACCTCCCGGAGACTTTCTTCGAGAAAGCATGACAACAAATGATGGCATTCATATGGGAGTTCAAACGCCCTAGAATAGCATATCCAATTTTAACTATGCATAAACAGAAAGGTGGCTTGGGTGTCCAGCATTTAAAACATTACTACTATGCAAGCTTGCTAGACCAACTAGTACATTGGTGGTAGGACACTCATGATAAGCATTGGGTACATATGAAAAAGACCTCACTTGGTATCTCAACTCTCCGCTTCCCGCTGATGGATATAGCATGGGGAAAACACCCACAAACATCATCTCTATCTGCAATACAGTCCTCCTTTAAAGCCTGGAGTTTCTACTTGAGTACTTCTACTGATAAAAGGAACATTCCTCCTGCCTGTATTACTATGACATGTTTGACAGACCTTATTCCCGAACTAGACCTTCAGGACTGGTCCAATCAGGGTATATCCTCAGTCCAAGATATGATGGATCAGGATAATGTACTGTCTTTCTCACATATAAACAAAACCTACCAGATTTCCAATAGAGATTTTTTTAATTTCCTGCAAATTAGATCTCTACTTGGAAAAAATGATAGTACTTCGCAGCACATCCCTAATGTAGTTCTTAGATATTTGAATAATAAAATCCCAAAGAGAGGAGGCATTTCTCTCTTCTATAATCTATTAGTCCAAGGACCACACTGGACCAAACCAACCCCTCTGGTCAAATGGGAATTGGACCTGCAGAAGTCCTTCTCCACTGATCAATGGCATTCTGCCTTTAGAGCAGTTACAAAAGCTTTCCGGTGTGTCACACACCAGGAAGCTGTTTACAAAACTTGTTTGAGATGGTACTACACAGCTACTAGAATTTACATTATGTATCCAGGATCATCCCCTGAATGCTGGAGACACTGTGGCTGCAGGGGCTCCCTCCTACATATCTTATGGTCTTGCCCTAAAATTCTCCCATTCTGTCTTGTTAATACCTTAATTAATGACCTTACCCAGCAAAAAATAAACATGACACCTGAGATGGCACTTCTTTTTATTAATATTGATATATAGCACATCCGCATAGAACACTGATGTTACACATTTTTATGACGACTAAACTGGTCATTACGAGACATTGGAAGTCCCCCCTGACTCCCACGTTATCAGAGGTGGTCACTTTGGTAAACGCAACATGTTTATATGAGAGAATGATAGCTATGCAACAACCTTCTGGGTCTAGGTTTCAACAGACTTGGCAGCAGTGGATGACGAGTAGATGGTATTCGACCTAATACAGTTCAGCTTATACGGGGATTATATACAATGAACCTCCTGTTGATCATACTAGCAACTTATGTATTTATGATTTGGACCTGTTTCTATTTGGCGAGATGCACCACCTTCATGTGGCGGATGGCACCTAGCTGGACACTTTATATGCTTTGATGGTAAAGCAAGGTTTCAATTTTTTCCAATTGTATTTTGGTTGTTTGTTTGTTTGGGACGCACTCACACTACATACCTTAATGTTCTACTTTCAGACAGCCCATACTGTCAGACTTATTGTTAAGCCTCAGTCTATATCTCTGACCCTGTGTAACCTTACAGGTTATATTACTTGTATATCACCTGACTGACTGCTGTCTGTTGCTGTTTTATTGAAGAAGAAAAAAATATTTTGGAAAGGAAAAAGCAATGTAAATGTGAAAAACACAATCCCAAAGTGTCTTAACCCTAGCACAACTCCACCAAACATGTAGCATGGTCCCTCTGTCCGCTCCATAACACCAAACACACATCGCAGGTAGAGCAGAACAGTTGGTGGAGTCGAACAGGGCAGTAATACCAGCATGAAATAATCTTGTAATTCCTTTCCTTCACTTGAGCTGCCAAAGGGTGCCCTATCCCCATTGCTACTATTTAGCAGTATCTTATATAGCGAGGAGATACAACGATGTACTGCTGATGTATGAGATATCACTTTATCAAACTCCATCAGGGCGTTGGGGAACAATGCCCCGGGAAAAATACTCTTAATAAACACGCCCAATTGTTGATGTTCCAATCACAACACCCTCCGACCCAAAGCCCTGTCCTTAAGCTTATCAAGGGGAGTTACCATACTCCCAGCCATAACCTGACTAAGACTCACATTAGCAGACCTCTCCCAAATCAAGAAGGAAGTAGCAGACATCCCTGGTAAAATATAAGATTCTGAAAAAGTGGAGACATAGGGCCAGGTCTAGCCAAGAGCCTATGAGAAGCAACCCATTTGTCCTAAATAGGCAAACCATGAGTATGTGGCAAGGGCAAACTTTCTGCAGGAAGTCTATCACCAGGATCCATCCAAGGAATCAATCTTAGATCAATTGGAGACACATCAGCTTCCAGAGCTTCCGTGATCTACTATGAAACATGTCTATTTTTCGAGAGAGAGCTGTAGCTTCATGATCAACTTGAGATCCAGCAATTCTATACCCCCTTCCTATACCCCCTTCCGTTGAATCATAAATCAAAAGATCATCAGCATACAATGCCAGCTTGTGGAGGGACTGCGCAGCCCTAACTTCCGAGACATCAGGATTTCATCTTAGAGCTATCGCCAAATGCTTTATAGTAATTACATATAAATAAAGAAAAAAAAGGAAAAATCCTTACCTAAACTCCTACCTAGTTTAAGAAATGTTTCCAATATAGGAATTACTGCGACTGTCCGCACACTAAATCGGACAGTAAACACAAAACTATCTAGGTCAACGAACGCCAATTGGCGTCAACCCTAATGTGGTGTAGACAAAACATTACGGAGACCAACACAAGAAAATAACAAATCCCAATTGAGGGAAGAGATAATAATACTCTCAACTTCCATATAATAGTGAAGAATCTCAATAAAGATAGGCATGCGCCCTCAGGTAAGGTAGATATCGAATTAACAGATGAACAAGTAAGAAACATAACCCTGTGTACTGTTGGTCCACGACCCCCGTCCCCCCATGCTCTGCCGATAAGGCCAGATATACATTGTGCTCCTGGGACTAAACAGGTAAAAGGGAAAAGCCAGGAATCAAGGGACACAAAGGCAGTTTAAGCATATTCCTTCTCCCGTAAACTAGGTATTTAATCCCATATAAGGTAGAGCAGAGTGCTGTGTCACCACTGCAACCTACAATTAGCATCCAAAAAATGCCCCCCCCCCTCAAGATCCTAAGCCGCCAGCCCCTCCCCCCACCCAACACGAACGTCCCCCTTATTTCTTCCATATAGGGAACACAAAGGAAGCGGGGGGACCGTCCACCAGTCCGGCAAAGTCACAGCAGATAGGTCTAGTGCCATAAAAAAGACAAGTAACGTGATGGGTCACAGAGCTCCAAGCGCTTTCTGCCCCTATGCACCATCAGTTGAAATGGAAAACCCCAGGAATAAGGGATTTCATGCTCTCTCAAGATGTCCAGTAGGGGGTGAAGGGCTCTATGCTGTTGAAGGGTAGCGAAGGAAAGATTCTGCAGAAAGATTATCTGTGCACCCTCAAAGTCGTAGTAGTCCACATTCCTAGCCTTGCCCATTATTTCTTCACAAAATAATAGAGACATATCATAAACAGGGTTTCTGAGCATCAGGGTTAATGGGGCCCAAAGCCCTATGAGCTATGTCAATTTCAAAAACAGCCTTGTCAGGGTTACACAGAATGTCCCGAAAGAGTCTTTGCAGTGTGGCAATAAGATCAGTCGATTTAATGGACTCAGGAAGCCCGTAATCTAGATATCATGAAGCCTGTACAAATGCTTAAAGAAAATCTATCACCAAAAAATTTACCTGGCAGTTAAAATCAGATAGCAGCAAATCTCCTTTTTTCTGATCTGTTTTTATTTTCTGATTTTAGTTTTTTTATTTTATTTCCTGAACATGATTATCGGGGCGGCCATCTTGCCTTAGCTGTTCTTAACAGCATGTACAAAGCATTAAAAAATGCTTTACGGTAGGCACATGGTCCATAGATACCAGAGACCTCATTGACTATGGGAAAGTTCTCTAGGCATGCCCTGTGACCTGGGCAGAGGTCATTGTACAAGGAAAAAATAGATAAGATTTGACAATCGCCTATTGTGAATGGAGGATCCTGTCTATATAAAGAGGTGATTAGAATTAGAATCAGAATTAGAATGAGTTCACTGTGGTAAAGTGATCTGTACAGACCTGTTGCTCCTGAGCGTCCCATTTCATTGCCAGACCATCTACTTGGAAGGACAAGGTGCCCAGAGTCTTAGACACTACCTTAACTTTCACCTCTATATCTTGCAGATCAGATTTCAATTAACTCATTTCTTGTTTATATGTGCTTTCTAGCCGTTAGACAAATGGCTCCATATCCTGTCTTGTGGGCAGAAGTTTAACATGTTAATTCTAGCCCCATACAGTCTCCTGTGTTGTGAGGGAAGTTGCAGACTCTGTAATAGGGTCTGACATAAATTGTGGCAAAAGATCTGTAGGCTCTAAGCCTGTATCTGAAGCCCCTAAGGTGGTAGCAGAAGGGAGAAGATGGCATCCATCATGGGGGAGGGGGAGCTGAGATCGTTGCATGTCCCCACTGACGGCCCTATCTCCCTCTGACCAGTTGTCTGGGACAGGGAAGGCAAAGGCCCTCATATACCGCTGCAGACCACTCTGGAGTGGTCTTGGAGGAAGGCAGTATGAAAGGAGTAGCCTTGGGAATGTGGCCTGCTGGAACTCGGTGCATCTGGTCTCACCACTCCAGAAGTGTGATAAGCTGCCCCTCCCGGTAAGCGGCACCAGTGAAGATGATTCCGTTTTCTCTCCTTTCTTTTTCCTCACCATTGGCTCTCAGAAGCATCGTCTAGGCGGGTGGGTTGCTCATTAGAACAGATCTTGCCGCAGGAGCTCCATAGAAGTTCGTGCTCACTCCGCCATTGCTAGGCCACAATCCTTTCTTTCAATTTTTTATGCAATTTTGTGAGTTATTGTAACTGTCTGATCCTATGAACCCAAAGAATCAACTGGATGACACAATTACTTTATAGAACCCTCCCTTTACTATGTTAGGGTTGAGGTACTCAGCTGACCATAGGAATTAAAATCAGACACCATATAGTCCATGACAATACCTTTTTAACAAAGCTCTGTACCCTGTACCTCACATGGATCCAGAGATCTTCCCATTCATTGCTCTCCTAGATTTATATCAAGCTGGCAGCTCAAGGGGAGTGTCTTTACTGCTGCAGCAAGGGGGGCGTGTCCATGCGCTCCCTATCACAGCTCAGGAAACATTTGAAAGATGAAACTGAGCATGTGCGGCCTTCTTAATGAGCCGGTCAAAGAAATAAGAAATTAAGTGGCAATATACCTATACATTTTATTGAATAACTCAGTAGCTATACATAATTTTTAATTACATACAATTACAAAGGTATTCAGATCCAGGTGCTGGTTTGAAAACTGTATAATATATTTTTCGTGGGGCAACCCCTTTAAGTGCCTTTAGCTTCTTAGGAAGGATACTGGCTCTCCTTACAGAGACCATCTGTGTATGGAGTCTTAGTGGCAATGCAGTGCTCCATGGGAAAATAGTATGCAAAGAGGTATTTCCCAGGGAAAGAGAACCATCTCGCTAGTGCCAGATTTCGGAAATGGCTCCCTATGAAAGAAAGTATGATTTTTAACAAGCCTTGGACCATGTCAATCTAAAATGGATATTTAACTTGGTTATTTTTCCGTGTCACGTCCCAAGATTTCTTAAAAAGTCGAACTTTGACTCATAGGCAGACACTTCCAAAAGCTGGCGCAAGCAAAATGGTATTCTTTCCTTGGGAGATACCTCTGTGCCTCTAGTCCACTAATACATTTTCTAGATAAATTACATAATGGAGAATTGGACCAAGAATTGGAGGGATTGGAGAAGGACAATGAAGCATTCATGGGCTGTTCAGAAACTGGGAACTGGAGTTTAGCAGAGACGCATTATTAGGAGTGGGACATAAGGTACTAGTCAGGAAGCTAAGGGTCAGTAATGGGTATGCAGTATAATAGTAGTAGTCAGCAGGGTAGTCAGACAAGGAAGGTGTTTGATAACAATGATGTAGCAGGCTGAGTATGCAATACAATACCTGTAGTCAGGAGAGTAGTTAGGCATGCCAGGGTCTGGTAATTGTGATGTAGCAGGTATTTGGTAGAGCAGGAGTCAGAAACCTTTGGCGCTCCAGCTGCTGTGAAACTACAACTCCCATCGTGTACACTTGTTCAGCTGTGCATGTAACTCCCATAGAAGCTAATTAAGCATTCTAGGAATTGTAGTTTCAGAACAGCTGAAGTGCTAGAATTTAAGTCAAACAATCCAGTGTGTTGTCATTTTATGGAGCTTTTAATTTGGATTGGCTAGGCGCCTGTGCGCTCTGTGCTGCCAGGGGCAGGTTAGCCATAGACCTTACAGGAAAATTTCCTGGTGGGCCGATGCTCAGGGGCCACCAAGCCCTCCTTTTTGTCGCTGGTCAGGTACATAATAAGCAATCAGCAGTAATTAACGGTGTGAGAATCAGGTATGCATGTACTTGGGCAGCAACCGCATATGCCCTCCTGAATTCAACTGCTGTGACCCGCATCTCACCTCATACGGAGGGCTGAACATGGTGCTATTGATGGCCACAGCAGAGGGACAGCTTTTGGGGCATTATATTTTGCTGATCTGTGGTATATGGTTCTGCTGGGACGGTATTTTGCGCTATGGTATTACTGACTTTCCTTACTTGTGTTGCCCTGCCTTCTGTCAATTTGGACTCCCTACAACATGGGGCCAATTTTAGGGCCACTTTAAATTTCCAGTCTACCCCTGAGGCATCACCAAAAATAGAAAACCACACACAAATTCCAAATACATTTTTTTTTTAAATCGAATAAAGAGACTGACATTATGGACAGAACCCCACCTCCCACAATCCAGGTCATATGAACCAATCTAAATCATAATGAATGATATAATCCTTGGCACACAATCAGTACTATTAGCAAGCAGTCAATAGGATTGAGCACATTATCTACATGTTCTCATGTGCTACCAGTAATATCATCCAATAATTGCAAGATCATCATGCCTATAATCAAACCAGCACCCACTCTCTGCCATATTACTAGACATTAGCGTATAATCATTATCAGTACTATGCCAGCATAAAAATCCATGTGCACCAAATAAACTTCATCGTATGGTGGAACGAAAACCCTGACGTACATTTCACCTCGCTTCCTCCTGGGGGCGTATTAAACCTCCCTACTGTCTCCCTTATAAAGCTGAACAAACAGCCAAATGATCCTCCTCTATTTGGATTGCCAAGGATTGTATCATTCATCATGATTTAGATTGGTTCATGTGACCTGGATTGTGGGAGGTGGGGTTCTGTCCATGATGTCAGTCTACTGTATACTGCAATACATGTATTATTTTATTATGTTGTCGAATATATTTTTTAAATGAAATAAAGTATGTATTTGGAATTTGTGTGTCGTTTTCTATTTTTGGTGAGGTATACATTGCAACCACACAACAGTAATTTTGGTTGTTTTGGGTTTACTGTCCCTGATGCAACATCTGCCATCCTCCCAGCTCTTTAAGACTCATTGCAGCGGTTAGCAAGAAGATTCCAGCAGAAAATGGTAGAAGCACTAGATAGGCCATGGCATATATACATGTACATACATACATATACATTTTCTGTTTGGTATTTAATTAGCCAGCAGGTAGCTTGCACCTGACTCTCACCTGCAGGAGGTGCTGTCCTTTTTTTGTAATTGTGCATATATAGAGGAGGACTGGCTTCCTCTGGGAATTTAGCACTCCTGTTCACACTGGTGCAGCTTCTCATCAGGTATGATGTTCCCTTGATACAGGCCTGCCGGTTTGTGTAGGATGCAGGTCAGTGTTAGTGTAGAACCCATCTGATTGGAAGCCACCTTGACAGTTGGTGGATGAGCCCGACATATTTATGATCATTTATATGCGCCAAGAGTTTCCACTTTATCTACTTGTCTACATAGCAGTAATGCTTTTTTACCTTTTCATATGTTCATTTTATATGTCATGGCCTATCTAGTGCTCTATCTAATTATACACAGTGCCTTATGAGAGTATTCGGCCCCCTGGAACTTTTCAACCTCTTGCCACATTTCAGACTTCAAACAAAAAGACATAACATTTTTAATTTTTGGTGAAGAATCAACAACAAGTGGGTCACAATTGTGAAGTAGAACTATATTTATTAGATAATTTAAACTTTTTTTGTAATAATAAAACTGAAAAGTGGGGCGTGCAAAATTATTTGTCCCCCTTGCATTAATACTTTGTTGCGCCACCTTTTGCTGCGATTACAGCTTCAAGTCGCTTGGGGTATGTCTCTATCAGTTTTGCACATCTAGAGACTGAAATTCTCGCTCATTGTTCCTTGCAAAACAGCTTGAGCTCTTTGAGGTTGGATGGAGAGCGTTCGTGAACAGCAGTTTTCAGCACTTTCCACATATTCTCAATTGGATTCAGGTCTGGACTTTGACTTGGCCATTCTGAGACCTGGATACATTTATTTTTGAACCATTCCATTGTAGATTTTGCTTTATGTTTGGGATCATTGTCTTGTTGGAAGATAAATCTCCGTCCTAGTCTCAGGTCTTTTGCAGACTCCAACAGGTTTTCATCCAGAATGGTCCTGTATTTGGCTCCATCCATCTTCCCATCAATTTTAACCATCTTCCCTGTCCCTGCTGATGAAAAGCAGGCCCAAACCATGATGCTGCCACCACCATGTTTGACAGTGGGGATGATGTGTTCAGGGTGATGAGCTGTGTTGCTTTTATGCCAAACATATCACTTTGCATTGTTTCCAAAATTGATATCCAAATCCGGCTTTAAACTTCTCCACAACAGTATCACGGACCTGCCTGGTGTGTTCCTTGGTCTTCATGATGCAGAACCCTGAGACTATCACAGAGCAGGTGCATTTATACGGAGACTTGATTACACACAGGTGGATTCTATTTATCTTCATCAGTCATTTAGGACAACATTGGATCATTCAGAGATCCTCAATGAACTTCTGGAGTGAGTTTTCTGAACTGAAAGTAAATGGGCCGAATAATTTTGCACGCCCAACTTTTCAGTTTTATTATTACAAAAAAAAGTTTAAATGATCCAATAAACTTCGTTCCACTTCACAATTGTGACCCACTTGTTGCTGATTCTTCACCAAAAATTTAAAATGTTATATCTTTTTGTTTGAAGCCTGAAATGTGGCAAAAGGTTGAAAAGTTCCAGGGGGCCGAATACTTTCGCAAGGCACTGAATATATATATATATATATATATATATATATATATATATATATATATATATATATGGTTTAAATCTATGTGAGAGCAAAAACAGTGGCAGGTCAGTATGCTGAACTGCCTCTAAAAACCATTTTGTGCCGCAATCTGCGACTTTTTCAAACTCACACCAGGTCTAAAAAAGGGGAACGTAGTGTGGGCGGGCCACCAGGCCTGTCTAATTTATCATTTTCTATGCCTGTTTTAGGCTTAGAAAATATTCTTAATCTATGCCAGCTGATGTAAATTTAGACTGGTTGTGGATGTACCAAAATTATGTAAATGCCGGTGCCTACATAATTTCGACAGATCCACAAGGGGTGGATTAAGACAGGCATCTAAAACGCTGGTCTTAATAAATGAGCCCCTTTGTTTTTAGTGGGGAAACTCTACCAAAAATGTGCCAAATACAGCTAGCTACTTTAACTTTTCCCTATTGACTTCAGGTGGGAACCCAGCTAAAGTAGACTTATAAGGAGTAAAATGTGACTTAACTTTCAGAAGAATTTGAGGCTGCGTAAAAAATTCACCTATGCACATGGTCAGATGTTTTCCCACTGAATTCATTTAGAAGTCATTGGTGGCATTTTTGCTGCAGATCACAGTGTGTTAAATGTTGTTTTACACAATGGAATACGTCACAGATTTAAGCCATGTGAACATATCATTAAAAATGTCCCTTATTTGTGTATCTTCTGTATTTTTTTAAGCAATTCATGAAGACTGAGGTCTTCTAGTCTATGCCCAACAGGCTACAGAATCCCAACTTTCTGGATTTGAAGGCTAGAAAAATAGAAGGTAATCTTTTATTGTTAAATTGAACAAATGAGATTGATGGTGAAACAACGGGCAAGGATCGGTGCACTGGGGCACTGAAAGGTCGACATTCAACTGAGTAAGAAGAAATGTAGCTCCCAGCACAAAGTTACTGAATTAACAATCTCATGTGGAATTCACAGCATAGATGAGAATCTAAAGCAAATAAAGGTTCAATTTTCTACAGGTGGAAACCTTCCAGGACTGAGGGCAGTTCATTAGCACTTACTGTAACCTGTCACTGTCATAGTGACTTGTTAAATGTTTTTATTGTTGGGGGTTTCGATGTCAAGACCTCCTCTCATGCAGTCAGCCATATAGTACAGTAGATTTTATGCAAAGTTTTTGTATTCTCTGTGCTAACCCTTATTACATATTCGTGTGTGTAGGACAAGGACTGACCATTTGGGCATTATAGCAGCACTCAAAGGTCCATGGCAAAAGGGGGCTCACATCCCCTTGGCCAGTCAGATTACCATGTGAAGGGCTCACAAAAGGAATGTCAGTGATAAGGGCTCCTAAAATGCATTTTATTAACCTTAATCAGATGTATTTTGACTATAGTGATTGTAAGAAGCACATGATAACTCTTTAATATCGATAAAGCTTGTGGCCGATTGTCCTTTTACAGTGAATCCAGTTCTGGAAGTGTAGTTTATATCTGGGTGAATAGTTTTTTTCCAGTGCATATGCAGTGTAGGCATACCTCAGCTGAACAGGGTTGGCTACGTGTGGCCCCTGGTAGAAAGCTAGCCATACAGATGTAACTTACCAGCTTTTCCATGTTTGTAATGAAATTGTAAAAGTGCAAATCTGGTAACGCCCTAGTATATGTAAAAATAAGACAATGTAAAACTGGTACCATTCATAAAAATAGGTTTACTGTACAAAATACACGATATAAACAATGCATTAAACAAATAGAACGTAGCAGAGATCTGCATAGCATAGGTCATATTTTGAATATTTTATAAATAATGCAGATAAATGGATGTATTTTCTTGTGCAATCACATACATACGCACCTTTTACATACACACCCCATAGACACTTACATCAATCAGTGTTCTCACAGTGTTTTTCTGCACCCGTAACACTATTGTAGTCCCATAACTCAGAGGCGACAGCATTGTGAGCAGGCTTTTGTGTAATGAAAATTGAGATGAGATGGCTTAACAATGTTGGGATCTATTGTAGGTTCACTGTCCTCCTTGTTTGCAATCATTTCTTTAATTAAACACGACATTGCCTCGTCAATATTCACATTGTCCTGCAGGAAGAATATTTCATCATCAATGACTTTGCATAGTACTTAGTAACACATAAGCACTTCTGCGTCACAGCAACTTATCACAGTTAATGGACTATAAGCTTTGTGGAAGTTTGTTAAAGGAATGTTTCATGTTCAGCAAAAAAATTATATTCTATTTAGTCTCTCCAATATGTGTTTTGTACCAACCCTCATAGTTTCCAAATCTCTGCTTGCAGTCATTGGGTAACTTCATTATTTACACAGGTGCCCAGTTCTCTAGAGTTACAGTTATCAGAGCTCAAACATTGGACTTGTGTGCCCATCATATAACCAGATCAGATTTATATCCACTGAAAGTATAAACAACGAAGGTTCCTATTCTATGGCAGGATGAAAAGATTTTGAAAATGATGAGAAATTGTACATTAGAAAATGTTATAATGTTTCATGATACACACAGTGGGGAATATTTATCACACCATTTATGCCACTAAAAGGCACAAATTATGGTGCATGGCATTGCACCTTATTGCACCATAATTTGTGAATTTTTGAGCTTCTGACCCCTTTTCTACATTGGCAGGAAAAGGTGGGACTTAGTGGGAGGGTCGTGGCTTCCCAGCAGCCAGCCGGATTTACTATAACTTACGCCAGAAACTGGCGTAAGTTATAGCTCAAGGCTACATCAGCCACTAGCTGGCATAGATTTTAGTTTCTGGCACACTGAAGGCCAGAGATACGACTAATTTATTAAGAGGCATCTGTTGTATGGGAATGCCTTGGGGAAAAAAAATAAAAAACTAAAAAAATCGATCCCAAAACTGCTGTTCAGATCCTTACTGGCTCCTCACTGGTATCCTCATCCTGGTCCCCGCTCTATATGAAGGAAATGCCTGGAGATGCCTTCTTAGTGAATCCCTGGCTGAGGCAGGTCACCACTGTAGCGGTGATTGGCTGAGCAGGCATCTCCTGCCATTTCCAGTGTGTTGAGCCAGGGCCAAGAAGTGGACACCAAGTAGGTGTTGGAACTGCATTGGTAGGGGATCAGTGAGGTATGCTTTTTTAGCCCATTCTGCACCATATATTAAAAATGTAGTCCCTTCGGACAATTCCTTTAAGTACATACATGGTAATATTCCAAATATATGTGTGGTAGAGGCAGCATACTGAAAAAGCCATTCACCAATGAGTTACCTTAGCAGAAGTCATATGGCAATTTGTAAATTCCAAATCACGACCCAAGTCCTCAACATTTTGGATTCTTGTTCCAAGTGGAAGCAGGTCACTTTTGTTTCCAATCAATATCATTGGAATTGGCTTTCCATTTTTTAGCATAACCTTAGAGTCCAGGTCATCTTTCCAACGCTGAACCGATTGTAGTGTGACAGCCCGACCCAAGTCACACACCACAAATGCACCAGCTGCTTCACGGTAATATAGACGAGTCATGTGACCAAATCGCTCCTGACCTTAATAGAAACATAACTTTCTTCATTATATATTTAGAGTCCCCAACCATATAAGATATATGTATAAAGAATTGGATAGAAAGACACTACAAAACAGTCACAAAAAATGCAATTTTCACATCTAAACTAATGGCTGTGTAGTTTGCCCAATACATTAGACTAATAAATAGTATCAGAAAATATTAAAGACTAATTTTGTAACATTTAATGATGCTAACATTAAAGAAGAATCAAGAATCAGGCCTGCAGAATCCAAGGATAGATCATCTATTGTTCTGGCAAGTAAATTGCCCTTCTGAGGACTAGATATATCCTTTGGGTACAGTGATGTAGTTGGTTTCATTCAAAATACACCCTAATCTAATCATATTAATAAATAAAGGGTTCTCCAGAACTAGAAAAAGAGGCTGCCTTTTTCCAAAAACCACTTCTATCCACTTTCGTGTGGTATGACAGCTCAGCTTTGCTTACTTCAATGGAGCTCTAACACCATAAACAACCCATGGACAGGTGTGGTACTGCTTTTGGAATGAAGAAGCCATATTTTCTTGGCATCGACAATCCCTTTCATATATTAAAGAGTTTTGAAATGGTTAACACGTCATTTACAAGGTAATAATGTTAATATTTCTAATACACTATTTGACAGTTGTTGCCTCATTGTGCCAAGGTATACTGTATATCACCCTCCTAGCTTTTTTCTATAAGACCCTATACTCACTAGTAGTGATTTTGTTTTAATTGCAGAATCAATAAGTGTGAGAAAGCTTTCATAGTGCATGTATTTCGTCTATGGAGCAGTATACAATGCATTCTGAAAGACTTACCGTATTTTTTGCTTTATAAGATGCACCTGATGATAAGACGCACCCCAGATTTTAGTGTAAGAAATAAGAAAAAAATATTTTTCATCACACCTCTTATCAGACCCCCCATAAATTTCAGGGCATCACATCAGACCCCCATATCAGCTCTCCATGTCAGACCCCCATCAGACCTCAGATGAGCACATCAGCCCCCATATCAGCCCACTGTGCCATCAGACCTCAGTTCTCACCTCTCCTGCGTTGCGGTTCCACTCCTGGTCCGGTGCTCCTCTGTCTTCTCTGGCCGGCACTGCACTGTTACCTGACTGCGTGCAGCATCAGATCATAGTGCGCGCACTACGTCCTGACGCTGTACACAGTCAGGACAATACAGAGCCGGCCCGGAGAAGACAGAGGAGCGCCGGACCCGCAGTGGAGCCCCGGCACAGGAGAGGTGAGAAAGTTTTTTATTTTATCCTTATGGGGCTGGGTGGGCTGATCTGAGGTCTGATGGGGGTCCTGGCACCTTATATATACCGGTACTAATGAGCGCTTCCATAATGACGCACTGAAATTTTCCCCCTACTTTTTTTGGGGGGGGGTGCGTCTTATAAAGCGAAAAATACGGTAACCTTTTTCATGTTTTGTTATGCTGCGGCCTTGTGTTTTCCCCCATCAATCTGCACTCCATACCCATAATGACAAAGGGAAAGGGAAAAATAAAATTTCACATGGACATCAGTGTTAAGACCCTTTTCTATGACGCTTGAAATTTAGCCCTGGGGTCCTCCCATTTCTTTCAATCATCTTTAAGATGTTTCTACACCTTTATTGGAGTCCACCTGTGGTAAATTCAGTTGATTGGACTTGATTTGGGAGGACACAGTCTTGTTTATATAAAGTCTCACAGCTGATGATGAATATCAGAGCTAAAACCAAGCCATGAGGAGGAAAGAACCTGTAGAGCTCAAAGACAGGATTGCGTGGAGGCACAGATCTGGAGAAGGGTAAAAAAAAATTCTGCAGCACTAAATGTTTCCAAGAGCACTGTGGCCTTCATCATTGTTAAATGAAAGAAGTTTACAATGACCAGGGCTTTTCCTAGAGCAGGCAGCCCCACCAAACTAATAACTAAGTAAACAGGTAAAGGGCTTTCGTAAGAGATGTGGCAAAAAACTCAATGAAAAAAGATTGATACCTTTTAATGGCTGTTTTCAGTTACACTGAGGAATCTCAATCTTTTTTTATATTATATTTACTGGCTAACAAGGTACAAATCTATATTTTTTACTTTAAAGAACCCAATGGTCACTCTGGCTGAGTTCCAAAGATCCTGTGTGCAGATGGGAGAAACGTCCAGAAGGTCAGCCATCACTGCAGCAATCTGGACTTTATGGCAGAGTGGCCACAAATAACCCCTTTTCAGGACACATGAAAGCCCTCCTGGAGTTTGCAAAGCACCTAAAGGACTCTCAGACTGTAACTAAAAAGATTCTCTGGTCTAATGAAACCGAGATTGAACTTTTTAGCTCAGTTCTAAGCATCATGTCTGGAGGAAACCAGGCACTGCACATCACCTTCCCAATACCATCCCTACAGTGAAGCATGATGGTGGCAGCATCATGTTGTGGTGGTTTTTTCAGTAGCTGGGAGTGGGAGACTGGTCACTGTTGAGGGAAAGCAGAGCAGAGATATTTTTTATGAAAACCTGATCCAGAGTGCTCTGGACCTCAGACTGGGCCGAAGGTTCACATTCCAACAAAACAATGGGGAGATTTATTAAAACTGGTGTAAAGGAAAACTGGCTTAGTTTCCTATAGCAATCAATCAGATTCCACCTCTCATTTTTAAAGGCTACTTTGGAAAATAAAGGTGGAATCTGGTTGCTATGAGCAACTAAGCCAGTTTTTCGTTTACACCAGTTTTGATAAATCTCCCCAATGACCCTAAGAACACAGACAAGACAGGACTTAGAGACAATTCTGTAAATGTCCTTGAGTGGTCAAGTCAGAGCTCTGACTTGAACAACTTTGGAGAGACCCAAAAATGGTTTTGACGGTCCCCATCCAACCTGACAGAGTTTGAGAGGATCTGCAAAGAAGAATAGCAGAAAATTCCCAAATCCAGGTGTACAAACCATGGGGCATCATACCCAAGCCTGGAGGCTGTAATCACTGCCAAAAGTGCTATAACTAAGCACTGAGTAAAGGGTCAATGCAAGACTTTAGTTTTTCATTTTCAATAAATTAGCAAAGATTTTAAACATTCTGTTTTTACTTTGTCATTATGGGGTACTGAGTGCAAAATGGCTCCAACATAAAATGCAAAATAACAGAAGGTCTGAAGACTTTCCAAATGCATTGTGTATAGTACTGATAGGTACATATGGACAAATAATTTTGTATGAAATTATATAAACTAATTTTATCATGAAATTTATGAATTTTAGACTTAACTGTTTATTTGATCAGGGTCGTTATGGTTGATTATTTGGGCTTTTATTTAACTTTTAGGTCCGGGCTACACAAACCTTTGTAGGGTTGTTGTCATTCCATAGTTAAAATAAAATCAGTAGAACTACAAATTTGTCTGTTGCAAAGTAATTCTTGGACAATCACCAAACCATCTAGAAAAATGTGTTATGGATAGATAAATCAAAAGCACTCCAGCTCTTATATAAAGCTAATAGATGGCGGTGGCAGATAGTATTGTAAAACAGTTATTGGGGCACATTTACTAAAGCTGTCCATCAGTTTTATGGTGTAAAAAAGTTGGCAATTTTTGCTCAAAACAGCATTTTGTTCAAAAATGTTAAACTTTTATAGGGACGACTAGAAGGGCAGGGATATATTTAACATTATTTACGTCAGAAAATTGATGTGAAATTATAATTGAACTCCGTGCCAGTCTGTAGGACAAGATGCAGCAAAGTTATTGAGAGGCGAGTGCCTCTTTTTCACATTCGTGTTTGTATTTCCTACATAAATTCAGTAATAATTCACAATCTGTGTTACGTGATTACTCAGGTTTCCATAACCCCACAACCATTTTTATAGGCAACATAATCTCAATAACTGAGAAAAACTCACCAGCAATGTCCCAAAGCTGAAGTCTCACTACAGTGTCCTTCTCCCAGTTCAGGATCTTCAGGGCAAAATCAACACCAATAGTCGCTCTGTAGCAGTGGGAGTAGATGTTGTGTACGTATCTCTGTATGATAGAAGTTTTGCCAACTCCGAGGTCACCAACTACTAGCACTTTAAAGAGGAACTCTCTCTTTGGGGAGCTCATGGTCCTGTAAACTACGAAGCTTAAACATCTGACTGACCTCTGAACTGCTTGCACTGCATATAAGCAACTACTTGTGTACTCACCACCTTGTGTGTTAGAATTCCACACGCAAGTGACAACAAATTTTCTTAACCATTTCATAGAAGGTAGATATCCCACCACTGAATTACAGTGTACATATCATACAACTAGCGGACAGAAAAGTTTTCGCAGAGCAGGGCATCAAAATAAGAAAAATTGCAAACTGTTCCCACTGGTTAGGAGTTAGGGGTCGACTCCTGGGACCCCTGCCTCTTCCTAGGCCAGTGACGTCATGTTTCTCAGTTACATGGCCTAGGCGCAGCTCTTTCAAGTGAATGGGTCTTGAGCTGCAATACCAAACACAGCTGCTATACAATGGATGGTGCTGTGCTTGGTAAGCTGTGAGAAGGCCACAACGCTCTCACAAAAGCTCTGTAGCCTCTCCAAACAGCTGATCAATGTGGGTGCCAGACCACCAACCAGGGATGTAGCTATAGTGGATGCAAGGGAAGCGGCTGCTACTGGGCCCGCACTCAGAAGGAGCCTGCAAGGGAGGAGGACCAAAAGTTTTATTGTCAGTGTTATACAGTGACAGTATATACAGTGACATACAGTATGTACACGTAGGAAACAGACGGAGCGGCTGCCAGGCCTGGCCTGAAGTATTTTGACTAGCCGTAGGAGTAAGGGTTGCATTGCAGGAGGGGGTTGCAAAAATTTGCTGTGGGGCCCAGTCACTTCTAGCTACACCAATGCTCCCAAAAAGTTCATTATCATGGACAATTTTTGCAAGAGGTGTTGCCATACTAAGAGTGATGACTGCCCTAAAATTTTCCTCTGGTCTTGGCTTTTTCTTTTTATGTATGGTACATTTCATGTACATGTATGTACGCAATTAATGGATCCACTAATCAAGAAAAAGAAACTATATATTTGGTATTTATCAGTGGCGTAACTAGAAATATAGAAATACATATATGATATACAGTGGGGGGGGAGTATTTAGTCAGCCACCAATTGTGCAATTTCTCCGACTTAAAAAGATGAGAGGCCTGTAATTGACATCATAGGTAGACCTCAACTATGAGAGACAAAATGAGAAAACAAAATCAGAAAATCACATTGTCTGATTTTTAAAGAATTTATTTGCAAATTATGGTGGAAAATAAGTATTTGGTCAATAACAAAAGTTCATCTCAATACTTTGTTATATATCCTTTGTTGGCAATGACAACAAACGTCATCGTCTTTTTCTTTAAGTCTTCACAAGGTTGGCACACACTGTTGCTGGTATGTTGGCCCATTCCTCCATGCAGATCTCCTCTAGAGCAGTGATGTTTTGGGCCTGTCGCTGGGCAACACGGACTTTCAACTCCCTCCAAAGGTTTTCTATGGGGTTGAGATCTAGAGACTGGCTAGGCTATTCCAGGACCTTGAAATGCTTCTTACGAAGCCACTCCTTCGTTGCCCTGGCGGTGTGCTTGGGATCATTGTCATGCTGAAAGACCCAGCCATGTTTCATCTTCAATGCACTTGCTGATGGAAGGAGTTTGCACTCAAAATCTCACGATACATGGCCCCATTCATTCTTTCATGTACACGGATCAGTCGTCCTGGTCCCTTTGCAGAGAAACAGCCCCAAAGTATGATGTTGCCACCCCCATGCTTCATAGTAGGTATGGTGTTCTTTGGATGCAACTCAGCATTCACTCTCCTCCAAACACGACGAGTTGTGTTTCTACCAAAACAGTTCTACTTTGGTTTCATCTGACCATATGACATTCTCCCAATACTCTTCTGGAACATCCAAATGCTTTCTAACAAACTTCAGACGGACCCGGAAATGTACTGGCTTAAGCAGGGGGACACGTCTGGAACTGCAGGGTCTGAGTCCCTGGCGGCGTAGTGTGTTACTGACGGTAGCCTTTGTTATGTTGGTCCCAGCTTTCTGCAGGTCATTTACTAGGTCCCCCCGTGTGGTTCTGGGATTTTGGGTCACAGTTCTTGTGATCATTTTGACCCCATGGGGTGAGATCTTGCGTGGAGTCCCTGATCGAGGGAGATTATCAGTGGTCTTGTATGTCTTCCAGTTTCTAATTATTGCTCCCACAGTTAATTTCTTCACACCAAGCTGCTTGCCTTTTGCAGATTCAGTCTTCCCAGCCTGATGCAGGTCCACAATTTTGTTTCTGGTGTCCTTCGACAGCTCTTTGGTCTTCACCATAGTGGAGTTTGGAGTGTGACTGTTTGAGGTTGTGGACAGGTGTCTTTTATACTGATAACAAGATCAAACAGGTGCCATTACTACAGGTAATGAGTGGAGGACAGAGGAGCCTCTTGAAGAAGAAGTTACAGGTCTGTGAGAGCCAGAAACCTTGCTTGTTTGTAGGTGACCAAATACTTATTTTCCACCATAATTTGCAATAAATTCTTTAAAAATCAGACAATGTGATTTTCTGGATTTGTTTTCGCATTTTTTCTCTCGTAGTTGAGGTCTGCCTATGATGTCAATTACAGGCCTCTCTCATCTTTTTAAGTGGGAGAACTTGCACAAATTGGTGGCTGACTAAATACTTTTTTCCCCACTGTATACTATATGTAGGATGCCATGTACTACTTGTATTTATAATAATGATAGTGCTCTATGATAAACAAGGACATAAATGCAGGCAATCTGATGACACAGTAAATGGGGGCACTCTGATGGCATGATAAGTGAGGACACTTAGATACCATAAATACAGATAATCTGATGCTACCTCAAAGTATATAGCTGTGGTTGCAAAGCTAAGGCACGGGTGCCAGAGGCGGCACTCAGAGCCCTCTGTGGGCATCCACGGCCTGGAAAAAGGCTACGCTGTATCAATATGCCTTAGACTTTTCCTGCCATTCATCAGCGCAGGGCACACCATGAACGGCACAAGCAGTACATAAATTGTAGTACATAAATTCCCAATAGTTCAGTAGTTTAGATATGATCCAAAAAGTTTACGCTGTTAGACTCATTTATGCCGTCCTGTTTAATTACTCCAGTAGTTAAGTAAATGATTACAGATTATTATGTGAAAAATCATCCAATATGCAGTGAGGTATTTCAGCGGCCACAGTTATAAACCAAGCAAAGGTGAAGGCCTTAAAACATATCATTTGTTGATTAAATTTAAATAATTTGTATAATCTAGACAAAACAAAACAATAACCCCCATAGATATAAATCCATCCTATATAGGATAGCAACATATAGAACAATCTTAATGAAAAGAATAAGAGAAGGATACCAAAAACCAGATGGTCCTTATGCATGCTGGATGTTGTGGGTTTCGATACTGTATCCACTGGGTTTGGAACAGTGTCCTTTTGATGATGAAGGAAATGGAAAAGTAATCACAATTCAGGGATGAAATCTTTCCTTATTGGTGCCCTAGTGGGGGAGCTGTGCTGGCCCTAAAGACCTAACTATGGAGCACCCATGCGGAAAAGGGTGACCTGACTCTAAAATAAAATAGCCATATAAAGCCCTATTGCTCCATCTCTACATGCACTTTTCGTCACTACTAATCAGGGGTATGGTGCAGCTAAATGGGCAGCCTGTCTAAACCAAGGAACAAAGATGTAAATTCCCAGGTGAAATTAGAAATAAAGTAGTTACCACTGCCAAGGCTTAGCTGGGTGTTAGTTCAACATTCAGTAACTAACAAAGCTATAGTGAACAGGAGTAGAAGCAGTGTTATACTCCCACTCCCTAACTGAGGCCAGATAAAGCCTGAGCACAGTGTGTGTCAACCGTTTCTAGCAACCAAAACACTGTCTTATAGTATAGGTCAGTGATGGGTAACCTTTTACAGACCGAGTGCCCAAATTGCAACCCAAAACCCACTTATTAATTGCAAAGTGCCAACACAGCAATTTAACCTGAATACTACAGTCCAATATAGTATATCTTCCATGTACTTTATCATTTAGCCATAATACCCTGCCTACATTCAGTGCACTGCTTGTGCTGTACATAGTGCGCCCTGCGCCAATGAGTGGCAGGAAAAGTCTAAGGCATATTGGTACACCATAGACTTTTTCCAGGGTGCGGGTGCCCACAGAAAGGGCTCTGAGTGCCACCTCTGGCACACGTGCCATAGGTTCGCCACCATTGGTATAGATTATATAAGACAAACATATAGTGTGGTTGCTCACCACTCCTTTAGCATGTGACTGTCTTGGACAGTGTAGCGATCGGTTGATGATTTGGTTAGGCTTAGCCTAGCTGCACTTGAGAAACTAGGAACGCTGGCTCCACCGCTTTGTTTGTTAGTGGTTGAGCTTAACAGGTCTACACTTGCATGACAGAAAGTTATTGATGCCAGCTCTAACACTCGATTGGCTTGTTGGACCACAGGACTGTTGGGCTAATGCAGCCTTGTTGACAGTTTTCAGTAAAATAACAGATAGATAGCTAAATTGGGCTAGAAATTAAGGGGGAGAGTTCTCAAAACTGGCTCCATGGCAACCAAATTCCACCTTTCATGACCTGATGTCCCAAGCCAGACCTGCGGTGGTGAGCAGGGGTACTATGAAGGTTTAAACTGTAAGGTAACATTGCTGGGTGGCCCCTTGCTGTTTGGAACCTGCCCCTGCCCCCCCCGCCACTGATTCCAGTAGACTGTCGAGTCTCCAATGCTGCCTGACCTGAATTACAATGAGGTTGTGACAGCCATCTAGTCCAAGTCAGATATATAGAAGTAACTAAAACAATCACATCTATAAAAAATGTAATAGTAAATGTAGCAAAACCTTTATTAAAGAGAAATACATTATCCTCGACAAAGGAGACATGAAGATAAATGATGTGCATTAGATACACAGTGTACAGGACTGACATGTAAAATGTAGCACTGAGAGGGGATATGTGACATGGAAGAGAGGAAAGTGACAAGTCCATGAGGTAAAAGGTTATTTTTATCTAGAAAAAAAAAACATAACTGACTTAAGACCTAATTTAACAGAGCCACCGTTCAGTCACAAATCTCATCTTCTGACCAGCTGAGGTCATCATCTGAGTCTTCATCAACATCCACTACGGGGGCTGCTGCAGGCTCATTTGGTTCTGCTTCATTTGTGGTCTGTGGAGCAGCCACTGTAAGCTCTAGTCGGCCCCATGTCACTGGGTCAGATTTCTTAAGTGTGATCTCCACTTTTGTGGGCAGCAAATTCACAAAGCAACTTTTGGTGTCGATAATCTGGAAATATTTAAAAACAAAACAAAACAAAGATGTCAATGTGAGAACATTTTAGTATAAGAAACAGCAGCCATGCACCATGATAGGTGACAGAATAGAGGGGCCAATTCATTTTGTATAAAGATGTGATCTGATACAAGATCATAAATGTGGTTAGAGATACTTACACCCCACAGCTCCAACTCTTTTCTGAATTCCTTCTTGCCTTCAAAAGTGATTTGAATGTCCACCTGTGAGGAGACAGATGGTGTTTTACAAGTAGTTTCCTCTCTTAGGGTATGTCCACATGGGACTGAAAGGTTGCGGATTTACCAATATGGATATACAAATCTGCTTTATATAGTATCTGCAACGTGGATGAGAATTTATACTTTATGCTTTGCTTCATCCTTTCCAATGCACAAAGTGAAATCCATGGCAAAACTGTAGCGAAATCCACGTGTAATGCATGCAGAGTTCACTGCAAATTTGGCAAATTACATCCCGTGTGGATATAACTTTACTCTGAAGAAAACACTCTGCTAGCTTTGTGAACTTTCCTACACAGTTCTAAGCAAACAAAGGAGTGCTGACATTCCTACCCCTTATGCCCTTAAAATCTGTGTTTCTTGCCCCAGGGCAGAGAACTGGCAGAAGAGAACGTTTGGTTGGCATCAGCATGGAGCTGTAACTAGCACAAAGCACAGTTGAATATAAGAACCCTCCTCTCCATCTCAGTATTCGGTTATATCAGTTTTGATCCCTTACCTGGGTACGATTGGCAAGAACCTTTGTTAGATCTGGCAGAGCTGTTTTGGCATAAACTGTGATGACAACGAGACTGCTGGTTTGGTGCCAGTCATACCGACATGACACTTTCTGAAAAGAAACATAGCGAGTGAGATACATTCCAGGTAAGCTCTACCCTTTACCGTACTCAGCATAGCAAATATGACCTGTTTCAACAACAGTGACGTTTCAACATTTAAATGGCAGGGTCTTTGTCACATTTGACAAAGACCCAGCCATTTTGAAAGGCTGTAACGTTGCCACCATTTCCGTGTATACTCTTATGGGCTAAATAAAAACAGAATACTGCAAAGGACGCAGTTGATGTGATTACTTTCTATATTTGAACAGTTATTGCCGCTGACTAGTCGGGGTCCATCAGGGTTCCAGCTTACAGTTTTTGAGGACAAGAATGGCACTGTGCCCTGCGCTATTCTTGCCACGCAGAATTCCTGAATAGGGAACATTTAGGGTAAATGCACACGTTCAGGATTTAAATGCGGACAATCCGCACTGAAATCCGCGGGTGTTCGCAGGGAAATCCGTGTGGTCAATCCGCATCAATTGGTGCGGATTTGATGCGGATTTTTCCGCATGCGGATTTTACTGTAAAAAATTGAAGTGAATAGAGAAAATCCAGACAGGAAAAATAAAATAAATTGACATGCTGCGGATTTTAAAATCCGCACCGTGGGTCAAAATCTGCACGGAAAAAATCTGCATCGTGAGCATGAGAATTTCAAATTCTCATAGAATATATTGTACATGACCTACTCCGCATGCAAATCCACGCGGTAAATGCGCACACAATCCTGATCTTGTGTATTTACCCTGACCCTGTCTGAGGCAGTGAACACCAGTATGGTTTGTCCCAGATTTTAATATTGATGGCCTGTCCTCATTACACCCTGCACAGCCGTCGTTCAGCTGCTAACCTTGTAGCTCCAGCAGCAGTGCACCAGTTGCCAGCAATGTCCACTGCACAAGGTAACAGCTGGTCGGAGGGGGGTGAAGTGTCAGACTCCTGCTGTTCTTTTATTGACAGCCTATCCTGGGGTTAGGCCATCAGTATCACCTTAATTTTATATTCATCTCTTACTTGCTTCTCGGGAGGCTGTACCCACAGATGTGTCCCAGTGCTGCATCCTTTCTGGTCCAGAAACTCATTGAAGTCACTTGTTTTAATGGCACAACAGGACCAGTACTTCATCCTGTAAAGAATTCATCGTATACAATGTGTATGGTATATTATGCAATAGAATAAGAGAACCAAAGCAATGTACTGTACCTACAGAAAAGGATGCGCAAATAATAACAAATACAAAACAGTAAGTGCAAAATGTAGGGAAAAATAGGATTCCCAGGACCGAGAACCACACAATAAATATTGGTTTGACCTTCAGGGAGAAGGATGAGGTCTCTGAAAGTGGATTCTATAAATGGAAAGAACAAATATGCAGCCGTCCCACTGACCGAAATTAAACAGAATTGGGAAAAGAAATTGCTAAACACTGGAGAGCAAACGTAAAAATAATAACACCAAAAATGTAAAGAACACCTTGATACAAATTATTATATTTAGCAATTTTACTATTAACGCTTATATGACAGACAATTCACCATCTTTTAATGGATGGAGGTGCAGGTGGAGGTGCAGGAGGTTCTCCTGCAATTAAAGACAGTCAGAAACCCTGAGAAGACAGAAGCAGTTTGTAACCATTTCTGTCTTCTCTTGTGAAGTCTCAATAGTGAGCAATCACATTACCCACCAGCATGGTGGAACTATTGAGCCCCTGCAGAACCAAATCAACTCTTCCATTGACTAATGTCGCAACAGGGGGCCATTTATAGCCACCCCATTCATCTGAGACTACATATTTTGCATCAAAGCAACCGAAACAAAATGGGGAAGCCCACCTTAATACTTTGTTTCAGGTTTAATTTGCAGGGTTATTCCCACCTTAGACAATGGGCGCAAATCTCTAGGATATGCCCCCATTGTCTTATAGGTGCGGGTCCCACCTCTGGGACCCGCAACTATATCGAGAACGGAGCCCCAAAAGTGAAGGTGGGCGCACTGTGCATGCGCAGCCACCCTCCATTCATTTCTATGGGGCCACTGAAAATAGCTGAGCGGCTCGTTTATTTCCATCGGCTACATAGAAATGAATGGGAGCGATGGCCGCGCATGTGCGGTGCGCTCCCATTCATTTCTATGGGAGCAGTGGGGAGCTGCGCCTGGTGGTGGCTGGACCCCGGGAAACCCCGGGTCCTCCAGGCGCAGCGCTCCCTGCTCCGTTCTCGATATAGGTGTATAGGTGCGATATGTCCCCATTGTCTAAGATGGGAATACCCCTTTAAGTGCAATAATGATTTTTTGAGCCGTTAAACCACTCAATGTGCAAAATTGTTAAAGGAGTTTTCCAGATAGTAGCCAGCCTGTTTTAAGTCCTCATGACCAAGCAGTGCATTCTAAGAGCTATTTTTCCATGGATGTAGCCGTATAAGGCCTTTTTTTGCAGGACAAGTTGTAATATTTATTGCCACCATTTTGGGGTACACACAGCTCATTGATTAATTTTTATTAACTCTCACCTACAGTGGAAACCTTCAAAAGACCTGAAAACCCACCTCTTCAGACAAGCCTAAAACCAGTGACCCTGCTGCCTCTACACCGCCATGACCAGGTCTACCCTCACCTACTGTGTCCTTCTCCCATACCTCGTAGATTGTAAGCCCTCACAGACAGGGCTCTCTCTCCTTCTGTACCAGTTTGTAACGTGTCTTGTTCATGCTTAGTGCAATTGTCTGTATTATGTATGTATGTAAGTGTACCGCTTATCATAGGTACAGTGCCATGAAATGAATGGTGCTTTAATAATAAATAATAATAATAATAATAATAATAACAACAACAACTTTGTTCTCTGGGTCGGTATGATTATAGCAATACCAAATACATATAACTTTTTCTTAAGTTTTACTACTGAAAAAGAAAATGTTTTTGAACTTTGCATCCCAAGACCCATAACTTTTTTTTTACTTTTCTTTCTACGGAGCTGTGTGAGGGCTTGGTTTTTGCAGGATAGCTTGTAGTGTTCCTTATTACCATAAGCCTCTGGCACATCCTGATAGGCATATGCTGAGGGCAGGCCTGGGGACCTTCATTAGGCTAAGTGGATGCTGATGCCTGACGAAGGGTGCCCTCTTCCTTTGAAACCACTTAGAAGTTGCGGTCGCGATTGACTGCATCTAAGCAGCATCTAAGAGGTTAAACAGCCAGGATCAGCACTATCGCCAATCCGAGCCATTGGAGCAGAAGCCTGGAACATTTTTAAGTTCATTTGTTAATCACAAAATAAATGCAATTCTATAAAAGAATTTATACAAAGGTGTCCATAGTCTAAGTTGATGAACCATAAAGAGATGCTACATGTAGGCCAATAGTATATTTACAGTTCCATTGCCCATTCCGTACGTATAGTGTGAACGAACTGAATGTGGGATAAAAGACATAATAAAAACTCTTTGATGTTGAATTAATTAAAAAAGAAAGGATATGTCTTACCCTTCATGAAACACTGGCATCCCAGGATGATACACACAGTTTGCTTCTTCACTCTCAGGCCCTTGATAGATCTATATAAGACCAGAGTATGTCATTAGTTCATTTTCCATATAACAAGGTTGTAATAGAGGTCTATGTCTACCCACCTCTTTACACCCTGAGTGCTTACATCTCCTCCCTAATAATGTTTCTGAAGTTTCTGAAACAGAACAACAATGTCAGCAATTGTGAAGTTCTGATATAATGCACATGTCTGTTGATGACCACTGACCTTTATTTTCGGATTCCTTATTGGACTCCAAAGTGAGCTTTTCTAATTCTTGTTCAAGTGACTTAGACACCTTGAGCACAAGAGAATTCATTGGTTCTTGTGTGCTGGAAGTAACCAAAACCCGACAATGAGTTCAGAAATATATTCCACACTTTCTATTACATTGTGAATACATTTAGCTTAGTCTACTGTAATTACTTAGCTCCGGGGTTCCTGATCTACAGTTTACCCATACACTTTACACAGCTGTTGACCAAACATTCAGCTATTCCTCCCCATCTCCATACGCATGTATTCAGCATGGAGAGGGGAATAAGCTTCTGCCAGAACCCTCTCTTACTGGAACCAAGGTTTAGGCGAGTTTAAGCTCAGTATGCCGATCCATCTTTCCTAAAGTCTGCCATAAGGGGAGACTTAGAACATCCCCTTGCACATCAGACCAACGTCTAGTTCTGCTGACTTTCCTCTGATCTGTGTAGGCTTTTTAATAGCTGAGATAGCTGTTGCTTAATGGGGTATTCTGGTTATGTAAAGTTATAAGTATTAGAGAAGTAAAGAACCTACCACTGGGACACCCAGTGGTAGGCTCTTTACCATTCAGATTTGGGAACGGGGATTCCTTATCCACCCAAATAAACGTGGCCAATCGGGCATGTGCACAGCCACTCCATTCACTCCCATAGAAATGAATGTGCCGGCTGCAACATATGCCCGACCAGCCAATATGTTAATTTTTGAGGGGCCACACAGGGTATGGGACCCTGTTTTCGTGATTAGTGGAGGTCCCAGCAGTAGATATGCCACCAATCAAAAATTTATCCCATATCTTATGGATAGGGGATAACTTCACACAACTGGAATACCCCTTTAAACAGTTGTCTGGGCAAAAGTTATTTCTTCTGACATAAAGATGCACGCTTATTCTATTTACTGAAAGGGGGTTGTTTCTCCCCAAATCTGAATGGATTTTCCAAGCCACAGTCAGCATTATGGAACACTTCCAAATTTATGCTGCACGTCAGCCATGTGTGAACGTAATCTAAAAGTCCTGCAGAATCCCAGCTTTCAGCTTGAAGTCAATGTTCTGAATGTACTTTTACACTGCAACTGTTTTAACCCCTTGAGGACCAGGCCAATTTTGGCCTTGATATTCTGGCAGTAATAGCTTTGCCTTGTTCAGCACAAGTTGTACTTTATGTCGAAGCCATATTCTAGCACATATACCAAAACATCGCACCCACATGGTATATACTAATCATTATAAAAGATGTAATAAATCTATAGCACATGACGTGAAGATAAAGTGTCATCAGACTTTTAGTTAACCCCTTAAGGACGTATCCAAGTTTTATTTTTTCCTCCCTGCCTTCCAAAAGCCATAACTTTTTTACTTTTCCATTCACATTCAACTTGAAGGATAACAGGCTGAAGTAGACGGACAGATATCTTTTTTCAGCCTTATAAACTATGTTACTAATATGTTATATGGCTGCATGAAGGTTTGTCTTTTGTTGTACTCTCTAACAGCACCATTTGGTATTCTTTACACAAGCTGGAAAAAATATTAATGGAGTGGAATTGTGGAATAGGAAAAAACACAATCTGTAGCTTTTTATTGATACCACTTAGAGGTATGTATGGCTTAATAGGAACTTTGCTACAGCAACACATATCAACCAAATGTCGGTTTTGTCACTGAGAGGCTGTTTAGTCACTGGGAGCAGCCTACTTCTCATGAATGACCCCTTAGATGCTGTGGTCGCACAACAACTAATCAGAGACAAATCTGTGATCGAAGTTGTATCTAATTACAAAACACTGCCAGGAGATGCAGCTGTAGAACACAGCAAGTACCAGCCGGTTATGGTGCCTGTTCAGCGTGGACACCATCGTTAAAGATCTAACTTCCGCTGTACACAGTTATTTTTTTTTTTTGTTTTGTTTTATCCCAAGTGATTTTTTTTTTAAATCTATAATGTACTGGCATATACCTACATACCAGTAAATTATCCTGTACTACTAATAGTACACGAGCAGTTGGAAATACCCAGATATGCTCTAACAATGGGGAATATGGCCAACAAACCCTGGGTAGGTCAATGGGCCCTGGACTGTTAGCCCATACTATGTTTGGACCCCAATCATGTCATTATGCACTCTCACTGGTTGATCGTGGCACTTGAAGGATTAAACAGTGGAGCTCTTGGTTCCTCTGAGCTGTAGAGTGAAGCCTCATTTTGTATTCTCCGAAAATGACAATTTTGCAAATATTTTGGATTAAGAAATTTCTTGGATTTTGGATTTTGTGTGTACATGTATTTAGTTACAGACTACAAACCTTGAGCAGTGATCCTGTGGTCATACCCCCATCTGGTCCCTACTTCTTTCTGCCATACATGTGAATTTATAAAAAAAAAAATTACAAGTTTTGTTGTTACCTTGGTCTCTCCTTTTGCATCTTTTCTGCAGATTTGGGGCCTTGTACGATGATTTCTGTACATGATTTTGATCCTGGGCTGTCCGATGCATTTTTACTTCCAGAAATGTTGGGTTTTAAAGGTGCAGCTGGTTTCTCGTTGTTGTGAAAACCTTTGGTGCAGCCCTGGAGTGGACACAGATAAAGGTAACAAAAAAAAAACAAAACAGAAAAGCAGCACAGTGTATCAAACACTAAAAAGAGTCAGGTTTCTGAGAAGCCTGCAAACGAAGGACCTTTAAGGCCACCACATACATTATTGTACTGTTGGCTGATGTGTATGGGGAGCTTCCGACTCTCCCCTGAGAGGTGATGTTGGGGGAGAAAAGGATCTGGCAAAGTGAAGATTTTCTCCTGATCCTTTTGTTCTCCGAGGAGATAAGGCTCTATGGGAAGTATCTGGCAGCAGCTTTCTTTCCTCTCCTCATTGACTGCACATATACATTTGACTGAAACAAACCTGTATGTGTATGGGGGAGTCTAGAGGGAGTCGGGAAAGATAGATCGTTTGGCCAACAGTTACCGTACTGAATGTATATGGAGCCTTTACTTACTGGAGTTTGTTCTTCCTTTGTTTTCCTTGTCTTAGGCTACTTTCACACGTGCGTTTGCAGGATCCATTTGTGAGATCCGTCCAGGCTCTCACAAACGGATCCGTCTTAATAATGCAACCGCCTGCATCTGTTCTGAACGGATCCGTTTGTATTATCTTTTACATAGCAAAGACGGATCCGTCTTGAACTCCATTGAAAGTCAATGGAGGACGGATCCGTTTTCTATTGTGTCAGACAAAACGGATCCGTCCCCGTTGACTTACATTGTGAGTCATGACGGATCCGTTTGCATCAGTTTCTTCATGCGGACACCAAAACGCAGCAAGCAGCGTTTTAGTGTCCGCCTCCAAAACGGAATGGAGACTGAACTGAAGCAAACTGAAGCAAAACTGATGCATTCTGAATGGATCCTTTTCCATTCAGAATGCATTAGGACAAAACTGATCAGTTCAGGACCGTTTGTGAGAGCCTGTGACGGATCTCACAAACGGATCGTGCAAACGCAAGTGTGAAAGTAGCCTTAGATAACATAGCACATGAGTGCTCTCATATCTTGAGTATAATGATAGGTGAAGTACACCAGGATATATTTAGATCCTTCTTGTCCTATGGTCCGTCCATACTGTAGATCTACCAAAACTATGACCAAAACTATGACACAGCTATTGACACCCCTGTCCTTTTCTCTCAGAGATCCCATAACTATATTATTACGGCCACTAAATAAACACATTATCTGTGGTGTTATTTTAGATCAGAGGTACACAACCTCCTCTAGTCCAAGGCCCACAATGCCGTACTGAACTACTGAACAACTCCCAAGGACCACAATAAAACTAATATAATAATCACAGCTATGGTAAGGTAGGCATGCTGACATTCAGAAAAGCTAATACCATACCTTGATATCTAGAAATTCAGAAAAGTCTGTTGTGCGTTTCCTACAGCAAGACCATCCCTGTGAGGAAAAACACAGTATGGAGGGGGCTAAGAGAGACAATTTAAGGAATTACATGTATTGTCTAACCAGTAAAACTACTTGGGACTGACCTTCAAAGCATCGTGAAAAATGGGGTACCCCGGATGGAACAGACAAGAGTCTGGAGAAAAGAAAGATTTAGGATTCCGGTGTCATACGCACATCACTATCCACTACATGTACATGTCCCATCTACACAATGGACATTAAGGCACCTACCTGCAGTGTTGGTGTCAGGAAGGAATCGTTGTCCACATCCCTTGTTATAACACAGCAGATACGTATCCAGCGTGTCCTGTGCATCATTCACACAGCTCATGATGTCAGGAATATGAAGAATATAACAAGGAGAGGATGAGGAGGTCTGCTATGAAGCAGGTAAAGCAAAATTAACCGAGAAAAGAATCCAAATTCAGCTGTAAAATAAAATGTCAGAATCAGATTGTAGCCATTGCATGGAAAGTATCTATAGTGCTAACTACTTAGGGGATCAGTTCAGTATTCATGAATGTGAAAAGTGGCATCAGAACACTAAAATATTACTGTAATGGTTAATGGAAGTATTAACAGTAAAGATATCATCATTTTCACATAGCATAATTAGAATGATACTAGGAAAGTATGGATCATTTACAAGAGGCCAGAAGACGTTAGGAAAGACACATAACATAGGACTTGTACAAATGAGGACCTAGTGTTACCTGTAGAATGGAGACTGTCGCAGTGTAAGGTCAGACTAAGCTGAGAGGATTGCACTGTGGAGACCGGACACATGGTGCTATCTTTAGACTCTATGGGTGCCAGCCCAGCACCAAAGATGGCAATAAGAATGTCATCAGCTGTGACAGGTGACAGGAAAGAAAGCTCTAGCCAAACTACAAAGAAAGAACGGGAAAGATCTGGAGACAGGAAGAAGGGGGCCAAACATTCAGTAGAAGACACATGAAAAATCAGAGGCACAGGTTAGAAAAACAAAAGGCAGAAGTAGAAAATAGTAAAAAGTCTCTTTCACATTACCGAGTTTTCCGTCCGGCTGCATCCGGACTGAATCCTGACCCATTCATTTTAGTGGTTCTGTGTACATGAGCGTCGTTTTTCATGCATCATCTCTGCATTCAGGAAAAATCACAGCCTGTTCTAGATTGTACGTTTTTTACACAGCCCTGGCCCCACAGAAGTGAATGGAGCTTGTGTGAAAAACATAAGGCATCTGGATGTAATACGTTTTTTACTGATGGTTGCTAGGAGATGTAGATTGTTATTTTTCAATTGGAAACAATGAATGAAATTATAGACAAAACATTCGATTTCCATGCAAAACTATCAATTTTACCTGAACCCTGCATTCTGTATCACTCATGTGAAATAAGCCTTAGGCCTCATGCAAGTGAGCATTTTTTGACCTGTAATACTGTATACAAAAGAAGAACCAAATCTTGCACCATATGTTGGGCTACTTATTTCCAGGTGAAGTTCCTTTTATGCCCAAAGAATTCTTCTAGAAGCACTGGAATAAGCTGGATATGCAGCATGCCAATATGGGGAGACTGGCAAATCGGTGTATGCTGCATTTACCACTGTATTCATCTACATCCATGACCTAATTAAAATGCAGTTATATCATATTTGGGATTCATGTGCATAACGACCAATCATTATATCTACTTTTAAGGCACTGTAGACAGAATATTTATGGATGAAAATATCAATCAATTCAACTGAAACATAAACTCTCATAAATGAGATTATATAACTGCAGAAGATGTAGGTTTGGATTAAGGGTATGGTGACAATATATAAACGGGTCTACAGATAGTTACTGGGGGATAGTTCAGTACTAATTAATAGAGAAAGAACTAATAAAACAAGCCTGCCATACCGCAGTAAAATAAGTGTAGGAGGATGTTTGGTTTCAGATTTTGCTATAATTCTTCATTAAGCAAGTTTGCAGTCCTATATAACATGCATTTGAGTTTATTACATAATATTATATATACACACATATAAAACAGCAGTGGAAATAGAGAACAGCATTCAAGGACACAAGATAATATAATATCTAGTCTATATGTAAAGAATAGCATGGAGTCAGATTAAATTCACAAAAAGGAGTCCACAGAAAGACAGTGGAAAGGCTGCAGTAACACTGGCTTCTTCTTCAGTTCTGATCATATGACCATTTTGTAAGAGTCCTCTTCGTCATCTCATAGGCCAAGAAGAGGGCAGCATTGGAGGGGAAAGCCCTGATGACAGTGGGCATCAATCCACTGTACAGAGTGGTGATTCCTGTAGATATAAATTTTAGACTGTTAGCAATTCAGGATTAGAAGCTTTGTGCACTTCATGCGTTCATAACCTCTTCTGCAATCCAGCAGATCTGCATTACGTGGAGCCCTCCTGCCGACTACAGGCCAAAGCTGCACTCATCTCCTTCCAGTGATTAATTACAGCAGTAGAGATGGTGTAGGGACATGGATGGCTTGTGATAGAGGCTTCATGTACCAAGTGGACGAGAGAAGCCCTTCTACTATGAGCCAATAAACTGAGTAGCATTGAGAAGATGCTAGAACATGAGTCATGTACATAGTCAAGGGGAACTCATACAATCGGCTGAATAACTAGATACCAGACATATGCAAGATGGAGTCACCAGCTGCTGTATAAAGTCACTTGGTACAAACTACTTATGTATCATTAGTCCTGATGAGGTTATCCAAAGATAAAGGAGGTCAGATGGGAAATTGTAAATTCCTTGCAGTTACAGAAATTCCATTAGCAAGCTATGGGGCACTATGAAGGATATCTGTATTCTGCCTAATGGACCCGAATGTGGTAATATATTAGGGAATACAGATATATAATAAATCTCCAACATCCAATAAAAGATGATAGTAATGTGGTGGCTGGGTTTGGGGTGGTATCAATGCTACGATGGGTTCCTCAGACACTGTTGAGATGTCACCACTTGGCGCTGCTCTCCAGAGGGGAAGGTAAGGCGTGGTGCACCCCAATGAGAAATAAGTCCGGAGAGTCAGGGTTTGCATTAAACTAGTGTGATCAAGTGCAAAACGGTACAGGCAAGGCCCTGGGCTGGCCTCTCCAATCTCCTCCTTGGCAGAAGAAGCCTCTGTGTTGAGGAAAGTCCTGAGCTAGCTGTCCCTCCACTTTCTCTCAGATGGCTGGTATCCTGGCCAAATGACTGATTGCCCAAACTGTGTGGCAGGGTATCCCCGTCTGAGTGCCTTCTTCTGGTCACTTCTGCAGTCTGGCAGAGTCTCTTCTACTAAACACTGGTCCCTATCTGCAGACAACTAGGGGCTCTAACTACTCTCATTACAGTATATAGTGCTTCTAACTGAACTAGAACTTTCTAGTGGGAGGGGTGGAGGGAAAAGGCACAGCATAAAGCCTTATTCACACATCAGTGTTTGATCACTGATTTCCATCAGTGATTGTGAGCCAAAACCTGGTGCAGCTCTAAACACAGAACAGGTGCAGATCTTTCCCTTATACCTTATGTCTTTGGAGGCTCCAATCCAGGTTATGGCTCACTATCACTGATGGAAATCACGGACCAAACACTGACATGTGAATGAGGCATTAGCTGGCTGTGTATTAACCCTTTCCATAGTGCAATGCAGTTATAGTGCTCTAACAATGCAAATAAACAGGCTATATTACAATAAAATATTAAACGCAGTTCAACAATATAAAACAGTATAAGTGCAAAGAACTGCATAAATAACAGTGCAAGTTAACCTTTCAAAGTGGAATAAATTAGGAAGCTGATCGCTTTGCATAGTAGCAATAGGATCTAATGTCCAGAAGCATTTTGGATAACTCTTCATTATGCCTCATTCACACGTCAGTATTTGGTCAGTGATTTCCATCAGTGATTGTGAGCCAAAACCAGGATTTTTGGACACCGGCTGCATCTTCAGAATGGATCCGGTTGTATTACATAGAAAATTAAGAAACCGGATCCGGCACTAAAACCATTTTAAGTCAATGTGCGCCAGATCCGGTTTCTTAATTTTCAATGTAATACAAGCGAATCCATTCTGAAGATGCAGCCGGTTTTATTTTTAGAACGGAAGCCGGTTTTGAGATCCCATGCCAGATGTCTGAACTGTACAGCAAAAACGTTGATGTGAAAGTAGCCTAAAAGATGCCTCAAAAGCAGCACTTTTGACTCTGGTCTTACCCATGCAAATACAAGTGCATCTCAATAAATTAGAATATCATCAAAAAGTGTTTTTTTCAGTAATTCAATTAAAAAAGTGAAATACATATATTATATAAAGTCATTACAAACAGATGGAACTTTTTCAAGTGTTTATTTCTGTTAAGGGTCCATTCACACGTCCTGTTTTTCTTTCCTGATTCGATCCTGATTTTTTCAGGACCCATTAAAATGAATGGATCCAGATCAGGATCAGGATCAAATCAGGAAAGAAAATCAGGACGTGTGAATGGAGCCTAATGTTGATGATTATGGCTTACAGCCAAGGAAAACCCAAAAGTCATTATCTCAGAAAATTAGAATATTATATTAGACCAACTGTACATTTTTTTTTAAACACAGAAATGTTGGCCAAATGAAAAGTATGTACAGTAAATGCACTCAATACTTGGGGCGATCAGCCTGTGGCACTGCAGAGGTGTTATGGAAGCCCAGGTTGCTTTGATAGCAGCCTTCAGCTCGTCTGCATTGTTGGGTCTGGTGTCTCTCATCTTGACAATGCCCCATAGATTCTCTATGGGGTTAAGGTCAGGCGAGTTTGCTGGCCAATCAAGCACAGTGATACTGTGGTTATTAAACCAGGTATTGGTACTTTTGGCAGTGTGGACAGGTGCCAAGTCCTGCTGGAAAATAAAAACTCCATCTCCAAAAAGCTTGTCGGCAGAGGGAAGCATGAAGTGCTCTGACTTTGGTCTTGATAAAACACAGTGGACCTACACCAGCAGATGACATGGCTCCCCAAACCATCACTGATTGTGGAAACTTCACACTAGACCTCAAGCAGCTTGGATTGAGGCCTCTCCACTCTTCCTCCAGACTCTGGGACCTTGATTTTCAAATGAAATACTAAATTTACTTTTATCTGAGAACAACACCTTTGACCACTGAGCAACAGTCCAGTTCTTTTTCTCCTTGGCCCAGGTAAGACGCTTCTGGCGTTGTCTTCATGAGTGGCTTGACACATGGAATGCGACGCTTGTAGCCCATGTCCTGGATACGTCTGTGTGTGGTGGTTCTTGAAGCACTGACTCCAGCAGCAGTCCACTCCTTGTGAATCTCCCCCAAATTTAAGAAAGGCCTTTTCTTAACAATCCTATGACGGCTGCGGTTCTCCCTGTTGCTTGTGCACCTTTTTCTACCACCCTTTTTCCTTCCACTCACTTTCCATTAATGTGCTTTGATACAGCACTCTGTGAACAGCCAGCTTCTTTAGCAATGACCTTTTGTGGCTTACCCTCCTTGTGGAGTGTGTCAATGACAGCCTTCTGGACACCTGTCAAGTCAGCAGTCTTCCCCATGATTGTGTCGCCTACTGAACCAGACTAAGGGCCTTTTTAAAGGCTTAGGAAGCCTTTGCAGGTGTTTTGGGTCTTCCTTGGCTGTAAGCCATAATCATCAACATTAAAGGGATTCTGTCACCTAGTTTAAGCCTATAGAGCTGAGGACATGGGCTGCTAGATGGCCACTAGCCCGTCCACAATATACTTTTCCTATTGCTTTGTGTGTCTTTGTTTAGTAAAAAAAACGATTTTATTCATATGCTAATTTTGGTTATAAGGAGCCCAAGGGGCGGTTACCAATCTTCCTGGATCCCAGCGTGCCCACTGTGAAGGAGCCCAGCACCGCCCGCATCCTCTCATCTCCTACTTGCTCCCCCGACTTCACACTTTCAGAGCGCCGTAATCTCGCGCATGCGCGAGTACGCCGCTTGTCAGCGCTAGTAAACTGTTCCTTCCCTGTGCTGGCATCAGCATCAGGGAACGAACTGCGCATGCGCGAGATGGCTCGCGCGAGATTACAGAGCTCTGAAAGCGTGAAGTCGGGGGAGCAAGGAGGAGATGAGAGGATGCGGGGCGGTGCTGGGCTCCTTCACAGTGGGCACGGCTGGGATCCAGGAAGATTGGTAACCGCCCCTTGGGCTCCTTATAACCAGAATTAGCATATGAATAAAATCGTTTTTTTTACTAAACAAAGACACACACAGCAATAGCAAAAGTATATTGTGGACGGGCTAGTGGCCATCTAGCAGCCCATGTCCTCAGCTCTATAGGCTTAAACTAGGTGACAGAATCCCTTTAACATAAATAAACACTTGAAAAAGTTCACTCTGTTTGTAATGACTCTATATATGTGTTTCACTTTTTGAAATGAATTACTGAAAAAAACTACTTTTTGATGATATTCTAATTTATTGAGATGCACTTGTACATGCAATATCCTACAGAAATATGGGTGCTACTACTCACCTTCATTCTTCAATATGTGCAAAAAGGAGAGAAGAAAACCTCCAGTGGGAGATGCCATGGATAAAACCTGAATTCTTGACTTTACAGAGTCCACTGGATATACAGAAAGCCAAAAACAGGCCCCACCCACACCACCGCTTACTGTGACCACAAATGCACCTGTAAATACACACAGCCATGTCTTAGATACAGCCTTGTAAGGAACCAAGCCCATAGGTTTCTTCCCCATTACCTGGTTGATCTCTAGAACCTTGATTTAAAATACTGATGCTCAGCTCATAGCCACCAAAAAAGAAGAAGTACCCAGGGATTTCCCGCAGCCATGTGCTGCTGAGTCCACGGAAAAGGCCACAAACACCTTCAGTTTTCAGGATATCACAAACGATGGACCATGGTGTGCTAGACGTACAGAGAAATATTTAGCAGTCAGAAGGCAATGTACAATTAGACAAAAGTCACCACTTTATGTGTGAAGAACCATAAGAAATCACAGGTAAATATGTTCTTCATTTGGCTAACCTGTCCAACAAGACATTCCGCACCCCCCCTCCCCAATATGACCACTAGGGATGAGCGAATCGACTTCGGATAAAACATCCGAAGTCGATTTGCATAGAACTTCGTTCTAATACTGTGTGGAGCAGGAGCTCCATACAGTATAAGAATGTTTTGGCTCCGATGAGTTCGGGAAATGGTTTTTTACAGTATAAATCAATTTCTGAAGTTATTATGCGAAGTCTCGCGAGACTTCGCAAAGTAATAACTTCGGCTCATCGGAGCCAAAACATTCTAATACTGTACAGTATTGGAACGGAGTTTTATGCGAATCAACTTTGGATGTTTCATCTGAAGTCAATTCGCTCATCCCTAATGACCGCATAAGTCTGGTTTCCACATTCAGGTTTTATGATGCAGTTTTTGAAGCCAAAGCCAGGAGCTGGTTCATGAGAAGATTTAGTCTTTGCTTTATACATCACCTAAGTATACAACCTGTTCCTGATTATGACTTTAAAAATTGCATAAAAAAGCTGTACCCATCCTAAAGGAATCCTGCAAACAGTATGGCCTGCCCACGGGGTTCGCATGCAGATTATCATAAATTGTTGGGCTGGTTCTGTACTTGCTATTTGAAACAATAGCATGTACAGCCCAGCAGTTAGTGATAATCTAATGTTCTAATACAGTTTATAGAAATCGGTTGTTGTGATTAGACAATGCCTCTAAAAGGGAACTGTCACCTGGTTTAGGGCTACTAAACTATCAGCATGCTGTTATGCAGCTGGGGTTTAGGGTTCCAAAACAGCCCACATCAAAACCACCCAGCTCTAGAAAGTAAAGAAAAAGGAGATCTATCTTACCAGGAGTTTAATCTAGGATTAATCTCCAGACGCATTGAGTGCATATGCATTGCACTGATGAAGTCAAGGATGATACACCTTGCTTCACCACACATGTGCCTGATGTTCTAGACATGTACAGTGAAGCAGGGTGTACCAACCTTAGGTTCAATGGCCCACTGCTACTGGAAGTCAGTTAATGATTCATTTATTATACTTTGCAGGGACAGATGGATTTAATATTGGTTGGTTTGGGATGTTAAAGCCCCCTCATCCTGGTGGTTTTGTGACCCCCACCCAGGTAACAGGTTCCATTTAGGATGCTTCCAGACATTATAAAAAAATTATCTGAAACAGATAACCGTGATATAATTGTATGATAAATATTGGCTATGATGAATTACACAGACCTCTTTTGTGGTATGCCCTTATATCCAGATATTCGCATTTCATGCTGTGTTTGCATACGGCACTTCACCAGTTCAGTTGGACAAAGGACCAGTGAGGAGAAAACTGAAGCCAAAGAGCCTGCAGTAGCCTTCTGGTAGTCTCTAGTGGAAAAAGATAAAGGATATACATAGCATACAGGTAAAGATACTGGTTTACACTTCTGCTCTTATAATCCAGTACACAAAGATGTGAAAATGCAGTATCAAGTTTTAAATGGGCTTTCTGGTACTAGAATACTGATGACCTGTCCTTAGGAGAGGTCATCAGTATCATTCAGTGAGGTCCTACCAATCAGTTGTTTGAAAAGGCCTCTTTATTCACTAAAAGGGGAGCAGAGCTGAGTATCATTCACAGCTGTGCTGTTCAGGTTCATAGAAGCCATTAGTAAGACCCCACAGATCTAATATCCTAAGTATAGGTCATCAGTACTATGGTCCTGGAAACCTCTTTAATAGTCTGTTAAAGGGAATCTGTCACCACGATCTTGGACTATTGTCTGCAGTAATACATGTAGTACAGTACTGCATGCATGCACATAAGAGTCCTCTCTATTATGTTAGCATACAAATAAAAAGAATTTCTCAGGATTAGGACCCACACAACCATATTTTTGAGTCTGAATCCGTTCTGCAATTTTGCGGAACGGATGCAGACCCATTAATTTCAATGGGGCCACAAAAGATGCGGACAGGACATTCCTTTACGTAGTCCCGCAAAAAAAAAAAAATAGAACAAGTCCTATTCTTGTCAGTAATTGCGGACAAGAATAGGCATTTCTATCATGGAGAAGGACGTTCTAATCCGTAAAATGCAGAACGCACACGTGTTGTGCAGATACACAATTTGCGGACTGCTAAAACAGATACGGTTGTGTGAATGCGTCCTTCGATGGGCATATGTTCTCAAGATAGGTACGGTTATATTTCAAGGCACCTATCCTACATGCTGGTATACTTATTTTGTAACCAATTTTGAAGGTGACAGACTCCCTTTAAGTCTGCTAAAATGTTGGTAGTTAAAGCATCTATACAGTGCCTTGAAAAAGTATTCATACCCCGTGAACTTTTCCACATTTTTTCACATTACACGCACAAACCTAAATGTATTTTATTGGGATTATATGTGATAGACCAACACAAAGTAGCAAGTATGTGCAACGTGAAAATAAAATGATACATGGTTTTCAAATTTTTAACAAATAAAAATCTGCAAAGTGTGGTGTGCATTTGTATTCAGCCCACCTAAATCAATACTTTGGAGGACCACCTACAGCTGCAAGTATTTTGGGTTATGTCTCTACCAGCTTTGCACATCTAGAGGCTGACATTTGTGCCCATTCCTCTTTGCAAAATAGCTCAAGCTCAGTTAGATCGGATGGAGAGCGTCTGTGAACAGCAATTTTCAAGTCTTCCAACAGATTCTCAATGAGATTTAGGTCTGGACTTTGACTGGGACATTCTAACACATGAATATGATTTTATCTAAAACATTCATTGTAGTTCTGGCTGTATGTTGAGGGTCATTGTCCTACTGAAAGGTGAACCTCCATCTGAGTCAAGTCTTTTGCAGTCTCTACCAGGTTTTCCTCCAGAATTTCCTGCTGAAGAAAAGCATCTCCACAGCATGATGCTGCCACCACCTTGTTTCACGGTGGGGATGGTGTGTTAAGAGTTGCATGCAGTGTTAGTTTTCCACCACACATAATGTTTTGCATTTAGGCCATAAAGTTCAACTTTGGTCTCATCTGACTAGAGCACCTTCTTCCACATGTTTGCTGTGACATGCCGTGGCAAACAGGTCTTTTTATGGCTTGCTTTCAAAAATGGTTTTCTTCTTGCCACCCAGGGGCGTAGCTATAGGGGGTGCAGAGGTAGCAGTCACTACCGGGCCCAGGAGCCTGAGGGGGACCAAAGACCCTTGTGCCACATAAGAAGACATACAAAGCACTGAGGGAAGAGGGGCCCAAGATGAACTCTTGCACCAGGGCCCTGAGCCTTTAGCTACGCCCCTGTTGCCACCCTTCCATAAAGGTCAGATTTGTGGAGTATACTACTAGTAGTTGTCCTGTAGACGATTCTCCCACCTGAGCTGTGGATCTCTGCAGCTCCTCCAGAGTGACCATGGGCCTCTTGGCTGCTTCTCTAATTAGTGTTCTCCTTGCCTGGGCTGTCAGTTTAGGTGGATGGCCATGTCTTGGTAGGTTTGAAGTTGTGCCAGACTCCTATTTTCGGATGATGGATTAAATAGTGCTCTGTGAGATGTTCACATGTTCCACAGGATAGGTCATCACTGATGACTCATCAGTAAAAAAAAAAATCTCAGAAAACACCTGTAAATCTGCCATCGAGCTGTATAAATTCATATATGTGAAGCGCTAGTGGTCTTTAGAGAGAAGGGAGTACTTCATTGCTGTCTATACGAATGTACGTATGTGATGTACTTTGGAACCGTGCTTTTTGCTGGTATTTGTACTACAATCCCCATCATCAACCTAGTAAAGAGAGACTTTATTTATTACAACCAACAATATCCACCGGTCCTGCCCGGCACCTAACCAATCCATCTACTATCAAAGGTACCCCATCCACCACGAAGAGCCCCAATACTAGCTGGCCTACTGCATCTGCACTCTTGCCTTGCACCAAGCCAAAATGTTCACCATTTAGGGCATCACAACTACCACACTGCTGAGACATGGCTGGACTCTTTGCATGACTGGGCTGTCAATCTCCAGGGTTATACTCCGTTTCGGAGGGAAAGGGAGAATAGGAAAGGAGGAGGAGTATGTCTGTATGTCAGAAGTAGTATAAAAGCGAGTATGAAGGAGACAATAGTGGGTGATGATTGTGTGAATGCAGAATCCGTGTGGGTGGAATTACAAGGGGAGACTAACAATTAAAGAATTATTTTTGGTGCAATTTATAGACCCCCAAACATCACTGAGGAGATAGAGGATCAGCTGCATAGACAAAATAGAGCGGGCTGCCCAGGCGGGTACAGTAGTGATAATGGGAGATTTTAACTTCCCTGGTATTGATTGGGGTCATGGATCGGCTTCAACTGCAAAGGAGAGAAATTTTCTTTTTTCTCTCTTTTTCTCTTTCTTTTCTGGGCCAGTTTGTAGAAGAACCAACAAGAAGTGATGCACTGTTGGATCTGGTTATATCTAACAATGCAGAGATAGTTGAGGAGGTAATTTTTCAGGAAAACCTTGGTAATAGTGCATGCTGGGAGATCAAAAACATTTAATTTTAAAAAGGCCAATTTCCCAGGGTTACGGGCCACACTCCAGGACATAGACTTGGAGCAGCTGTTGTCAAGTAGTGACACAGATGATAAATGGGAGACCTTCAAATCTACACTGGGTAACTATACTGCAGAATTTATTCCTAGGGGGAACAAATACAAACGCTTAAAATTAAACCCTGCGTGGCTTAATGCGGATGTTAAAAGGGCAATACATGAAAAACAAAGGGCATTTAAAATATACAAATCAGAGGGGTCTGCCATAGCCTTTAATAACTACAAAAGGGTTAATAAAGATTGTAAAAGGACTATAAAAGCAGCAAAGGTTCAAAATGAAAGGCTGGTGGCCAGGGATAGCAAAACCAATCCCAAAAAATTCTTCAAATATATAAATGCAAAAAAAACCTAGGTCAGAGCATGTAGGGACTCCTGAATAATAGTGATGGGGAATTGATTACTGGGGATCAGGAAAAGGCGGAGCTACTGAATGAGTTCTTTAGTTCTGTATATACACATGAAGAGGTGGGAGCTGCTGTCGGTAGAGTAAGTGCTGGTGATACTTCATGTAATATACTCAACTGGTTCAATATAGATATGGTCAAAGCTAAGTTAAACAAAGTAAAGGTGAATAAGGCTCCAGGACCAGATGGGTTACACCCAAGAGTTCTTAAGGAACTTAGTTCAGTAATTTCTTTGCCCTTGTATATAATATTCAAAGATTCTCTGGTGACTGGCGTAGTGCCAAGGGACTGGCGTAAAGCAAATGTGGTGCCCATCTTCAAGAAGTGCTCTAGGTCATTCCCAAGGAATTACAGATTGGTGAGCTTAACGTCCATTGTGGGGAAACTTTTTGAGGGTCTAATAAGGGACTATATACAGGAATATGTTTTGGATAATAGTATTATAAGTGATAACCAGCTTGGTTTTACTAAGGACAGAAGCTGTCAGACTATCCTGATTGGTTTTTATGAAGAAGTGAGTAGAAGTCTGGATAGAGGGGCGGCTGTGGATATTGTGTATTTGGACTTTGCAAAAGCGTTTGACACGGTCCCTCATAGACGTCTGACGGGTAAATTAAGGTCGGTTGGATTAGAAAATCTACTCTGTAACTGGATTGAGAACTGGCTGAAGGAGCGTACTCAGCGAGTGGTGGTGAATGATTCCTACTCTGAATGGTCCCCAGTTATAAGTGGTGTACCCCAAGGTTCAGTGCTGGGTCCACTTTTATTTAATTTATTTATTAATGATCTAGAGGGATGAATTAACAGCACTGTTTCAATTTTTGCAGATGACACTAAGCTTTGTAGTAGAATCCAGTCTATGGAAGATCTGCAGAAGTTACAAGCTGACTTGGACACACTGAGTGTTTGGGCATCCACTTGGCAGATGAGGTTCAATGTGGATAAATGTAAAGTTATGCATCTGGGTACTAACAACTTGCATGCCTCCTATGTCCTAGGGGGAGTAACACTGGGAGATTCACTTATAGAGAAGGATCTGGGTGTCCTTGTAGACCATAGACTGCAGAATAGCATGCAATGTCAATCGGCTGCTTCTAAGGCCAGCAGGATATTGTCATGTATTAAAAGAGGCATGGACTCGCGGGACAGGGATGTCATAGTACCACTGTATAAAGCATTAGTACGGCCTCATCTGGAATATGCTGTTTAGTTCTGGGCTCCGGTTTATAGGAAGGATGTCCTGGAGCTGGAAAGGGTGCAGAGACGGGCAACTAAACTGATAAGGGGCATAGAGCATCTTAGCTATGAAGAAAGATTGAAGGAGTTAAACTTGTTTAGTCTTGAGAAGAGACGTATAAGGGGGGACATGATCAACCTGTATAAGTATATAAATGGCCCATACAAAAAATATGGTGAAAAACTGTTCCAGGTAAAATCCCCTCAAAAGACAAGGGGGCACTGCCTCCGCCTGGAGAAGCAAAGGTTCAGACTCCAGGGGCGACAAGCCTTCTTTACTATAAGAACTGTGAATCTGTGGAACAGTCTACCGCAGGAGCTGGTCACAGCAAAGACAGCTGAGGGCTTCAAAACAGGCTTAGATAAATTCTTAGAGAAAAAGATGGTCACCACATATTAAGAAATGTAGAGTCATGTCTTAAGGTTACCCGTCCCCCTCCCCTTCATCACTCCTACCCCCTCCCTTGGTTGAACTTGATGGACACGTGTCTTTTTTCAACCGTATTAACTATGTAACTATGTAACCAAGCAGGAGACCTAACACCAGGGTGGGCCCTGAGAGAAAAAAGGGTGCATCCTCCAGTCACTGCATAGCCCTAGGGAGCGCCAGAGTGGATATTGTTCTGCGAGTACTATCATCCTCAGAACCACAACCACTCCTACCCTCTCTGCCCTGCACCTTCCCCTTTTTTTAATTAACTTTTAATAAAAAGTATTTTAATATAGTATTATTTTTTAATTTAGTTTCTGTAACAGATCATACTGACAGCTTTAAGTCAGTATGATTCTGTTACATTAAGGTCATGCAGAGGCACACAGCATTATCAATCATGATAATGCTGTGAGCTTTCTAATTCCAGAACACACAATCCCTCTCTCACATGGACCTGCGGCGTGTGAAAGAGCATTTATACTGAGAACGATACCAATCACTAATAACACCTTCCTTATGTACCAAAAGCTATTAATGGGGTGGTCTTAAAGGGGTTACTTAGGTAAGACAAAACACAGTGCTGACCACCAGCTGGCCAGGAAACAGCAGAGCGCGCCAATAGTTGCTGTTTTAGTAGCTCCTATTGCTGTGCGTGGTAGCTCCACTGTGCCGAAATGGTCATTTTTTGGTCACCTTGCCCCCAAAAAAGTATATCATCGAGCGATTGAAAAAAATCATATGTACCCCAAAGTGGTACCAATAAAAACATCAACTCTTCCTGCAAAAATCAAGCCCCCACACAAGACAACTAGCACAATAAAAAAAAAATTAAAAAAAAACTAACAAAAAAAACTGGATTTCAGAAAATAGCAACACAAAAAACATGATTTAAAATGCTTTTATTGTGTAAAACTGAAACAAAAAAATATAAAAAATAGACATATTAGGTATCGCTGCATCCGTAATGAACTGCTCTATAAAGATTTCACATTATCTACAACCTCAGGTGAATTTCGTAAAAACTGGATTACTTACCGGTAATTTCCTTTTCATGAATCCTCCACGACAGCATACCATGAGAGATGACCCTCCTCGAACCAGGTAGAGACAGGAAGTTTAAAAGCAGGCCCTCCTTTTTTTTGGGAGGGAAACCCCCTGTAATCCAGTTTTTCCATTTCATCCCCCACGACGGCATACCATGAGATATAACAGATAAATAATTAGGGGGGAGACAATAGCCTGTAGCACTTTATGGCCAAAGGCCAAGTCCTGCCCAGCACTAACATCAACCCTGTAGTGTTTTGTAAATGTGTGAGGAGAAGACCATGTAGCTGCTCTACAGATCTGTTCCACCGAAGCATCACCTTGCTCAGCCCATGAGGAAGCCACAGACCTAGTAGAGTGGGCTTTTAGGGACTTAGGTGGAACCTTCTCCACTGACTTGTAGGCCTCAGAAATAGCCGACTTAACCCATCTGGAAATTGATGATTTGGAAGCCTTCCATCCTTTATTTGATCCAAGAAACTGTACAAAAAGGAAATCTGACTTCCTAAATGGTTTTGTAGAGTCCAAATACTGAAGGACAGCTCGCCTGACGTATAGAGAATGACATCTACATTCACCAGAAGACTTAGGGTCTTCGCAAAAGGAGGGAATGATGATTTCCTCCTGCCTATGAAATTTTGACACCACCTTAGGAAGAAAGGCGGTATCAAAATGGAAGACAATCCTGTCCGGAAAAATCCTGCAAAAAGGTTCAGTCATTTTTAAGGCCTGTAATTCTCCTACCCTATGGGCTGAGGTAATAGCAACGAGAAATACAGTTTTCAACGTAATTAACCGAAGAGAAGATTGAGATAGAGGTTCAAACGGAGATTCAGTAAGTCCCGAAAGAACAACATTTAAATTCCACGGGGAAACTATAGGTCTTAGAGTTGAACGAAGCCTATCAGTTCCACAGAGAAATCTTATCACCCAAGGGTGATCGGCAATTTTGTAATCAAATACTAAGCTTAGGGCAGCAATATGAATTCTCAGGGTATTTGGACGAAGACCTTTTGTAAAGCCAGCTTGGAGAAAACCTAGCACCGAAGACATAGAAAATGAAGGAACTATTTTAGACTCCAAACACCAATTAAAAAATCGTCTCCAAATTTTTGCATATATATTAGAAGTAACCTCCTTCCTGCTGGCACTCATGGTTTTAATTATGGAATCCGAGAGGCCCTTAGATCTAAGAGTTAGCCTCTCAGATTCCATGCAACAAGGTGTAAGTTTGGTACGAATGGATGAAACACCGGACCCTGACTCAAGAGATCCTGTCTCCAAGGAAGGACCCAAGGACTGCTCACAGATAGAATTTTTAACAACGGGAACTATGTTTTCTTGGGCCACATGGGTGCAATCAAGATCACTCGAGCTTTGTCCTCTCAAATTTTTTTCAAGACTCGTGGTATTAACGGAAGAGGAGGAAATGCGTATCCCAGGGAGAAGTTCCACGTGTGCGAGAGAGCGTCGACTCCAGCATTCCGATCCCTTAGATTTAGGGAGAAGAAGACTGGAAGTTTTGCATTTAGATGGTTCGCAAAAAGGTCTATCTGAGGAAACCCCATTCTCTCGCACACTTGAAGAAACACCTCCCCGTGAAGGCACCACTCCCTCGCCAGAAGTTGGACCCTGCTGAGATAGTCCACTTTCAGGTTTAATTGGCCCTTTAGATGAACCGCTGAAAGAGATCTTAGGTGTGTCTCTGCCCAGGAGAAAATGTTTCCTGAGATTTGACTCAGGGATTCGCTTCTTGTTCCTCCTTGACGATTTATATACGCCACAACAGAGGTGGTGATCTTATTTGCACGTCTTTGCCTGATAATAGATCTGGCCAACTTTTTAGTGACTCCCAGACAGCCAAAAGCTCTCTTTGATTTGAGGATAATTTGTTCAGTAGAGGAGGCCATTGTCCTTGGATAGAGAACTGGAGGTAGTGAGCTCCCCAGCCCCAAAGACTTTCGTCGGTAGTCACAACTGACAGGTCTTTTGAGACCAAGGGGACCCCCACCTGGAGGTGGGAAGTTGTTAAAAACCAACTTCGGACATACATGTTTAGAAAAATTCTTGAAAAATTCAATAAAACATTTGAATTGAAAAAAAAACCAACTTCGGGAGTTCAATACCTGGTCCAGAATGGGAATGATTAATCCTAGAGAACTCTGGTCCCTGTCCCAGCTTTTTAGTAACCATTCTTGAAAAACACGGGTGTGAAATTGAGCCCATCTGACAGAAGTCCAAGGCTTATGAGAACTCTCTTTCTCACTCTAAAACCCCATTCATCAAGGAAAGAGGGAGGGAGGGATAAATGTTAACACATACAATTTGACCAAATAAAATTAAAAAGAGTGGTGTATTCCCCTTAACTCACAATAGAAGGGCCCACTGGGGTCTCCACAGTCTCAGCTCCGAAGCCAGACATCCTTGAGACAGAGGAAGAAAGATAGAAAGCCAAAAATATATAGCCAGGCTAGTTACAGACCTCAGATTAGCTAGGACCCAAAAGATGGAGCTCTTTTTTTCAAATTTCATTAGGCTCCACCCCCTAACATCATGTGTACAGCGCGGACCCATGACGAAGCGATTCATGCATCCAGTGCTTCACAGGAGATCTCTTACCAGAGCCACGTGCAGGATGGAAGAGGGAGGCCCCGACATCAAACCGGAGGGACTCCATGAGTATCTGGCGCTGCATGGAGCAATCCCCGAAGCGCCCACAGAGAATAACAGACGTCGGGCTACGATGGATCACAGCCCACACAGCTCCAGGTACCCTAAATAGGGGTTGAAGCTGCCGCCTGTCTCATGCAGGAGGGCAGATTTTTTCTCTTTACATCCTCCACCCAGTACTGCCCCCTGAGTGGTCTCAATAGCAAATGCCATGAGAGATAACCTCTCCTCACCTGGAGGGACAGGAAGACACTGAAGGTAAACTGAAGGAGGGCCTGCTTTTAAACTTCCTGTCCCTACCTGGTTGGAGGAGGGTCATCTCTCATGGTATGCCGTTGTGGAGGATGAAATGGAAAAAAAGAAATAAAAACTGTGTCAAAACAGACATTTTACCTTTTCTCACAAAAAGCGAGTGATGAAAAATATGTACCCCAAAATAATACCAATGAAACTGTCAATTTATTCTGTAGTTTCCAAAATGGGGTCACTTTTTGGGAGTTTCCACGTACAGGTGCATCAGGGGGCCTTCAAATGAGACATGGCATCTGAAAATTATCCCAGTGAAATCTGCCCTCCACAATCCATATGTTGCTCCTTCCCTTCTGCGCCCTGCCGTGTGCTCATACAGAAGCTTATGATCATGTATGGAATGTTTCTGTAAACTGCAAAATCAGGGTAATAAATATTGAGTTGTATTTGACTGTTAATCCTTACAACCCTACAGGAAAAAATGGATTAAAATAGAAAATCTGAAAAAAAAGTGAAATTTTGAAATTTCTGCTCTAATTTCCTTTCAATTGGTGGTTTTTATTACGTAAGCCCCACAAAGTGACTTCATAAGTGAAAAGTTAAAAAGTGGGTTTTGGAAATTCTCAAACATTGCATTTCAAATTCTAATCGATCTAACATCCAAAAAAACATAAAATGACATTTATAAAATGATGCCAACATAAAGCAGATATATGGGGGATGCAAAGTAATAACTACTTTATGAGGGATCACTATTTTTCTTAAAAGCAGAGAAATTCATATTTTGAAAATTGCTAACTTTTGGTAAATTTAGATATTTTCTTTATAAATAAAGGTGAAACATATTGACTCAAATGTACCACTGTCATGTATAGTGTTCCAAAGATCTCAATCTGCTCAGCTCCTCCTGCTCTATAACATGCTGCCTGCAGACTGCAGTGCCTTTGTGGTGAGAGGCTGTATTACAGAAAAAGGTGACTGAGCACACACCTAAGTTGTGATGGATCATGCATCCCCAGGACATGACACACAAGATTCTGACAAAATCCATAACATGCAAACAGCACTGCATTTTCTGACACATTTGCCAACAAAGCAGGGACGGTGCCATGATACAACCCTCGCAATCCCTCTGTGCGGTATGTTCGCACGCTGCAGTCCATGAAACCTTGATACATAGATGGGAAAGTCTGCATCTTAACCTTGGCTGTATCAAAGGGCTGTCCACTGAACACACATGCCACGCCACCTAGAGGAAATTAGCAAGATAAGACATATATGTAAAAAATACATAAAACGTACCATATAATAATAGGAACTAAATGCATACATCAGATTATTAATGCCCGGATTACTTTAGGGCTGCTGTAATGCAGTCTGTTAGGGGTATATGCAGTCACTCTGAAGCCACATGCTGATGTACTCCTCAACTATGAGCATTGTGCTTTATAAATTATATTTACTTAGAAAAAATAAATAAAAATTGGACCATACTCCCAAGCTATGGACAGCGAGCCAAGAGAACAAAAATGGGAGGCCTGAAACTATACAATAATCTACAAAGCCAAAGTGCTATATATGGCTGTGTTATTGATTGAGTCTAAGGTCTCATTCACATGACTGTGTACATCGCAGCCTGTAATATAGTGCTCGGTATAAATCCAATTCTCTATTGTGATGCTGCTTAGGTCTGTGTGGGGTGCCGTATTATGGACAGAGTTTTTAAAACAGGCTGATGAATAGCCTGATGGAGCACACTGTCACCTATGCCGATCAACAGTTAGGCCCAATGCAGACGACCGTTTATTTGCGGGCGGCATTACTGCGGACCTGCAAATATATGGGGGGGGGCGCCCGGCGTGTGTTCCGCATGATAGATGTGCAACAGAGCCATGTAAGCGCTGTATATGGTCATATAGTGGTGACAGACTCCCTTTAAGTTAATGGGGCTGAGCTGCAATACTAAACACAGCCACTATACCATTTATGGAACTGCCCTTGAAAAGCTGTTGTTCTTCTGACACCTTGTGGTACAGGTCAGTAATGCAATTTCACTTGTTTAAGCTACAGAAATCTATCATATGGTATTAATAAAATAATTACATAGAGGGGTTACATAAAAGTGTATATATCAGCTAAATAATACTATACAAGAGTGTCAAAAGCCAAAAGGTATGAAGGTTATAGTGTTCTTTAGCATAATGATGGCACCAGGGTAGTTGTCAGTTTTACCTGTGTTGCAATACAGTCCTGACCTATAGCTTTGGCCAAAAGTTTTGAAACTGACACAAATTTTGGTCTACCACAAAAAGACCTGCTAATATCATTTCAGTGATCTTCTCTTTAGCTCAGGAAAAAGTGTTAACAAGAACAAGGCAGCTGATATTACTCAGTTATGTTGAGTGAATTAGAAGAGCAGACTACTTGCTTCAAATCATTGTTTTCTAATGTTAACCATGGTTACCTCAAAGGAAACAAGTGCAGTCATCATTGCTTTGCATCAAAACTGTTTCACAGGCAAGGACATTGATGCTTGTAAGATCACACCTAGACCAACCTTTTATCAGATCATCAAGAAGATTAAAAAAGAGAGGTTCACTACTGTGAAGAAGGCTTCAGGGTGCCAAAGAAAGTCCAGCCAGGACCGTCTCCTAAAGAGGATTCACCTATCGGATTGGGTGACCAGCAGTGCAGAGCTTTCTCAGGAATGGTAGCAAGCGGCACGCACAGTGAGACAAAGGCTTTTGAAAGATGACCTGGTGTCAAGAAGGGCAGCAATGAAGCCACTTCTATCCAAGAAAAACAAGACAGACAATCTGCAGGAAATATAAAGACTGGACTGCAGAGTACTGGGGTAAAGTTCAGACTGTTTGGCACATTTGGAAAAATGATTGTCTGGAGTGAGTGCCATCATGGGTCCTATGCCATGCCAGCATAAATCTTGATTGCTTCTCATCCAAGGGAGAGGGCTCACTCACAATTTTATCTAAGAACCCTGCTATTAATAAAGAATAGGATCAAAAAATCCTCCAAGCGCAACTTCTCCCAACCATCCTGGTGCTGTTTGGTGATGAACAATACGTTTTCCAGCATGATGGAGATGTGTCATAAGGCAAAAGTCATAACTAAGTGGTTTGTGGAACAAAACATTAAAAATGATAATTACACTCACCGGTAATTTGATTTTCCAGAAGTCCATGACAGCACCAGGAGAGAGAGGGTCCGCCTCCCAGGACAGGAAACCCACAGATATAAAAAAGGAGGAGCCTCTCCTATCCTCAGTGGTCTTTCAGAGAACGAGAAGCCCGCCGAACCTTCATCATCCAGACTACCATGATCGATCCGATCGCCGGATGAACTTGCTTCCTGCTTATGTTTAACAGTCCTTTCTTATACTTCCTTCTCGCTTTTTCCTTTTTTTTTTTTTTTTGATGCACACCCGTGAACAACCAAGACCATCACCAATATCAAAAACCAAAAGAAGGGTGGGAATAATAGGTGCTGTCATGGACTTCTGGAAAATCAAATTACCGGTGAGTGTAATTATCATTTTTCCCATCGTCCATGACAGCACCAGGAGAGATCATAGAGAGAGTCTAGGGTGGGACCACTGCCTGGAGAACCTTACGACCAAAGGACAAGTCAGAAACAGAGAAAAGATCAAGTCTATAGTGTCTATAAAAGGTGTGAGCAGAAGACCAAGATGCTGCTTTGCAAATATCCAATATGGATGCTTCTGCCTTCTCCGCCCAAGAAGTAGCCATCGCTCTAGTCGAGTGAGCCGACCATCCTAAGGGAACCGGTTCCTGTAGGGAGACATAAGCTAAACAGATAGCCTGCCTTATCCACCTAGCTACAGCACACTTGCTGGCCGATTTCCCCTTATTTGCCCCTGTGAACTGAACAAACAAGGAAGAGGACTTCCTCCATCCCCTAGTGGCCTCAAGATAGGCTAACACTGACCTTCTAACATCCAGGCAATTAAATTCTACCTCCCTAGGGTCTTTGGGATTATCACAGAAGGATGGAAGAACTACCTCTTGGGATCTATGAAAATCTGTCACCACCTTAGGGAGAAAGGCTGAGTCCGGTCGAAAAGAAATTCTATCATCCTGAATACGCATGTATGGAGGGTTGATGGATAGTGCCTGTATCTCACCTACCCTACGGGCGGAGGTAATGGCTACCAGGAATACACATTTCAAGGTTAGATTCTTAATAGAAATCTCCGATAACAGCTCAAAGGGGGGATGAACAAAAGCCCTGAGAACCAGACCCAAATCCCAGGCTGGAACCCTGGGAACTGACACTGGTCTACGTCTGTAGACAACTCTACAGAATCTAGCAATCAGGGGGTGAGACGCAAAGCTTGTGTCAAATAGCACGCTAAGTGCCAAAATCTGAACTTTCAGAGTGCTAAGCGCCAAACCCCTATCCAAACCTCTCTGAAGGAAATTTAAAATATCCGGAATACAGAGGGGGAATGGAAGGAGTAACGGGAACCCCTAGAAAACTGAAGAAGACTGACCAAACCCTAGCATAAATGTCCCTAGTCACTTTCTTCTTACTGCCCAGAAGGGTAGAGACTACCGACTCAGACAACCCCTTCTGAATTAGAAGAGACCTTTCAAAAGCCAGGCCGTCAAGTGTAACCCCTGTACCTGAGGATGGTTCACCGGACCCTGATATAAAAGATCCGGAATTTCCGGAAGAATCCACGGGTCCCTGACAGACAGGAGTCTCAACCAGGTGAATCATGCTCGACACGGCCAGAACGGGGCTATCAGAATCACCAAGGCCCTGTCCTCTCTTATCTTTTTCAACACCCTGGGGACTAACTGCAGAGGAGGAAAGGTGTATAGGAGACCCTTGTTCCAAGGCTGAAGGAACGCGTCTACAGCTGTGGGATGTTCCCCCGGACATAGGGAAAAGAACTTCCTTACTTTTCTGTTGGACCTTGTGGAAAATAAATCTATTTCCGACAGTCCCCAGAGATCTATGATCTTGGAAAAAATAGTCTGATTCAGACACCATTCCTTCTGGTCTAGCTTGTGTTGACTTAAAAAATCTGCCTTCCAATTGTCTACCCCTTTGATATGGATGGCCGAAAGGGACAATATTTTCCCCATCTAAGATGGAGAATATCTGATTGGCAATATCCTGCAATTCCCTGGACCTGGTACCCCCCTGATGATTTAGATAGGCTACCACTGAAACATTGTCCGAAAACACTTTTAAATGCCGATCTCGCAGAGAGGGAGCAATCTGCTGTAGGGCTCTCAAGACTGCAGCTAGCTCCTTCATGTTTGAAGAAGTCCCCAAGTCTGAGCTGTCCCAGGGCCCCTGAAAAAACTTGTCTTGAACATGAGCTCCCCATCCATAAGGGCTGGCATCGGTGGTCACGACTAAGGGATCTACCACTCTCCATGGAACTCCCTGATCTAAATTCCTCCTGTCCAACCACCAACCCAGAGCCTGGTGGGTGTCTCTGGAAATGAGGATCTTGGAGTCTAACTGATTCAGATCCCCCCTCCAGGATTGAAGAATCTCCCATTGAAGACATCTGGAATGAGCCTGAGCCCATAATACCGCAGGGATGCAGGATGTTAAGGTACCCAGTACGGACATAGCCTTCCTGACTGGGACTAAGGGATGCCGTACCAGATTTTGGACAACTGACCTGACTTTGTCGATCTTGTCCAGAGGCAGAAGAGACTTCTGGGACCTTGAGCTCAACAGAATGCCCAAGAATCTCTGCGTCTGTAGGGGAATCAACCTGGACTTCTCTTTGTTCAAGATCCATCATAATGACTCACCTGATTCACCTGAGAAAGACAAACCTGTTCTGATGAGGCCACTATTAAAAATCGTCCAGGTAAGGAATAAGTAAATTGTCCTTCTCCCTGATGTGAGCCGCCATTTCCGCTATCAACTTGGTGAAAATGCGGGGAGCCATTGAAATCCCAAAAGGAAGTACCTTGAACTGGAAGTGCCTCACTTTGCCTCTCATCTGAAGAGCAGCTCTGAGGAACTTCTGATGATCTTGATGAATCGGCAGATGATAATACGCATCCTTATGAAGGAAAAAGGAGCACTTCTTCCTCCCCTCTAACCCTTCAAACATGGCATCCTGTACCGAAAGGGTCTCTTTTGGATCCTCAATATTCATCGTGGCTCTGATGGCTTTGAGAGGTTGATCGGTATCCTGAATAGGAAAAAAGGGTTTTCCGCCTCTTTCTTCATCCGATGAAGAGTCCGTATCCAACTCGCCACTCTCTAAGGGAATCCCCTCTTCTTCAGAAGAAGAAATATCCGAACACAGTAATGGGGACCTATCTCGGGACTTATGCTGAGATCTCTTAGATTTTAAGGCATTCCCGACTTCCTCTCTAATTAGCCTTTTCATGCATCTCATCATCGATGGAGATTCCGCCGTAATGGTGTTTTCAATACACTGACGTCAAAGGGCCTTAGTATAAGCAGCCGATAATTTCACTTTACATAATCCACATTCTTTATGTTTTGTTTTTGAGGACGCCTTTTTAGGTTTGTCCTGAAAAACAATATACTGTCATAAGAAAACTGATTGAACAGTATATATTGCCGTACATACCCTCCAACCATACCATAGGAGCAGGGGTAGACGGATCCCTCTGGTCACCTGGATTCTCCATGACCCTTGAAACGCCTGGATTCGGACCTTCCCGACAAGAATCCTGGGCTACTTGCTGGCTTATTCCAATCTACACGTCTGTCACCTCCTGCGGCTCTCTGGTTTATGAAGACCACTTCCCACGTGTATCTCCCCTTTCTGGGGATAGCGCGCTTCATGCGCAGACTCCGCCCCCCCCAGTACGTCACTCGCGCCGCGCGCCTCATCCGGGGTGCGCGCATGCGCGCTACAAGCCTCACACGCGCTCCGGCCGGAGCGCACACCCGAACAGGGAACGCTGTCCGTCCGGATATCCCGCTCATAGGTGGGGGGGGGGGGCGCTGTACGGGATCTTCTGGGTGTGTGGAGTGGGGAACTCACCCGGCGCGGCGCACACCTCAGCCAGCAACAAGGTGCCGGAGAGAAACTACTCCCCATCCTGGCACACCAATACCTGTAGGTGAAACGCTTCCTAGGACAGGAAACCACTGAGGATAGGAGAGGCTCCTCCTTTTTTATATCTGTGGGTTTCCTGTCCTGGGAGGCGGACCCTCTCTCTCCTGGTGCTGTCATGGACGATGGGAAAATATTGGGTCCTTGGGCATGAAACTCTGCAGATCTCAATCCAATTGTGAACCTGTGGTCAATCCTCAAAAAGTGGGTGGACAAACAAAAACACAGAAATCGTGAAAAACTCCAAGCCATCAGTCAGGACTCGGCACAGAAGCTGATATCCAGCAGACCAGGCCATTTGCAGAAGTCTTGATAAAGAAGGGTCAACACCAAGGGTCAATATTGGGAGAGATTTATAAAACTGGTGTAAAGAACTGGCTCAGTTGCCCATAGTAACCAATTACATTCCACCTCTCATTTTTCAAAGCTCATTTGGAAGATGAAAGGGGGAATCTGATTGGTTGCTATGGGCAACTAAGCCAGTTCTACTTTACACCAGTATGATAAATTACCCCATTGAGTCAATAAAAGTTCAACATATGAAATACTTATGTCCTTCAGAATACCACAGAAACATCTGACAAAAGGACAAAAATACTGAAGCAGCAAACTATGAAAAGCAAAATTTGTGTCAGTCTCAAAACTTTTGGACATGACTGTACTTTAGGTTGATTAGCAGCATAAGGGTGCCTTCACATGTGGCTGAAAAATCTACCAGAAAATACACAGGAGTGGGTTTTTACAAAAGTGTGGATTTTGGAGAGCATTTTTACGGAGATTTATTTGCAGTTTACACCCCCATTGAAATAATTGTCGGCACTCTGTGTTAGAAAAGCAGCAACACATCATTATTTACGCAGTAGTGTTATTCTGCAGGGGAGTACAAGGCCAGGATTGATGCTTTTTTAAACCCATAGGAAGTTTTTATGTTGCATATTTGGTGAATATTTCTTCCACGTGTGAAGACACCCTAAGGGCAGTTTTAGACGGGTGTGCCCACTGTGGGAAACACTCTCCACGTGGGTGCGCAATATACTGGACACTTCTCCTGTGACAAGGACCATATAATGATTTATAATGCTGTGTGTCTCTGCCTGACCTTCGCTGTAATGATTAGGCTGTATTCACACAAGCATCTGCCACCAGGTCCGTGCGGCCACACTGCAAAAGATAGGACATATACCATCTTTGTCTGCAACATGTGGATCGCAAACCCATTGAAGTCACTTTCCATCAGTACAAATCACTACAGCAAAGGTCGGGCTGAGACACACAGCATTATAAATCATCATAATGCTGTGCGGTCCTTTCACAGGAGCAGTTCACTATGGGAAATCACAATCCTACACAGTGAACACGTTCATCTAAAATTAGCCGAACAATTCTTCTTCTCTCTTTGTAATCAATTGATTATTTCTGTACGTTTTTCTCCTGATCACTTACCCATTGCCCCTGATGTCAAATTAATTAGAACCTGCACAAAATGTGAGGGGTGGCTTTTATCAGGTGACATATCAACCTAGAGGAAATCATAAAAATATGACATTAAATAGCTATTTATCTCTTGATGAAATACATAGTCAGTGGAGCTCATTTATGAAAAATACAGCAGACAAGATGTGAAGCAGTTGCCCACAGCAACCAATCACCCTGCAGATTTTATATGTGTAAGGGCTCTTTTACATGAGCGGATTCAGTCCGAGAAATCCGCAGCGTGTAGGAGAGCCAAACCCTGTTCTGAACAGCAGAGACACAGAGCAGTAACATGATTGATAATGTTCTGTGCCTCTCTGTGATCTATTTCACTACAAAATCACAGTGAGGCCTCTTTCACACAACAGTATTTTTTACGGGCTCCGATCTGCATTTTTTGCTGAAAAAATTCGGACCTATTCATTTCTATGGGTCCACAAAAAAAAAACAGCACACTGTGTGCTGTCCGCATCTGTATATCCGTTCCGTAGCCGCAAAAAAAAAATAGAACATGTCCTATTCTTGTCCATTTTGCGGACAAGGATAGGCATTGTTACAATGGATCCGCAAAAAAAAAAAAAGGATGCCATACGAACGTCATCCGTTTTTTTTGCGGACCGCAAAACACAACGTTCGTGTGAAAGTAGCCCGAGATAAAGTTGTCACTGTGATTTTGTAGTAAAAAGATCACAGAGAGGCATGGAGCATTATCAATCATGTTAATGCTCCGAGTCTCTGCTGTCCAGAACAAGGCTTGGCTCTCCTACACGCTGCGGATTTCTTGGACTGAATGTGTAAAAAAGCCCTAATGCAGGTTAAAAAATGTAAGCTAAATTATGATTGGTTGCTTTTGACAATTGTTCCATTTATGAGGCCAAGTGAGGCCATCCAAATAACGTTGTAAATCAGTTATTTTTGTAAAAGAGCACATATCAGTAGGGTCAACCCTATTAAACTAGGCATACTGCCTGATAGGGTTGTTGCTGCTGATTAAAATTATATCCTTGTGAAAACTGGTTTTGTGGCATTCCGGAGAAAAGAAAAAAAGACATTAAATTTTGATGCAATGCTTCTTAGCTTTCCAGTGTTGGCCAAGCCCTCATCTGCATAGAGAATAAGGGTACAGCGACACAGGTCGTGCAACACCTATCACCGCCAGGATTGCAGTGTAGGGGTGATTCCATAGAAATAAAGGGGATCGCAGTGCAACTTGAATGCTTGCTGCGACCCCGACACGCAAGTCCTAAAAAATACAGCAGTGGTGGATTTTTCGCAAGTCGCGTGTTAGGGTTGCAGCAAACATTCAAGTCATGCTGCGATCCCTTTAATTTCTATGGGATCACCACTACAATGCCTCTCTTTTTTTCTTAGGAAGGCCACAACATGTTTTCAAAAGGCAAGTATTGTAATTAGCAGTATCCACCCTACCAGGAAGTATGCATGGTTTAATGGGGTTGATCCTGCTGTCAGGTGCTCTTTAAGATGACCTTTGTAGCCTCCACCACAGATTCAGTCCTCCAGCATACTGTACTATAATGACAGACCTCTATGGGGTTCATCGGGCGCTGTCAGTGTCTAGATTAGAACACACGTACACATAAAATATGCCAAACAAGTTTATGTTGGGGTGTATTGAATTCTGAATGTGGAGGCACAATAGAAACCTATGTGGAAAACCTATTATGACTCTGTAATGCCCTGCCATTTCATGTGCATGACCCCCTATAGAGATCCCAATTACAGCCATATAAACGTGACCTTAGGACACGTTCACATGGAATCCATAGCAGAAGCCAGAGGCTGACTTTCAGGTTTCGGCCACAGTTTTGCATTTTGAATGCAGTGGTCTACCTACAGCTTTAGCCCCATTCAGTTGAGCTAATCTGTGAGCAGACACCTGCTGTAGTGCTGGCAGTGTCCACAGTAGAGAGGGAACTGCCATTTCTTGACGCAGCTTGGAAAACAGCACAGAAATAATCAGTGGAGCTATGGACGGCAGTGTGGACTCCCACTGACAACGATGGGGGCGGTTTCCAGCCAAGAAATCTGTGCCTAAAAATGCTGTGTGAATTATGCATGCAGGTTTTTAGCTAAAGTCAGGAGTGGATTTAAAAGAAATGGAAAATCTAAAAGGACTCAAACTGCATCAAAAACTGCATGTGTATTTGCAGCCTTCCAGGTGCACATTCAATTCCATAAAACCAACTATGAATAGACTCCATACACAAACCTCTGTGACTGCCGTATTTGCAGATGAATGACAGCCGGACTCTAATCAGAGGTTTTGCATGAGCAGCACCTGACTGTGGAATGGAGGTGTGTGGCCATATCCTCACCCCTCTTGGCCAACACCTGGGGTGGAAGCCAGAGCAAGACTGGCACTTTTCCGACTTCGGCTGCAGGCTGGCCCTAGTCCTGGTCCCTTCTGACCTGGAGGAGGGATTGGTTTATGGGGAACCCTTCTCTTATGGTGAGGACCTGCGATGGACCGTGACCTAATGCACGTTTTTCTGTGGCGCACTGCATGATTTTGATGCGCAGGTGTAGAAAGCACGTAGCTCAGGCTTTCAAAAGAACCTGACAGTGGAATGGTGAGGAGACTGTCAAGTTTCAGCATTTGATATTTTTATCATATGAACTCTAAGTAAATTCTACAAAGGAGCAAAATGTTACAAAATAGTTGTACTCGTTGGGGGTCCTTTACAAATACCAGCTTTTTACCCAGTCTTTGTTTCCCTTCTGGGCTGCCAGAGGAATCATAAATTAGGCGCACCTCCGACACGCCATGTGCTGGAGTGAAGACTGCACCAGATCCTAACTGGAGTAGTTTTCACGTCCATTTCCATGGCATAAAAGTTAGTAAATTTGTTGAAGTCCCAGCCCTCGCCACTCACAAGTAGCAAGGACAGTGTAAAAATACCCATGACGCAAAATATTGTCACATAGAGTCACAGGAAGTCACAGAAAACTGGTGTAAAAATCTTCATAAGCGACCCCTTTGTGCTAGCAGCACAGCTTACAAGTGGTACTGTGTAAAGTGCTTTGACGTTTCACTTAGGTCGCCTTCACACGCAGAAGATTTTGTGGCAGAAAATTCAGAGACTGAAAATCACTTCCATTCACCTGAATTGGACTTGCAGAAATCCACGTGCTTGCTGCCACAAAATCTTCCGCGTGTGAAGGCACCCTTATGGTGTAATGGAGTTACAGACACTAGAATCTATATTGTAATTCTTGTGGTGCCCATGCTGTGTGCACGTGAAACACCAGGTTAATATGTGTACTCGCACATATGTAGTCTACTTAATCCAGATACTGAAAACCTGTTTTTCACACATGATAACTTGGTACCTACCTGTGCTCTCTAGAAACAGATCTGTACTTCTACTAATTGGCCATAGCTGAGCATTGTGTCCAGGTGGCTGCACCCACCAGCATATTCCCCTCTATGAGACACTTCACCAGCACTGCTGTGTCTGGTCATAGCTCTCCATTGCAAAAGAAAAAGTGGAGCACAGCAGCTCTCCCTATCCTAGTCACAATCCGCTCAAATCCCTTGTGGGTCACATCCCCTCTCTTCAAGGCTCCTCCTGTTTCTGGGTGTCAGTATGTACACATGAAAACACACAGGTAACATATCCCTATGGACAGCATGACATCACATACATGCAGTTTTATATGTCCACCATCACTACCATCCAGCAGTGTTACATTTTTTATAATGGCAAAACGAATATAGCTCATTCCTATATAGCACATGCATTTTGTCACACTGGGGGTAATTTACAAACATTTTTACGCCATATTTTGGAGTAAAATTATCACTCGACCCACTTTTTACAACTTTTTGAACACCTGTGCGTTGGCCTCATGACATTAACCAACATTTACACCTGGAAACAGGTGTAAATATTGGTGAAAAACTACGCCAGCCAGGGGCTGGCCTAGTTTTTCCGCCAGGCGCACAGACTGCTGAAGGTGGGTCTAATTTATGACAAGGCGCATTAGGCATTTTCCGCCAGCAAAAGGGAGTGCACGGGGAGAAGCAGCAGCGGCAGTGTGGGGACCTGTTCTGCTAGAGTGCTGTGCTGTGTGGCGCTCTGAGCAGTTTCTGCCCAGCAGGAGGGGGGTCGAATGCGGCCTGCGGGTTGTGCACCCCTGCCTTAGAGTGACCATTAGCAAGTAACTAGCTTAGTTGCCTATAGCAACCAATCAGATTCCACCTTTCATTTTGGACAGCTCCTTTGGAAAATGAAAGGTGGAATCTGATTGGTTGCTATGGGCAACTAAGCCAGTTCTACTTTACAACAGTTTGATAAATGACCTCCATCTGCATAGAGTTAGTATGTTCTCTCCGTGTTCGAGTGGGTTTCCTCCCGCACTCAAAACACATGCTGATAGGTACCTTACATTGTGAGCTTCATTGGAGACAGCGAGCAATGATAATGTCTGTAAGGCGCTGCGGAATATGTCCACGCTATATATAAAAAATGCTCTCTTGATTTCTCCAGACAGGATCTGATCCCATACCAGCATTAAAAATTTGGCTCATAAACAGAGCAGTAATACAGCATATTCATAAGCTTTAAGGAGACAGTTCTCCAAGCATCTTTCATGTTTCTTAAAGGGCATCATCCATTGCTAGGTGAAAGTAATGGGGTATGTGTCTAAAAGTTCCATGATTTTGAAAGGCTTTGAATGTTGACATTTTACGTGGCTCATTAGGCCTTATTTACACTGCCATATTAGGACCATAAGATCCAGATACCAGACAGTTCAAGTGAACTTAAAGGGGTTTTCTCACTTAAAGGGTTGTCTCCATGGGCGTTGCTAGGCTAAAACATTCGGGACCTGGGCCCCTGACGTTTTCTCCCAGGCCCCGAATGTCCTGCCTGTTAGACAAATACAATTGTATTGCCGTCCTCAGGACGGCAGTACAATTGAATCTAACAGACTGTAAGATATGTAGGACCTGTGATGACATAATAGGTCATGTGATCAGTGCCATCCAATCCTGCATTGGTCACATGACTGTGACATCATCGCAGGTCTTTTTCAACCCCTGTCTTCTAAACTGAAGAGGAGAATTGTGGGGAAGAAGCTGTAGTGACCACTGCTACATCAGAAGAGGTAAGTGAAGGGAGAAGCAGAGGGATGCTGGGAGTTGTGGTTATTTAACTGGGACTGTATGTTAGGGCAGAAGGGAGGGATGTTATCATGAGACTGTGTGTTGGAGGTGACTTGGGCAGGGTTCTGTTAGGGTAGGTACTTTCACACCTGCGGCATGGGACTCCGGCAGGCTGTTAGGATCCATGCTGCCGCAGGTGCACGTGTGGGGCTGGAACTACGCTCCGGCCCCATTCACTGTAATGGGGGCAGGCCACGGATCTGGCTGCAGCATGGCAACCCCCGACAAGAGGCGGCCGGACAAAAGTAGCATGTTGTACTTTTGTTCCGGCTGCCTCTCGGCAGGGTTTGCCATGCTGCAGCCGGATCCGTGGCTCACCCCCATTACAGTGAATGGGCCAGAGCGTAGTTCCAGCCCCACATGTGCACCTGCGGCAGCATGGATCCGGCGGGCTGTTCACCCACCGGAACAGCCTGCCAGAGTCCCCTGCCGCAGGTGTAAAACTAGCCTTAGGCTACTTTCACACTTGCGTTGTAAGGATCCATTTGTGAGATCCGTCACAGGCTCTCATAAACGGTCCAAAACTGATCAGTTTTGTCCTAATGCATTCTGAATGGAAAAGGATCCGTTCAGAATGCATCAGTTTTGCTTCAGTTCAGTCAGCATTCCGTTTTGCAGGCGGACACTAAAACACTGCTTGCTGCATTTTGGTGTCCACATGAAGAAACTGATCCAAACTGGCTATTTAAAAGATAATACAACCGGATCCGTTCAGAACAGATGCAGACGGTTGTATTATCATGACGGAAGCATTTTTGCTGATCCATGACAGATCCAGCAAAAACGCTGGTGTGAAAGTAGCCTTATTTACTTTGGACTGTGGCGTGTGATGTTATTTACATGGGACTGTATGTTGAAGGCGGCTGTCGGCGGGAGTGATATTTACATAGGACTGTATGTTGATGACGGTTATGGGAATGATGTTATTTACATGGGACTATATTTGGAGGGGACTATAGATAGAGAGGGATGTTATTTACATGGGACTGTATATTGACTGTATAGTGATGTTATTTACACAGGAGGGAAATAGCTTTATTTACATGGGACTGTATGGTGGAGGAGCTGAGGAATTATAATTTCTCAGGACACTAAACGGAGGAATATAACTACAGCGGGCACTTCAGGGCGAGCATTATAACAGTAGGGGGAGCGATATAAATACTGGGGGCACTGTAGGGGTATTATAAATCCAGGGGACATTAGGCGTTCTTATTACTACTGGGGCTCTATAGAAGAGACTTCTAGATCCGCCTTATTTCTACTAAGAACACTATGGGGGTGTTATTACTACTAAGGGGTCTGTAGAGAGCTTGATTATCACTAGGGGAACAATAGGGGGCCTTATTACTACTGGGGGCTCTGTGAGGGCATTATTAATACTGGAGGACTCTTCTAGTAATGGGGACAATCTTTGTGAGCATTATCAGTACTGGGGTCACTGTAGGGTGGAGTGTTACTAATAATGGAATTACTATTGGTTGGACTATTACTATGGGGGGCACTATTATTTCTCCAGGATAGTATTTGAGGTATTGGGGGGCACAGCGAGCAGCAGGATAAGGCTGTGGGGTCTCCAGGTTGGGGGATGATGATAGAAATGTGATCTAAGATGTCCGTGTGTCACATTCTGCAGAGACGAGGCAGCTGAGAGAAGTTGTCCGGGCCAAATGGAGAAGATGATGACAAAGAAGATCTAAATCAGAGGAGACGTCACCTGGGAGGCCCTGGATGTGAGGTATGTTCTCCTGTTGGGACGAGGGTTGACATAGAGAATTGGGCCATATTCATTGGGACTTGGGCCCCTGGTTGTCTCACTTCAGCAAATGGTATTTATCATGTAGAGAAAGTTAATACAAGGCACTTACTAATGTATTGTGATTGTCCATATTGCTTCCTTTGCTGACTCGATTCATCTTTCCATCACATTATACACTGCTCATTTACAGAGGTTATGACTACCCTGGAATCGAGCAGTGGTGGTCATTCTTATGAGTGAGCTCTCACAGTCCCAGCCACCATGGAGGCCGCCAATTTTTCCTATAGCGTGCAAGCATGGCCAGCGCTGCTGGATTGAAGGGTGGTCTTAACAATGGAAACGAGCAGTGTATAATGCGATTGAAAAATTAATCCAGCCAGCAAAGGAAGCAATATGGACAATCACAATACATTAGTAAGTGTCTTTTATTAACTTTCTCTAAATGATAAATACCATTTGCTAAAGTGACAACCCCTTTAACCTCCTAAGGCTCCTTGCAGACGAGCATGTGTCACAGTGCAAGTCCGCAGCGCAGCTCCCGGCTTGAACTTCCGGCACTGCTAGGGTCACATAGCATTATATTAATTTATGATGCTATGTAACCCTTACAGTTCTGGAATGTATTAGATAACACTGACAACATTATGTTAGACTCATGTAAGTTCAGGCCGGGTGCCTCGCTCCGAGTCCGCAGCGAGACACTCAATCATCTGCAAGGTGCCTAACAGTCCTGTTAAAATTGGAAAAACCCTCCCAAAAATGTCACTTTTTTAATTGTAGATTTTTAATGTGTGTCTGCAATAAATCTTTTTGGCGCACAACTCAGGGGACACAATTGCATTTTTAACCCCTTAGTCATAACTAATGAACATATTTGACATAAATGACAATTTTAGTCTTAAGGAACAATAATGTTTTTCCCCTTTGTCTTCTAGTATGCCTAACTTTTTAATTTTTTCTTGTATATATTTTTATTTTGCAGGATTAGTTGTAGGTTTTTTAGGAACTATTTTGGGGTATATATAGTGTATTAAATAACTTTCACATTATTTTGTGGAATTTGTTATGGCATTTACTGTGTGGTACAAATAACATAATTTTATTATCTGGGTCACTAAAATGATGATCATGTCACACTTCTATATATTTTTTACTATTTTTTGTCTCCTTGTGCAGGCTGTCAGCTCTGCAACTGCTCCCCCTCCAGACTTTAACTGCTCATATCATAAATTGACAGCTATCTGTTCAGTACATGGGAAGATATCACTGTTAGAAATTGGGATGCAGTGAATGCAGCTGAAAGTGAAAGTAAAAGCAGGTTTTACCCACGGTTATTCCCAACTCGATTTCTAACAGTGATTTCTCCTCTGATGCTTGGACTTATGCTGTCATTTTGGTCTTGTATGAAAGCCTGGAATGTCAGCCTTCACACAAGACCAGTTGCATCCTTCTAGCTGCTACCATTCAGGAAATATCAGCCTCTAAAGCAGCCCTCCCCCATTCCATTTCTGCCCAAGCTCAGCTTGAGCTGAACAGTTAAATTTTTTACCCACAGCCCAAACATAGCTCAGGCAGAACAGCAGCTCTGCTAGAACAGCTTGCCAGAAGACAGACATCTTAGTTTCCTACTTTTCCATCATCCTCTCACCTTCTGAACACACCATCCTGCCACCTCTAATACTGAGACGCTGTGCTCCCCAATAATATACTGTAGAAACAGTCCCCCTGAAAATACTAGTACCACATAGATAGCGCCCCCTTCAATAATTATTGGCACAGAGTGTCCTAAAAAATAACTGCACCCAGGAAACAGTGGACCTGACACTAATAGTGTAAACATAATGTCCCCCAAAAATAATGATACAACAAATGCCCTGTTGTGTGGCAGTAAAAAATACCTCCTCTTAGTGCCCCCAGTGGAGCTAATGTCCCTATAGTGCCCTCATAATGTGTGCCAATGCCCCTATTGTGTGCCCAAAAAATCCTCTTAGTGCCCCCAATTAAGTTAAGGTCCCCATAGCGCCCCATAATTTGCACCAGTAAAGAATACTCTTTATAAAATACCCCCATAGTGCTCATCCCCTTCCCATAATGCCCCTATAGAGTGCCACAAGTAGGTGCCCTGATAATGCTCCTCTCCCCCCTTCCCCATAGTGCCCCCATAATGTGTGCCAGTATAAAATGCCCCTATATAATGCCCTCCAGTAGATGCACTCATAGTGCTCCTTTCCCTCCATGTGTGCCAGTATATAATGCCCCCTTGTAGATGCCCCCATAGTGCCAGTATATAATGCCCCCTTGTAGATGCCCCCATAGTGCCAGTATATAATGCCCCCTTGTAGATGCCCCCATAGTGCCAGTATATAATGCCCCCTTGTAGATGCCCCCATAGTGCCAGTATATAATGCCCCCTTGTAGATGCCCTCATAGTGCCAGTATATAATGCCCCCTTGTAGATGCCCCCATAGTGCTCCCTCCATCTGTGCCAGTATATAATGCCCCCTTGTAGATGCCCCCATAGTGCTCCCTCCATCTGTGCCAGTATATAATGCCCCCTTGTAGATGCTCCCATAGTGCCAGTATATAATGCTCCCTTGTAGATGCCCCCATAGTGCTCCCTCCATCTGTGCCAGTATATAATGCCCCCTTGTAGATGCCCCATAGTGCTCCTCTCCCCCATGTGTGCCAGTATAATGCCCGCTAGTAGATGCCTCCATAGTACTCCTTCCCCCCTCCCATGTGTGCCAGTATAATGTCCCCCATAGTGCTCCTTTCCCCCATGTGTGCCAGTAAATGCCCCCTAATAGATAAAAATGTCCCCTCCATACTGGGCAAAAGCGGAACGTTAATTTAAAAAAAAAAAAAACAGTTATACTTACCTCCATGAGCCTGTCAGCGATGCGATGCAGGCCTCTTCCGGCCTGTGTCCCGCGCTGTTCGGCTCAGGCGGCGCGATGACGTCGACTGAGCCGGCCTCTGATAGGCTGCAGGCACTAGGCCTGCAGCCTATCAGAGGAGCAGGTAAGGGAAACACCTCTCCCCTGCCCTGCAATCATCTGTATTGCTGTCCTGAGGACGGCGATACAGATGAATATGGAGATAAGCGCTTCCACAGTGGAAGCGCTCATCTCCTACTGCCGCCAGACCTCCCACGGGATTGGCTTCTAAAAGCTCATTCTCAAGCTTTTCTGCAAGCCCATCTCAATCATACATTGTCCGTTCTAACAAAACACATTTTTTTAGTAAACTACGAAAAATCAAGACTAGTTCCGGCTCAAAGAATACAATTCCTGGGGTTTGTGATAGATTCACAGAAATCGTTCCTGACTCTGTCTCTAGACAGAATCCTCTCAATTCAGAATGGAATTCCGAGTTCTTCTAGCCTCTCAGACGTGCACCATTCGCTAGGCCATGAGAATATTAGGGCTTCTCACCTCCTCCATAGAAGCAGTATCATGGGCCAGAGCCAGAATGCGGTCTTTGCAAGCAAATGTTTTGGACTGTTGGGACAGAGAACCTTTGTCTCTAGACAATCAGGTTGTTCTTCTTCCGAAGGTCAAACTAGAAATGAAATGGTGGTTGCAGAAAAATCGTCTCTCAGAGGGCAAATCCTTTCAACAACATCCATGGACTCTCCTCACTACGGATGCGTCCAGCTTGGGTTGGGGTGCCCATGTAGGATCCAAGTGGGTCCAAAGAAAATAGTCTCCTAGCAATGCTCGCCTATCTTCAAACATGAGGGAGTTAAGGGCCATCAGATTAGCCCTAGTTCATTTTTTGCCTCAGCTTCGCCACCAACGGGTTCAGATACAGACAGACAATATTGTGTCAGTATATTACATAAACAAATAGGGGGTATGAGGAGTCATGCCCTAGCTCAAGAATGCAAGAAGATAATGTTTTTTGCAGAAAACAATCTCAAGGAGATCTCAGCAGTACACATCAAAGATCTGAACAATGTCAGAGCAGATTGGCTGAGTCGGCATTCCCTAAATCCCAACGAGTGGAGTCTGAACCCAGATGTTTTTCAGCTTATAATTGAAAGGATGAGCACTCCATAGATAGATGAAATGGCTTCCAAACAGAATGCCAAGCTCCAGAAGTTTTGCTCCCTCAACCATCTAGATCAGGGGTCGGGAACCTATGGCTCGCGAGCCAGATATGGCTCTTTTGATGGCCGTATCTGGCTCGCAGACAGGGCTCCTACCTGTCAGTGGCGTCAGGTGCGGCGCGGCCCTGCAGAGGGAGATGAGCGCTTCCATTATGGAAGCGCTCATCTCCATAGTCATCTGTATCGCCGTCCTCAGGACGGCGATACAGATGACTGTATTGTACTGGGGCAGGGGAGGGAGAGGTGTCTCCCCTGCCCGTTCCTCTGACAGGCTGCAGGCACTGGGCCTGCAGCCTATCAGAGGCCGGCTCAGGCGGCGCGATGACGTCATCGCGCCGCCTGAGCCGTACAGCGCGGGACACAGGCCAGAAGAGGCCTGCATCGCATCGCTGCTGGAGGTAAGTATAAGTGTTAATTTTTTTTTTATTATTTTACTGGCACATGGGGGCTTTGGGGGCATTTTACTGGCACATGGGGGCACTGTGGGCATTTTTACTGGCACTGGGGGCATTTTTACTGGCACATGGGGGCACTTTTACTGGCACATGGGGGCACTGTGGGCATTTACTGGCACTGGGGGCATTTTACTGGCACATGGGGGCACTGGGGGCATTTTTACTGGCACTGGGGGCATTTTTACTGGCACATGGGGGCACTGGGGGCATTTTTACTGGCACATGGGGCACTGGGGGCATTTTTACTGGTACTGGGGGCATTTTTACTGGCACATGGGGGCACTGGGGGCATTTTTACTGGCACTGGGGGCATTTTTACTGGCACTGGGGGCATTTTTACTGGCACTGGTGGCATTTTTACTGACATGGGGCACTGGGGGCATTTTTACTGGCACAAGGGGGCACTGGGGGCATTATTACAGTCACTGGGGCCATTTTTACTGGTATGGGGGGCATTTTTCTGGAACATGGGGGCACTGGGGCATTTCTTACTGGCACAAGGGGGCACTGGGGGCATTATTACAGGCACTGGGGCCATTTTTACTGGTATGGGGGGCATTTTCTGGCACATGGGGGCACTGGGGCATTTCTTACTGGCACAAGGGGGCACTGGGGGCATTATTACAGGCACTGGGGCCATTTTTACTGGTATGGGGGGCATTTTTCTGGCACATGGGGGCACTGGGGCATTTCTTACTGGCACATGATTTTGGGGGGGAATCAATGGGGGGAACTTCTGGCGCATTATTGGGGCATTTCTTACTGGCACATAATCTGTGTGGTACTAGTGGCACAGTACTGGGGGTGGTAGGATGATTTGTCCAGAAGATGGGAGGATGATGGAAAAGTAGTAAACTAAGATTTTTTTCTGTCAAACTGCAGACATGAGAAATGGCTGAAAAATGGCGTCTGGTCTGAAAGGAGAAGATGAGGAAAGAGAAGATATACATCCGAGGAGACGTCACTGGATGTACGAGGTATGGGGCGCTGTATTATACTGGATGTAAGAGGTATGGGGCGCTGTATTATACTGGATGTAAGAGGTATGAGGCGCTGTATTAGGGGGGGGGGGGGGGGGCAGGGGGCCGGGGCCCAAGCTGAACTCTTGCACCAGGGCCCATGAGCCTTTAGCTACGCCCCTGCTACCTGTCTATGGGAAGGATGCATGCACCGCGCTCCATCAGGCCGCGGTGCACCGCTGATATTGGTAGTTCTTTGATGGCCTGATAAGCATTGGCGGCAGTGGTGAGCGGCAGGGAGCATGGACTACATTTCCCATAACTCCCTGCATAGCCGCGCCGTCTGCAAGCACGCACCTGCGTCCCCTAGTGAAGCGGCATCTGCCTCCTCCCTTGTGTCTCCCTTGACGTTCCAGAAACCCCTGGCTGTGCTGCTGCTTTGAAGGTGAACATTATAACATGGAAATTGTTACACAGCCTCATGGTCAGCAGCAGTGAGCTGCATCAATAAAGGGGCTGTGTAATACAGTGTGTCCCACCAACCCCCCCTTCCCACTTCACCCCTGAAAATAATCCCACATAATCCATTATATAGCCCCCCCCCCCCCCAAAAAAAAAAAAAATATGGCCTTAAAAAACATCTGCACCCATATTACACCAATGCCAGCTTCCAGTCATGCGCAGGAAAAGAAGAAGCCAGACTGCTGGACTGATGTCATGCATCGCAAGCTCACAATGTAAGTTATTTATTTAATTTTTTTACTGCTAATTACATTGTTTCAGTCCAGTTGTGGCTTTATACAGCAGGGAGGAGCATTCCTTGCTGTACTAAGTGAACATTGGAGCGATTGATCTGTCAATGGCCCTTTAAACATTTTGTACGGCTCTCGCGGATTATATTTCAAAATATGTGGCGTTTACGGCTCTCTTAGCCAAAAAGGTTCCTGACCCCTGCTCTATTCCTATGTAGGTTATATGTTGGGTATTCCAGTAGCTATATTAATTTGCATATCTTTATCCTTCTTAATATCAAGAATGTATATGTAACTATATTGGGTACATGACTGACACGACTGGATCAGTTACCAAGGTGGCGGTTATCTTTCCTATGTCAGGGACATTGCAGGGACTGTAGGAGGTTCCCGACACGGGATTGCCCCTAATCGGGGCGGCAGTTTCCGTTTATTAGACAGGGCCAGTTTTTCTTTAGACAGACTAGCATCTCTGGCCAACCCCCATACTTACCCTAGTTTGCTCCCTCTCGCATCTCACAGGGGGCCCTAGGGTGGACCCCCCCCCCCAAAGCCTCCCCCCCCCGCCTAATTACAGCGCCGCATACCTCTTACATGCAGTATAATACAGCGCCCCATACCTCTTACATCCAGTATAATACAGCGCCCCATACCTCGTACATCCAGTGACGTCTCCTCGGATGTAATCTTCTCTTTCCTCATCTTCTCCTTTCAGACCAGACCGCCATTTTTCAGCCATTTCTCATGTCTGCAGTTTGACAGAAAAAATCTTAGTTTACTACTTTTCCATCATCCTCCCATCTTCTGGACAAATCATCCTACCCACCGCCCCAGTACTGTGCCACTAGTACCACACAGATTTATGTGCCAGTAAGAAATGCCCCAATAATGCGCCAGAAGTTCCCCCCATTGATTCCCCCCCAAATCATGTCCAGTAGAATGCCCCAGTGCCCCATGTGCAGAAAATGCCCCCCATACCAGTAAAAATGGCCCCAGTGCCTGTAATAATGCCCCCAGTGCCCCCTTGTGCCAGTAAGAAATGCCCAGTGCCCCCCATGTGCCAGAAAATGCCCCCCCATACCAGTAAAATGGCCCCAGTGCCCTGTATAATGCCCCCAGTAAGAAATGCCCCAGTTGCCCCCAATGTGCCAAGAAAAATGCCCCCCATTACCAGTAAAAATGGCCCCAGTGACTGTAATAATGCCCCCCAGTGCCCCCTTGTGCCAGTAAAAATGCCACCAGTACAGTAAAAATGCCCCCAGTGCCCCATGTGCCAGTAAAAATGCCCCCCCCAGTGCCCCCATGTGCCAGTAAAAAATGCCCCCAGTACCAGTAAAAATGCCCCCAGTGCCCCCATGTGCCAGTAAAAAATGCCCCCAGTGCCCCCATGTGCCAGTAAAAAATGCCCCCAGGCCAGTAAAAATTGCCCCAGTGCCCCAGTGCCAGTAAAAATGCCCCCAGTGCCAGTAAAAATGCCCAGTGCCCCCATGTGCCAGTAAAATGCCCCAAAACCCCCATGTGCCAGTAAAATAATAAAAAAAAAAATTAACACTTATACTTACCTCCAGCCAGCGATGCGATGCAGGCCTCTTCTGGCCTGTGTCCGCGCTGTACGGCTCAGGCGGCGCGATGACGTCATCGCGCCGCCTGAGCCGGCCTCTGATAGGCTGCAGGCCCAGTGCTGCAGCCTATCAGAGGAACGGGCAGGGGAGACACCTCTCCTCCCCTGCCCCAGTACAATACAGTCATCTGTATCGCCGTCCTGAGGACGGCGATACAGATGACTATGGAGATGAGCACTTCCCATAATGGAAGCGCTCATCTCCCTCTGCAGGGCCGCACCGCCACCTGACGCCACTGACAGTAGGAGCCCTGTCTGCGAGCCAGATACGGCCATCAAAAGAGCCATATCTGGCTCGCGAGCCATAGGTTCCCGACCCCTGGAATAGAGTAAGCCATTCCATGTACGCAATCCTGTGCAAAATATCACCCCAATGTATTTAGATATATATAAAAATAAGAAAATAACATTCCACACAATAAATTCCTGAATGGTTCACTTTGTCACTGATCATGTGATCACAGGTGAAACAGGCACAATGTCCTCAGATACAACCTCAACAAAAAAACCAAGGATAACCAATCCCTGCGTTCCTACACGTTTCGCCACTAACCTTTCTGTGGCTCTTCAGGGACACCAATCACCTATGGGGATATATTTCCCAGATACTGTCTCATTAGTGTGGAAAAAAATTATTAACCATCCTATCCCACCTCTTCCAAATATGAGAGACGAGGACACTCCCTGTGGAAACCTACACAATGTTATACAGATACATACCACCAAACAGTAGCTTTATCACATCAATAGACCTCCTTAAGATGTCAATAGGGAGGATAAAAACGCAGCAGAATAGTTGGAATACGGTAGCCCAACAGAGGAATAGATGTAGATACAGATATACCGATACAAGACTGATAATAGACAGGTAAACCCAGCGCAACCTGAGATGTATCCAGAACTATGCTGGGATAAACACGGAACGCATATCAGGGGCAGATACAAAAGTTTGATGGGGGCATTCCTGACCACCGCGTATTAGCGCTTTTCACAGATGAGCAGCAGGACTAGCCCGGGAACGCAAGTATCTCTTTAAGGGGACATTTATGCATCATCAAACTTTTTTATCTGCCCCCCTGATATGCGTTCCGTGTTTATCCCAGCATAGTTCTGGATACATCTCAGGTTTGCGCTGGGTTACCTGTCTATTATCAGTCTTGTATCGGTATATCTATATCTACATCTATTATTACCTCTGTTGGGCTACCGTGTTTCCAACTATTCTGCTGCGTTTTATCCTCCCTATTGACATCTTAAGGGAGGTCTATTGATGTGAATAAGCTACTGTTTGGTGGTCATGTATCTGTATATACATTGGTGTAGGTTTCCCACAGGGAGTGTCCTCGTCTCATATTTGGAAGAGGTGGGATAGGATGGTAATTAATTTTTTCCACACTAATGAAGACAGTACCTGGGAAATATATCCCCATAGGTGCTTGGTGTCCCCTGAAGAGCCACAGAAAGGTTAGTGGCGAAACGCGTAGGAACGCAGGGATTGGTATCCCTTGGTATTTTTTTGTTTGAGGTTGTATCTGAGGACATTGTGCCTGTTTCACTGTGATCACATGATCAGTGACACAAGTAACCATTCAGGAATTTATTATGTGGAATGTTATTTTCTTATTTTTATATATATCTAAATACATTGGGGTGATATTTTGCACAGGATTGCGTACATGGGAATGGCTTACTCTATTCCTATGTAGGTTATGTTGGGTATTCCAGTAGCTATATTAATTTGCATATCTTTATCCTTCTTAATATCAAGAATGTATATGTAACTATATTGGTACGATGACTGACACGATGGATCAGTTCCAAGGTGGCGGTTATCTTTCCTATGTCAGGACACCGCAGGGACTGTAGGAGGTTCCTGACACGGGACGCCCCTATCGGGCGGCAGTTCCGTTTATTAGGCAGGCCTAAATAGCTACTAGGGTTTTTTCAGGGCAGTTTTTTTTTTAGACAGACTAGCATCTCTGGCCCACCCCCATACTTACCCTAGTGCTCCCTCTCGCATCTCACAGGGGGCCCTAGGGTGGACCCACTTCTGCAACTGTGACAATTGACACCTGGGTGAATTGACTTTAACTTTTGTATATGTATATGCCCTATGAGAAATATAATATAGTCTCTTCTTAAAATAGATATTATTAAAGGTTACGTTTTAGAGGTTATTTCTGTGATTATATCTGCTATTGAACCAGAAAGGGGAAGTTAACCCATGGTGCTGCCTACGGACTCCAGGAAATGAAAATTTAATGTACTACGTTAAGTTTGTGTGCACGAGTCCTAAATCTGAGTAGGCAGATACTAAAAAAAA